>JBCEWE010000456.1:6427906-6547925 GCA_039877035.1 Silurus lanzhouensis | reverse complement strand
TGCACAATGCTGCACACTGCTGCACACTGCTGCACACTGCTGCACACTGCTGAACACTGCTGCACACTGCTGAACACTGCTGCACACTGCTGAACACTGCTGCACACTGCTGAACACTGCTGCACACTGCTGAACACTGCTGCACACTGCTGAACACTGCTGCACACTGCTGAACACTGCTGCACACTGCTGAACACTGCTGCACACTGCTGAACACTGCTGCACACTGCTGAACACTGCTGCACACTGCTGAACACTGCTGCACACTGCTGAACACTGCTGCACACTGCTGAACACTGCTGCACACTGCTGAACACTGCTGCACACTGCTGAACACTGCTGCACACTGCTGAACACTGCTGCACACTGCTGAACACTGCTGCACACTGCTGAACACTGCTGCACACTGCTGAACACTGCTGCACACTGCTGAACACTGCTGCACACTGCTGAACACTGCTGCACACTGCTGAACACTGCTGCACACTGCTGAACACTGCTGCACACTGCTGAACACTGCTGCACACTGCTGAACACTGCTGCACACTGCTGAACACTGCTGCACACTGCTGAACACTGCTGCACACTGCTGAACACTGCTGCACACTGCTGAACACTGCTGCACACTGCTGAACACTGCTGCACACTGCTGCACACTGCTGCACACTGCTGCACACACATCTTTTTAACCTCCACTTCAAAACCCCATGCTTCCTTTAAGCAGAGGTACAGAGCGCCTCCATGCTGCACTGTGGATAAAACACTCCCAAACGTTTAGAAAAGAACAGAAACGTGTCAGTAGCAGCTGCACCACGCAGACCTGCACTCACGCAACACAAGGAGGTGTGAAGCGTGGGATTCTGGAAAACAGAAAAAAGAAAGACTGTAATCACACTGAGAGCATTGCCTTGGGTACGAGCTCTACAGAGTGCTTAGGTTTAATCTCCAAACTTCTGCGTCTGGACTTTTTAAATAGTAGCAATATGATTACAGCATGAGCAGTGAAATAGTTTTAGTAGTGCAAGAGTTTTGGTACAGGGGTTTCAGTAGTATGGGGGTTTCAGTAGTATAGGGATTTCAATATTGTACTGGTTTCAGTAGTATAGGGATTTCAGTAGTATAGGGATTTCAGTAGTTTAGGGGTTTTAGTGGTATAGGGATTTCAGTATTGTACTGGTTTCAGTACTGTACTGGTTTTAGTAGTATAGGGGTTTCAGTAGTATAGGGATTTCAGTATTGTACTGGTTTCAGTAGTTTAGGGATTTCAGTATTGTACTGGTTTCAGTAGTATAGGGATTTCAGTAGTTTAGGGGTTTTAGTGGTATAGGGATTTCAGTATTGTACTGGTTTCAGTACTGTACTGGTTTCAGTAGTATAGTGGTTTCAGTAGTATAGGGATTTCAGTATTGTACTGGTTTCAGTAGTTTAGGGATTTCAGTAGTTTAGGGGTTTCAGTGGTATAGGGATTTCAGTATTGTACTGGTTTCAGTACTGTACTGGTTTCAGTAGTATAGGGGTTTCAGTGGTATAGGGATTTCAGTATTGTACTGGTTTCAGTACTGTACTGGTTTCAGTAGTATAGGGGTTTCAGTAGTATAGTGGTTTCAGTAGTATAGGGATTTCAGTAGAATAGGAGTTTCAGGAGTATAGGGGTTTCAGTAATGTACTGGTTTCAGTAGTATAGGGGTTTCAGTAGTATAGGGGTTTTAGTAATGTACTGGTTTCAGTAATGTACTGGTTTCAGTAATGTGGGGATTTCAGTAATGTACTGGTTTTATTTTCTCACTTTGTACTGTTGAGTTTTGAATCTACTTCCTTCTATCACTTCCCCTTCGGATAACCCTGGGGATTCACAGCAGGACCTCACACTCCACTCCTGGTGCCTGCTCCACTGTAGCTGACATTCACCCTAAACACATTATAGAACCTTCACTGGCTAGAAGAAACACCAGGAGAATCAGCACCGAGTCAGAACCTCCTACGTGCTGAACAAGCGCCTGATCACATACTGATGATCTCGTCTAACAGCACTTACACAAATCAGAGGAGACTTCCGGCTGGGGAACAGGAACGAGCCAAGAAAAACAGATAGAAAGAAAACATTCAATATATTTATCACGAATAAATCGTCTAGTGAGGTCACTGTAGGGCAAAAAATAAATCACCAGGAAGGAGTCAAATGTTTGTGTGTTGTGTGTGTGGTAATAATCACATCTGGACCATAGCGAAAAAAAAAAGTCTCTATAATTAAACCTGAGCACAGACTCAGACTCACGTGAAACGTCACAAAGTAAACAATTACGTGAAAAACACCCAAAAATATTAGGACACCCGACCTTTCCTCCCATGCGTGGTCCTACTCAAAGATTTCACACACACTTGGAGGCGCACAATTTGAATTTTCCCTTTAAACTCGGAGACCCAAACCTGTTCCAGCATGACCATGCCACTGTGCACAAATCCAGCTCCATGAAGATCTGCTTTCCATGGGTTTGAGTGGAAGATCTCCTGCTATAGAGCTCCAAATCTATTGAACATGATACACTGGAACACTGCTAAACGCCAGACCTCCTCACCTCACCTCCATCCACCAAAATCACATCAAGTGCAGAAGAGTGCAAAAACAATACACCTTTTGAGGAAAGAGAAAAAATACTTTTCTTTAGAGAAAGACAGAAAGCAAGAAAGAAAGATAGAAAGAGAGCTGCAAGAAAAGAAAGAAGCAAGAAAGAAAGACCAAGAAAGAAAGTAAGAAAGTAAGAAAGAAAGAAAACAATAAGCCAACAATAAAGAAAAATAAAGCATGCAATAAAGAAGGAAGCAAGAAATAAAGAAAGAAGCAAGAAAGAAACAAAGAGAAAGAAAGAAAGAAAGAAAGAAAGAAAGAAAGAAAGAAAACAATAAGCCAACAATAAAGAAAAATAAAGCATGCAATAAAGAAGGAAGCAAGAAATAAAGAAAGAAGCAAGAAAGAAACAAAGAGAAAGAAAGAAAGAAAGAAAGAAAGAAAGAAAGAAAGAAAGAAAGAAAACAATAAGTCAACAATAAAGAAAAATAAAAGCATGCAGGATAGCAAGAAAGAAAGAAAGAAAGAAAGAAAGAAAGAAAGAAAGAAAGAAAGAAAGAACACGATTTTTATACTCAGGTGTCTATCCTCCAGTCCTTCAGCATTATATAACAAAACCTCGTGCACAGTGAACAGCATGGTCCATGTGTGTACTGCTGAATTAGAGCTCAGTGATCTTCTGAAGATCTGACCATTATTCCAGCTCTCTCTCTCTCTCTCTCTCTCTCTCACTCTCTCTCTCTCTCACACACACACACACACACACACACACACACACAGAGTCTGTGTCCAGGAGGGCCACAACAATAACGCTGAATCCCAACACAGCCATGGATGAAGATGCAGGAGATGATCACAGGGTGAAAAAGTGTGTACTGCCCCAGGATTCAACACAATCATTATCACTATACTGTATTGATGAGTCAGTGAGTCATCAGGCTGCTGCTGATCACCAAGCTAAGCTAAGCTAGCCATTCCTAGCCTTTCATTCTCACTCAATCTCCCCAAAACACACGATTTTATAAAACATCACCTCTCATTTCCACAACACGAGTCATACCGAGGCTTTTCCTCCGTCGCCATGGCGACTTGCATTTACACCGAACCCCAATATTCATGCAATGTCGCAGCTTCCGGGTCCACGCGCCCCCTCTATATGATCACTGTTATTATGATGATGATGATGATGTCGTTATAATAAATTCGGAGCGTTTCAACTCACCCTTCAAAAACCTCACTGGAACATGGTCCTGGTGGCAGGAGTTCGGGGTTTAATTATAACAAAACCGCTTGTTATTCTCACTTCGAGCCTAAAGCAGTTTTGCCCTCTACAAGCCCCAGAGCCGTCAGCTGATCCCTGCGCCGCAGACTGACGCACCGGACGTGATTGCGCAACGCACGCAATGACGTCATGACGCAGTACGTTGGAGGGGAGGAGGGAGGGGATTTTCACCCATATACAGTGCAGGTGCGCCAGGATACAACATACATCAACACATTGAACACAAAAATACACACAACTCTAAACCAACAACACAAAGTGCACATGTGCAACATTTAGTGCAAAAAGAGAGAAGAAAAAGACAATAAACAACATGAGACAAGGACAGTAACCCAGTAGCACCAACCAGTACAGAAGGATTGTCCATTTACTGTATGAAGGTTGTGCAAAAACATTTGTCTGGATGTAAACTTTTGGTTCAACAGAAGCATGTGAACAGCAGTTTGTTCAAACAGAGCTTTTTTCTATGTTGATATGTAATAGAAATACACACACACACACACACACACACACACACTCTCTCTCTCTCTCTCTCTCTCTCTCTCTATATATATATATATATGGATGGAGATACGTTACGACGACCCCATCGTACGTCAAAAATATCGTAAGTTGAAGATGGTGCTATGACTGTGACAGTCTTTCCTGCTTCATGCCAATTTATACATTTCATCTGCTCTAAACTGATGGCTTTCCTCTTCTTTTTTCACTATCAGCAGGAGACATACTTGGGCGTTTGGAAGACATGCTTTTATCACTATAATTGCTGTTTGAAACCATTTGAGACGGAAAAATACACACTGAGACAAATTTACGACCGCTAGCGTTAGTGGGGCATATCACAGGTCGAGAGATACGCTCATCACAACGACGTTCAACATATCCCACATCGTACGCTGTGTACCCTGTGACTGTTGCCCAAAATTGTCAATATTTTTACAATTTTGTCGTACCGCTATCGTCATCGTAAGATCGAAAAAAAGCGTAAGTTGAACCATCGTAACTTGGGGATATATATATATATATATGTGTATATATATACATTTACATTTGTGTCTATACATTATGTAAATACATTTGTGTGTGTATCAGTGGTGGAATTAAATTTAATTTGTACTTAAGTAGTTTTTCCGCGTATCTGTACTTTACTCAAGCATTTCCTTTAGGGGAGACTTTTACTTTAACTTCACTACATTTCAAAGTCAAATATCTTCCTTTTTACTCAACTACGTTTTGTATTTATGAGAAGAGAAAAACTACTGTTCGAACATGCAGCGATCCACCAATCAGGTTAGAGCACGCTCTGTTTTGAACTTGTTTTGATTGCTGCTTGGCAGTGGCGGGTTTAGGTGACAAGGGCAGCCGCAAAAAAAAAAAAAAAAAAAATAATATATATATATATATATATATATATATATAGATTTTTTCTTCTTTATTTGTACGGTCACGTCAATTATTATATCATGTCACAGTGAATGAAGCTGGTCGGGGAGAGAAGTTCTCTTACTCATACACTCAGAAAGGAGAGGCAGGTGGGGTGACGTCACCTCACTAAGGAGCACTGAATCCGAATTAAATTAGTGTTTCATAATGTGTGTATTTAACAATCACAGACAAACTAGTCTAGTTGGATTGTAGTTAAAACGGCGCTTATTGATTTGGGTACCTTTAATTGAGGTGACGTCATAAAGGTTTTCCCAGTCATGTATCTCTGAACAGCTCGTTCACGCTGTATTTAATTCTTTTTTGTTGTTGCTGTTTAAATAATTTTTCCCTTTATTGTCTACATTCAATACCAAAAACCTGTTACTTGCCCAAAAAAAAAAAAAAAAAAAGACATTTAAAATATATATAAAAGATAGCATCACTATCCAACCATTTCCTAAACGCGCCAGATGTGGCCAGATGTGTGTATTGCTTGTGTAATTTGGCTAAGGTTCACACATTGCGGCCAAAAGTATTGGGACAGCGAATATTTTTCATCCGTGTCCGTGGGCACAAACTTTGGGCATCAAAATTATTCAGTAGCTGATTAAAAAAATTATATATATATATTTAGTTTCTTGCCTTGAAAGTAAAGGTAAAAAATATTGATGTTTAGTTTTTATCCCATTGGTGTTGCTGTACATTTTTCAGAGCATCTCTGAAATTATCGACTGACCAATTGGAACTATATTATATATTTTTAAAAAATATATATAAAACCACTTAAATAAATAAAGAAATTAAAATCCTTCACACAAAATGTAACAATTTATAAATCTAACTTTTTTATGTAAATGAAGTCTGAAGTCTATGGAGAATATGCGTAATGATGCGATCAAATGGGGAAAGAAGAAAAAAATAATTAGAAAAAATGCATAAATGTAATAAATTGTAAATAAAAAGTGTAAAGTTGATGATCATTCAAATTCAAAACAACACGACAGGCGTTTCAGCAGACAGCGTGCTGCGTTTTTATTGAGGTTTTCATTTTTTCCTTGAAGCAGATTTTTTTTTTAAATCATATCCAGTTTTCTTCGCATTCCTTTTTTTTTTACTCTTGAATACACACTTTGATACAATCCAAATACATTCTAGTGGTTAATTAAGATGGGTAAATTTATTCTTTTCTTTTCTTACAAAAGCAGGAGGTTAAAATAAATCTCTGCTAAAACGTGGGCGCATACACACACACACATACATACATACATACACACACACGCACACACACGCACGCACGCAGAAAGCTAGGCGTCACATTTTTTACCGGATTAACTGTTAAAATAAAAAAAAAAAACATCGACATTCACAAGCTACAGGTGAACACAAGATTAGACTAGCTAAAAGTTTAAAAAAATAATAAAAAAAAAAATTAAAAGAAAGCTAGAATGTGGCTTTCATCGTAGGAGATTCATTTTTCCTCTCTAGGGTTCGGACTTCTTTTTGTTTTTCTTTAGGAACGACGGCGTGCGGAATTTCTTCTTCTTTTTCGAAGGGGATTTGTTCGGGGACTCGTCACTGCCCTGGTCGCCCGCGGCGTCATCGGCGGCAACAGGCTCCTCCCCGTCGACATGAGCCGGGGCGGAGTCCGGCTCGGAAGGGGCGGGGTCTTCTGCCGGGAGGGCGGTGACGGCGGCTTCAGAAGGCTCGTCGGGGGTCAGGTCGGGGAGGGTCTGTCTTAAAGTGGCGGCGGCGCTTTCGTCTTTAGGGCTCTGGTCCTGCTGCCGTTCTGAGAGACGACAAAAAAAAAAAAACAGGGGCGATGGAAGGGGGAGGGAAGAGAGAAAAATGTTAGAAAAAAGGTGTGTAAAATGAAGGTGTGTGAGGAAAAGACGAGCCTCAGAGAAGACACAGCTCAGCGTTTGCCATTAAACCAAAATATTAAACAGAACTGCGATCTAGATTTGGGTCAATCACACAGCCCAGAAAAAAAAAGCAGGAACTCCTCGTCCAATCCAGACTCGCTGTAATCCAGTCCTAGCTTAGCGCTAACATGCTAAAAGCTGAATTTCACCTGTTAAGCAGATCTTCATGGAGCTGGCTTTGTGTACATGTCATGCTGGAACAGGTTTTGGGTCTCCTGGTTTAAGTGAAGGAAAAATAAAATTCTCCTGCATCCAAAAGACGTCCGGTACAATTGTGTGCCTCCAAAAAAAAAAAGGTAAAGAACCTCATACAGGTGGGAAAGTCTGGGTTCACAATCCTTTTTGGCCATATAGTGTATTTACTATATTGATATTTATTCACTCTTTCGTTTAAAGCTGCGATCCAGAAACCTTGTCACAAGTCCTCACAAAACATACTCTAACACAGAAATATCAGCCAATAGAAAAGCAGCGTTTTCACTACAAACAGCGCAAAAAAAGCGATCACTGTGTACCTGAAGAGACGAATCTCCGCATCATAAAAAGGAAGGTCATACGTTACCTGCTGTAAAAAAATAAAATAGCTAGACGATATGATAAAACACAGAGTTGCTCGAGAGGTGTTGGTTAATCTAGAGCATGGCCAGCGAGCGGAAAAGCCTAGAAGCTTTGCTCTTGGAATAACCTCAAGCCAGGTCCTATCAGGTTTCGTTCTCAACACCGAGCGCATTATTTCATTCCACGCTAATGATCGGTGAGATGAAGAATAAAAAAAAAAAACACCCGTTAATTTTCTGACTGATCACATGTCCAATCAGACTGCATATAAATACATATTTTGTTTCTCAAGGTTTGTTTATTGTAAATGCTAAGGGGGGGCTCGTTGTACATTTCTTTTCTAGCTACTATAGCATATCAAATAACAGACACAAACATTAAACAACTAATTTGAGGTTTATAAAGTGCAAAATGTTTACTAAATAGAAAATTGCACTTCACAGTGGTATAAGCGGAATAAAACACTTTAATGCAGGGGTGTGATTTGGCTGTTTATTCGTCTTTTTGCCTGCCTGTCTACCTTTTATTGCTAATCAATGGTCCATTTTTGCGTGCGTGATTACGTAATAGTGTAATCCAATTACTTTATGTAAGTACCCTATTCAGAAGATAAAACATAGAATATAAAGCAAAATGTACATATACATATATATATATATATACACACACACAGTGCCGGTCAAAATTGTGGAAGTCTTTTATGGTTTTTGAGACACTTGCATGTTTTGTTTCTAGGCAACAAACTCTGGAAAAAGTAAAAACACATAAAAATTTACAGTGAACGAGTGAAAGCAAGGTGATGGACAGATTGGTCCATTTTTAAATCCACCAGATGAACTTGTGTAAGACGGAGAACAGAGAGATGATGTTAGCAGACTGCCCTCACCCTCAAACATGGAGGTGGAAGCGTAACAGTTTGAGGTTGTTTTGGAGCATGGAAGGCAAAGAAGATTTATTTCGGAAATTGCGGTTCATTGGAATCGACTTCACCATACAACAAGACGATGAGCCGCAGCATACGCCTGCGTGCTGCAAGCGTTATTTAGAGTGATACCTATCATGGAACGACCTGCCTAAATCCTACTGAACTGCTCTGGGATCACAAGAAAGAAATCTCCAATTAAGGGAGGATTTTTCAATAAAAATAAAGAAAACCATTTGAAAAATTATACATTTGCTTGGTCAAAGTATTACATTACAGAGTTTGTTGCATAGAAACAAAAGAAACATGCATGTGTCTCTCAGAAACCATAAAAAACTCGGGACTTTCCAAACTTTTAACTGTAAAAGACGAGAGAAAAAGAAAAGAGAGGGTGAAACCTGACAGAAGCAGACCTTTGAGATGATTCCAGTGAACAAAACTGAAAAAAGGTCTATGGATGAAAAACCAAACAGCGAGAAGATAAAGCAGGACGAGTTAGTTCGGAGAAGAGAGAAACCCGATCGGCGAGGGCATGCAAAAAAAAAAGAAAGAAAGATGGCTACAGGCAAGCATGTGGGTGAAAGGGGAGTTGGAGTGGGACAGTACTTACTATGGCAACAGGTACTCTTTTGCATTTCCATCTCCTGATTGTAAGGCAGCCACGAAGAAGAAAAAAAAAGCACAGTAGAAAAAAATGTCTATGCAAGTCAAATCACAGCCACCATGTTAAAGAAAATCAAAAGGAAGACCCCCCCAAACAGAAATAAAAATCGGATCACCAGGAAGAAAAAGAATGGCCATACACCATTCTTTTGGGGGGGGGGGGGAGACCCTCGAGGAATGAGTATGAAAAGTGAATGAGGAAAAAGGTGGAATCGTTCGGAATCAGATTACACCTGAAATTTACCTGAACAAATACGGTTCAGGCTAAGAGCAGAAAATTTGACTTTTTACTCTTACAATACTAAATATAGAGTGTAGCTGATTATATCTGATAGTATCGGTGTAATCCAAAGTAATAAAGACCAAGAGGTAGAACAAAACTTCTTTAAACATGCAAAGAAAACGCCACAAGACCAACGTTTTCACCATGATTGATTCAAACCGATGCTTGAAAACGAGTCAATCAAAAAGAACTAATTAAAAAAAAATATACCAATGGGTACCCATTGATCCTCTTGATCTCTTATTACATACAAACTAAACAGCAAAAGAAAAAATAAGATTTGTTAAAGATCACAGTAAAACAGAAACTGCAGCGTTCTTAGAATTATCCCCTGAGGCACACCAAAAAAATCCACGTGCATGCATAAGGAAGCATGACCACCTGGTTGAACGTACCTTCTTCTACTCGAATCGGGGTGCTTGGTGGGGTACGGGTGGGGCTCGGACCTTTCCCCAAGTCCTCCGGCACCTGCGGTTGATCTACAAAAGAAGGAAAGGGTATATACTCTTAGGATATGAAATACTTATAATCACTGTAGGGCTTTTTACATCTACCAATCCACTGTAGCATTGAGGGGATCACAAGAGGGTAATACTCATACCACGAAACCAACTCTGGGCTACAGTTAAGGATTTGCCTTCACCCCAAATTAAATTATATAAACAGATCGTTTAAAATTCAGTCAAGACGTTTTTTTATTAGTTTCCAGACCACAAACAACCCCAATCAGGATGAAGCATGGATCCCAGCTAAAGCGAGAAGATGACGGTATCCGGGAATTAAAGATTGCTGCACTTTTGCCATTAAAAACCACACCAGGAGTAAAGAATCCCAAATGAAAAACGGGATTAAGGAAGAGTTAAGACAAAAGGACTGAAAGGGACCAATTACTGTGATGTAATTTGCATCCAGCGTCTTACTTGCTTTCGTTATCAGTATAAGTATTAAATGCTTGGGAAAGGATAAGGTAGAAAAAATTAAAATAGAAATACATAATAGAGGGGTAAATTTGTTATGGGTAGGGAGAAGGGGAATAGAAGTAAATGACAAAAAAAAAACCTGAAAGATGGAAAAGAAATAGACAATAAGTAAGAAAGAATAAATTAAAAGATGACTAAGGAGTAAGGGTCCACCAGGAGACAGTTAAAGAGAAAGGGTCCACCAGGAGACAGTTAAAGAGAAAGGATACACCAGGAGACAGGTAAGGAGAACGGGTACACCAGGAGACGGGTAAGAAGAAAGAAAGGGTACACCAGGAGACGGGTAAGGAGAACGGGTACACCAGGATATGGGTAAGAAGAAAGAAAGGGTACACCAGGAGATGGGTAAGAAGAAAGAAAGGGTACACCAGGAGATGGGTAAGAAGAAAGAAAGGGTACACCAGAAGACAGGTAAGGAGAACGGGTACACCAGGAGATGGGTAAGAAGAAAGAAAGGGTACACCAGGAGACGGGTAAGGAGATAGTGTACACCAGGAGACGGGTAAGGGAAACGGGTACACCAGGAAATGAACAAGGAGAAGAGAAACATAAAGAGACAGATAAAAAAAACAGGCAGATGAGAAGATGGGTGGAAAGAAAGAATATACTATGAGTGGTTAAGGAAAATGGGTATAATTATGGACAAAGGAAAAAAGAATTTTGGAATAACAAGCAAGGAAAAAGGATAAGTCACAAAAGGGGTAAGGAGATAGGGTACAATAAAGATGGGCAAGGAGAAAGAGTACACTGGAGACCGACATAGAGAAAAGAAAATTGTAGGGGCTCAAGGATACATCAGGAGTTTCTGGACTGCACCACCAGGAGAAAAAAAAGATTAAGGACCAAGTAAAGGACAAACTAGCAAAGTCAACCCCACCATTCCAAATCTACAAAGGGCAGGATGGATGCCAGACAAAGGCAGGCAGATGGCACACCAGGCTACCTTCAACTTTGACGTCTTGTTCAGGCTGATCATTCTCAGACAAATCTGTGGTGACACTGAGAGCTTTCAGCACAGCACAGTGAAAGTCCTTGTGTGGGGACACGGGAGGACCAGAAGGAATGACCCTTCTTGATCCCTCAGGTTCTGTAGCAGCATCAGTAGTGGAAGAAGAAGCTGCCAAGAGCTGCTTCTCCATCAAATTGTCATTTGAGGAGGCAGGAGGAGAAGTGACTCCTCCTGAACCTGGTACCACTGAGCTGTCAGATGCATCAACCTGTACTGGAAGCAACAACAGTTTTGTTCCAAAACTGGACCTGAACTTTACCCCATGGGCAATTGCAAAAATTCTATACATCTTTACACATTCTTCAAAGTGTATCATGAAAAAGGTCACTTAATTATAACGTGTTTAACAAAACATCAATAATTGCGATGGAACAGAAAATGCTAAAAATGCGGAGAAATTCTTACCTTCTAGACCTTCTTCTCCTTTCTGTTTGAGCTCCACTTCCCTACGGTACTCCTCCAGCTCCTGGTCGGTGAACTTATTGAATGGATTTGGTCCGGTCTTGGTGACAATCACACGAGGCTGGTATTCCTTCTCTATAATCGCTTTGGAAGCGGTCACTAGCTCCCCCTGTAGGTCAAAAGAGACACATCTCAAATCTATTCAAAATTAACAGTAAAAAACATTACAATTAATCGACTACATTCTTGATTTTTTTTTTTTATGTAACCAGAATTGTACTTATTCCACACACTGTGCCAACAAGACACCATGACGAAATAAAATGAAATGTTGTGTATGGTTTTTCAGCGTCGTAAGTGGGGAATGATGGTTAATCGTCGGGATGTACCTTTCTAACAGACCTAGCAGGACTATAGCTGTCTGAGAAGTCAAGGCCATCGATACACTCCAAACAGTCAGACAGAGGAGCATCCTGTAATAGTAGACCTTATGAGCAGTGCATAACCCAGCGCCACTAACACACACCCACTCACACAAAATCATATATTAAAATCTTGATTTAAATATATTACTATAATATATCAACATCTATCTTTATATTACTCAATGAATTATAAATTCTCTATCAAGACACACATCATAGACGGAGTCTTTTTTTTTCGCATAATAAATGACATTTTTTAAAAGATAACAAGGTACAAAATATTAGCCTACTGCGAAAATGATGTGCGTTGATATACTACATGGTATACGTAGCTCACACACACACAGACTACACATACACGCCTGAACACACAATTACACACTTCACAAACATGCACTGAGCATTTCCTAAGGAAGCGCATGGGACAGACTCAAGCCAAATGGTTTAAGGTCATGCACTGCAACATCAGAAATCAAAATGTGCTAGTCAAACCACACACAACATTTTCCGCTGTAGGTACTGGCCCTCTGTTTGTACATTCGAAACTAAATCCATGTGACGTCGACTTTTCACTTCCTTCTTAAACAGTACAAAAGGGGTTTTTTTTGTGTTTGTCAGCAAATAATTCAAAGAAAATATAAAAATTATTTTTTTTATACTATTTCACACAAACCTTTAGCATACAATGTGATTAATTATTCTAAAAGACATTAGTAATAAAATAAGCTCAAGTCAGGGGAAAAAAAAAAAACTGCCGAAGATATTGCACAGAAAATTGTGAAAATTGGGGCTGTGGGAGTCTCAGTCCAGTTTGATGCTTAAAAATGATCGAGAACTTTAATGTGATGTAATTTCATGTAACATAACATCTTAACGACTTGCAATTGGCACAAACGACGACTTACAAAATAATAATGCAGGCCTTTAGCGCAACATGGAGCCAGGTCACGTAACTCAATGATACAGCGTTATGTAGCATAACGAATTAAAATGTAACAATGTACGCAACATAACGGTGTTACGTAGCATAACGCAAGCTTAATATCCTAACGCAATATAGCTATATTAAATAAAGCAACAAAATATAATGAAATGTAACAATGCTGTGAACTGCAATACGCCGTAACAACGTTGTGTACAGCAACCTAGCACAATATCAAGTAACAACGTTACAACAACAAATTCTAGATAACGCAAAATAATTTAACCAATTGCAATAACGCAGGGTAACGCAATTTGATGTAACAATTTACTGCAACATAACGTAATGTCACATGGCATAACCAGGAAACTTAAATCATTGTAAATTGTGCACCAAATGTAACCCAAAGTAACAATGTAACTTTAAGTACCTTTAGTACTAAGTTCCCCCTAGTACTAAAGTCTAAGACACACAACTGTATCAAACGTCTTAAACTAGGAGACACGAAACTTTTGCAGTATGATGATGACCCTGTGCACAAAGCCAGCTTTATGAAGATATGCTTTACATGGGTTGGAGTGGAAGCTCTCCTGCTATAAAGCTTTGATCTCATGATGAGCATGATAAATGTGCACACTGACTGAACCCCAGACCTCCTCACCTCACCTACATCGGTACTTGACTTTACAAAAAAATATCTAGAGGAACATCTTGCCAGAAGAGTGGAGCTTATCATAACAGCAAATGTGGGATTAAGTTGGAATGGGATGTTCAAAAAGAAGAACAATCTTTCGGTCTGATGTCCACAAACTTTTACTCATATAGTGTACAATAAAAAGAAGAGAAAAAAAAAAATTTGATTTTTAAATAAATATATTTTGCACTGATATGACTTACGTTTGTTGATGCAGTTCTTATGTATACAGGGTCGGTTACAAATTATTTGAAGATCTTTAGCATTTATGAAGATCAACACAAAAAAACATCATCATCAAGCTTTAGTTGAATACGACACCTCTGTGATTAATATATTAAACCCAAAACTCCTTTGAGATTTGTAAGATCAGGTGAATATTTACTAAGTTATCTAGGTTAACTAGGTCTGACTAGCAAGGAGCAGGTGCAAAATTAGCAATCATGTGAGACATGCAAACTCAGACTGCGTGTTGTATGAAGATGCAGAGATGTCTAGTTCATTATTTGGGTCAGAAAATAATAAAATAGCAAACTAAAGGTGGATGAGCACCACCCTGGGGCAGAGGGATGGGAAGATGTACACACGGTTAGAGCAGGCGCACACCGTACTTACGTGCCAGATCGTCGCTCTCTGTAGCCGAAAAACAATGCTACATTTACACAGTGAATAATAATGACAGTGCAGTGTGTGTGTGTGTGTGTGTGTGTGTGTGTGTGCATGTATTTCTATCTTAATGAATAGTAATAGCTGTAAGTTCTGACTTTTTGGGGACCTTTAGCATGTCCTCATAAGGATAATGAGAAGTGTGTGTTTATAGTAGACAGTTTGGTCTTTATGGGGACATTTATCTGGTCCTCATATTGATAATGGGAGTTTTGCGTGTGTGTGTGTGTGTGTGTGTGTGTTTATATTTTAGTGGTTAAGTCTTATCAGGTCCTCATAAAACTGGAGCATGAACACAAAATTGTGTGTTTGTATCTTAATGGAAAACGTTGACGTTTGAAAGGCCCTCACTGGACTGTGAGGTGTGTGTGTGTGTTTATTGCTTAGTGTATAAAAATCTTTTTTTACATTGTGAGGATTTTTGGCTGGTCCTCATAAGGACAGCGACAGAAGTGTGTGTGTGTGTGCGCACGTGTTTATACAGACCTGGACAAAGGAACGATCTACCACAGTTCCAGTAAGCAGCTGAGACTGAGGTCCTGCTGTCTTGATGTCCTGCAGGTTCTGCTCACGGATCTGCAATGTCACGATGACACATTAGGTTTTCTTGCACACACACACCCCTAGACCTTAACTAGGACTATGTATTTAATAGAAACCTGAATTTTAATTGTAATCCAAGGTACAATTTGCAGTTTAATATTGACTTTGTTAAATCAAATCTACACACAGAGAGATTCGAGACATTCGAGATGTTCAGACCTTGTTGCGCATTTCCTGGACCTCTTTAGGATTAGTGTTGAGAGGAACAAACTGATTGGCCACGGCACCCTGTCGAATGCTCTCCTCCTTCGTCCACTGCAATCATCAAAACAAAAAGTTCAAACACACAGCAAACACGACGATGCATGCAGCATGACTAAGGAAAAAAAATATATATATATAAAACCACCAAAAATGTATATATGTTTAATATACACAAGCTCAACAGAATAATGTCATGCTTTTGGAAATAAAATCAAAAGAAATCAAGAGACCACAGCAGTAATATTCAAAACAGTGAACCAATGATGATGGACTGAAGATTTTCGGAAAATGTTTCGAACACGTCTCTATTCATTTAACCAATTTTTGATATTTACTTCACCGTTATTATTACTGTGCATGGTTTTAACACTGACCTTGTGCAAGATGGAATCCACGTAAGAAAACTTTTTCAATCAGAGTTTACATCTCATTCAGTTTCGGCAGTGTGAGTGCCGAAAACACAAAATTAATAGGATGTTGGAAAATATAATTTAAAATGGAGTGTTTCGAATGTTAATACTAGTATAAAATGGAAACAAATTTAGTACGCTTAATGTAGTAAAAAATGTCAAATTACTGTAATTTCTACCATTTTCTAAAAAGCTTTTTTGTGGTGTATATAAATGATTATAGAAATGTATCATTAGTAAAAAATAGTAAAACAATTTAATTAAACTTAAGCTTGAACAGTGCAAAAAATATATTCCTGTTTGGAAAATAAATGAAAAAATAAAATAAAATAAATATAAAGCTCGAAAAGTTTTTAAAGATTTAAAGATTTTAAATGTGCAAGCAATATTTGTATTTGTTTCTTTTATTTCTTTCTTTTTTATAACGATTAAAAATAAAACGAGAGTTTAGGTTTATATTTCAGAAAAATCCCCTAATAACGAATGTAATAAAGTTTGTAAACATCATCTTCCCATCATCACTGATCCTCCTGCTGCAGCTGCTGTATTTACTGTATGGAAAAAAAACCTGAAAAACTCCTAAAGTAATAAAGAAATGAAAAAAGAGAAGAGGAGAAAGGAGGGAGGAGAGAAACAGGCGGAGGTAGAGGATGAGAGGTTGTGAGGAGCAGCAGGTGTGTTTGAGAGTGACGCAGAAGCCAGGCGTGTGTGTGTGTGTGTGTGTGTGTGTGTGTGTGTGTGTGTGTGTGTGTGTGTGTGTGTGTGTTGATTTAAGCAGCAACTGTAGGCAGTGAGTGTTTTCTCAGGGTGAACATTGAACAAACACACACACACACACACACACACACACACACACACACACACACACACACACACACACACACACACACACACACGAACAGCAGGGATGAAGTTACGCCCAGTAAAGTACACTACAGTTCACCTACACCACTTATTTGTGTTTTTTTTCCATCATATACGGTTGAAAATCTGAATGAGCTGCGTGATAAATAATCACACCAGTGATCCTGCAGCACTAAACTTACGCACTTGTTATTCAACCTCCAAAGCTTGGAATGATGTTCTGATTAGAACAAATAAAAGCGCAGTGGGAAACCAGAGAGGCCGTGCTTTCCTTTGTTTACCTTCACACTCACTGCTGTGGTCTTGAGATAATAACACTTTCCTGAGATAACGAGCTAAACGACCAGGCTCCAATTCTCAAATCTGATTGGTCGAGAGGTGTCCATTAATTTTTTTTTTAGTTCTTGTTTTGTTGCTTCTTTTAAAAAAAAAATAAAAAAAAGTCTCCAGTGTCCACATACACACTATAAGGACAAAAGTTTGTGGACACCCGACCATAAGATTGGGGTGTGCATCTTTTTGAATACCCCATTTGCTCTAATAATAACCTCCACTTTTCTGGGAAGATGTTCGACAGGATGTTGTGGAGAGGTGAGGGGTTGCAGGAGATCTTCCACTCCAATTAATGGAAAGCATATCTTCATGGAGCTGGGGCTTTAGAATAGAATGGACCCTTCACATGGACATTGCCATGCTAAAACAGGTTTGGGGCTCCTAGTTACAAGAAAAAGAGGTCATGCTACCACTATCAAAGATACTTTTGTCCATATAGTGCCTTGCGTAGGAATACAAAAGAAGAAAGAAAAAAAAAGGGAAGGCAATGAAAAAAAAAAAATACAACAGAATTTAAGATAAAAGTACAAAAGAAAACAAAAAGGGAAGAAAAAAAAGTTGAAAGGAAAAGAAAAAGAACAAAAAGCTGCCTTTTTTTTAATATAAAATGGAAAGATACAGGAAAGAAAAGGGATGAAAGAGAAAGTTTGATGGTTTAAAAAAAAAAAAAAAAAAAAAAAGGAAAAGTTGTAAATAGGAAGTCATCAGAATACTAAGGGAAAAGGGAAAAAAAATGCGTCTTAAAAAAGGGGAAAATATATATTGTGAACATACAGTAGATTAGAGAGAAATTGGACCTTTAGCTTATTAAATATCAGACTGGACCCAAACAAACCCCATTTCTGATTTAGGACCCCAATAATTTCTTTAAGAGAACCTATAAAATAAATAAATTCCATTTGAATTAACGAATATATTTAAATAAGATCAGATTTTACATAATATATATAATATATATTTGACTCTGATTTTATCATCTCAGGATAACAAACATTTTTTTTTAATGTGACACCTGTTTAATGTAATAGGAAGAAAAACCCCCACATCTGCAGCAGCTTGGTCTCTCTGGAGTCTCGGTGTAATGAACAGCAAATGCATGTTGCTTCAAGCTTTTTGGCAGTTTGGTGATTTATTTATTTTTTTAATAAATAGATTTTAGAAAAAGAGTTAATCGTTAGCATCAGGCTTGAATACGTAGCATGAACGGCTATGATTTATGACTTATTTAAGCCCATCGAGAGCCAGGATGTCCGTATGGGCGTCGAGGGGAGAGAAAAAAATAAAAAAAAAGAGGAAGGACACATGGGATGAACATGTAAATATGAAATACTCACTGATCACGTATAGAGCCTCACAACACAACACTCGCACTCCCCCAACTAGAGATAATCGTTTGGAGAGTTAAGAACTTTCACAACGTTTCTATTTGTTTTTTTCTTCTTTTTTCTTTTTCCTTTTAAACAACACTCATGCTTTGGGAACAGATACGGAATATGTCGTTGAGTCGTAATTCGGGGAAGACAGTCGCAAAAAAAAAAAAAGAAAAAAAAAATAGTAAAAGAAACAACAGGAAATGCAAGAGAAGCTCGAAAAAAAAAAAAATTGAAAGCCAAGTCAAAAGCAAGGAGAGGACTCGAACCCGGAACCGGACCCTGAGTCATCAAAACTCAAGCGATGACCCGGGATGGGCGGGGTAAAGACGAGTCCACACCAGAAGCAGCACCAGTTTAAAGCCCCTCCCCCCCTGCACTATAACTTGGGAAACAAAATCGTGGATAAAATAAACATTTCTACGAACAGTTAAATATTTTTAATCCTCGAATAAAACAAAAAGAATTCAATTACTAAATTAAAATTTCTTTGGACGTCATTTTAATGCTTTTCCGAATTAAGTGCGAAATCAGAGATGGACAAAAGATTCACCCTGTCGTTCGTTAACCGGAAAAAAAAATCATTGTTGGTAAAAATCGCTCAAAAAAATGATCACCTTTAAAAAAGATAAGAGCGCTTTCTTTTGTCGCCCTGAAGATTTCTCTTCTTTACTCATCGGAGTAACTGTAACCCCGTCAAAAAGCATTATTCAATTGTTTATCTTTTTTAAAAAATTTTTAACAGCTCCTATCCAGTGAAACTGCCGTTAACTCGAGGTAATAGCCACGCCCAGAAAAATCTGCTCCCCAGACAAACAACAAATTAAGCGGCAATTTGAAAAGAAAAAAAGAAAAAAAAGAAAAAGAAAGCACAACATCCAAAAAAGAAAGACAACACAATGTCCAGCCACACCCACTACAGGCACATGCCACACCCTCCTGGTAATCCAGAAGACTAGTTACAAGGCATCATGCAACACAGCATGCACTGGGCAGCTAGAGAGCACCCGGACACACCCGACACCTCGACTCAACCCCCCCGGAGGCACAACGACACTCGACGGAATACGTTTAACTGAAAGGAGAGCAAAAAAGGGATAAGAAGGAGAAATAGCGGACAGATATAAAGACTTGAATAAGTAAATAAAAGTTGTCGGGGTGCTACCCAGCTGACCATCGTTCGGTAGCAGTAACGTTCTAAACTATGAACAATAAGGTAGGCACAGACCAAGCAGTTGGTTATACAGCTTGGCACGCAGACACCGGACGAGAGAGACTGCAGCAAGGGTTTGACGTGATCGTGTGTAATGTTCGTCCACACCTTAGTCTTCGCCTTGGGGCTGCCGCCGCCCTCCAGCCCCTCGTTGGGAGATTCATCCGACCGGCCCGTGTTCAGCCAGCGGGTCTTGTCACGCTGCCCCCGCTGGAAGCTGTGCTTCAGCGGAGAGCGAGCGCCCGAGTCGCTGTCCTCGGCGTACGAGTAGCCCGTGGCGGACGGCGGGATCTCTACGTCGCTGTACTTTTTAGCTTTATCGCGCAGAGCCGGGCAGCGGTACGGGTAGCCGGTCCTGTAGCCCTGAAAAACCGCGAGATAGACATGAATGTACACCAAACTTTCACACGCTCAAGGTACCCGCATCCCAACATCTGGCCCCGATGTCCCTTTTACCAAATTATCCAGCATCCGCATTAGGGCTTCGAACTCCTGCTCCCCGAGCTGCCACTTGGGATAAGGGCTCGTCCCATCACCAGCGGGTTCTGGGTGACGAGGACGCATTTTGTACTTCCCTGGGTCCAGCATGACCAGGTTTTCAGGGCCACCTGAACTCGCGAGGGTACGGACCTACAAATCAACAGCGAGAAACAATGATCAATAAATAAACAATAGGTTTTGTATTGTAGGGAGGATTTAAGAGCGTCTGCAATGCAATCTGGAGACCAAAGTTTTGCTAGCTTGGAGCTTCTGCAAGGCTACCACAGATCTTCTGCAAAGTTACCATACAATTTCTGTAGGCGACTGCAGATCTTCTTCAAAGCTACTGCAAATCTTTTGCAAGGCCTCAACAGAGCTCCTGATATACTACAATGGATTTTTAACCATATCATGCTGCCATGAAGCTACTGCCTTGCTTGGATCTCTTCCAATGCTAGCCTGGAGGAACTGCCTTACTACCATTGATCATCTATATTTCCAGCTTGAATCCATGTCTGGAAAGTTTTAAATGCTTCCATGGATGTTCACCACAATCTATACTGTATCAGTCATGGAAGATTTATGAGGCAAAATACACGAATACAAAAAACTATGTATATAAAAAAAAGACAAAAACAAAGATGTTACCTGAATCTCGCAGGCAGTGACCAGGTTGTGAATGTAGTAAAAAGCCTCTTCAACAGTTTCTCCTACTGACACTAAGCCATGGTTCCTCAGAATCAGCACCTAAACACCACACACAAGTTAACACAAGACTTATTCTAGATCATTGATGAAGGAGATGAGGTTATTGGATTAACCTTGCTCTTAGGGCCGAGGTTCTTCTGTATAAGGATCTTCTCCTCGTCGTCCACCAGGATGCCGTGGTAGTCGTGGTAGGCCACCTCGCCTAGAGACAGAGCCTCGGGAGAAATGGGAAGGAGGCCACACTTCATCGCCGAAACCTTGACAAGGGGAGGAGGAAAGTGGAAAACCATTCCTGCAAAATTCTCTCGCCAAGTGTAGGGTCAGTCAAACAAAACCGTGGTGTGTGTGTGTGTGGTGTGTGTGTGTGTGTGTGTGTGTGTGTGTTACCGCAGCGCCAGCATGAGTGTGGATGTGCACGATGCACTTGATGTCTGGTCGGGCGGAGAATATGGCCGAGTGCAGGGTGAAGCCGGCCTGGTTCACGCCCAGGTTAGTGCTGCCTCTGTCCACGATTTCGCCCTGCAGGTTGATCTTCACCTGGAGACATGCAGGAGAACACAGGATCATTTGGCGGACGCCTTTATCCAGAGCGACTTACATTTATCTCATTCACACAACTGAGCAGTTATGGGTTTAAGGGCCTTGCTCAGGAGCCCAGGAGTGGCAGCATGGTGTGGCTGGGATTTGAACTCATGACCTTCAGATCCAAAGTCCTATATTAGGACTATAAAATACGCTACATATGTCCCTAGGTGTTCTGGTTCCTCTTACACACCAGAAAAAAAACATTCATGAGCAAGCACAGTGGTCATTTTTATCCTTTTAGGGTTACTTTAATGTCATGGAAACATCTTAGAGACGACATAAGTGACACCATCGCTAAGGGTTAAACTGAAACCAGTCTTATAACACTTTGCTGTTCTTTACACTAGAGGGCAGCAGTGAGTAACAAAGTCCACACCCAAATCCCAACAAAATCTTAAAAAAAATTTATAATAAGAATAATAAAATAACAGAATATAAAACACAATACAGTGTAAAAATAATAATAATATAATATTATAATACAAAATAATATTTAACCCAAAATTTTTTGGGGTAACACAGTGATTCTCAAACTTTTTTCTGCCATTTCCCACTTGAGTGGATTTTCAAGCCCCACCTGTCCTCAACCCCACCAATAAAGATTATTAATAAAGAAAATTAATAAATGAAAACAAAAAGTAAATTATTTAAATTCTGCTGTTCATTGCACCCTACCCATCATGTCTTTATTCCCCACAAGGGGGCGCCCCACAATTCCAGAACCATTAGATTTATAATAAATTGTATAATAAATACAATAAAATGTCAAATTGTTTTCCTACATTTTTTTTTTTTTATATCATAATATTTCATATTTCACAAGTGTGGTGGTTGGGGGGGGGGGGGGGGGGGTTTACCAGGCTTGAGGCGGTGACTTCACTGTACAGAAGCCCAAATGGGACAATAAGGAAGCGTTCCTGATCGGAGTTCAGTCTGACCTGAGGATAGAGATGCGTGCACACACACACACCACCCACACACACCACACACACACACCACACACACCACACACACCACACACACCACACACACCACACACACCACACACACACACACACACACACACACACACACACACACACACACAATTTACTTGACTTCCAAATTAGGTCACAAATCAGTTAAGGATGCTCATGTTCCATCAGACAGAGTGAGTGAGTGAGTGTGTGTGTGTGTGTGTGTGTGTGTGTGTGTGTGTGTGTGTGTGTGTGTGTGTGTGTGTGTGTGTGTGTGTGTGTATAAAACTCACGGTTAAGTGATTGTAGATAAGCTGAGACCAACCAAACAGGTCCGCCAGGCGGTAAAAGGCAGCGAGCTTACAGCGCAGCAGCTTCTCTCCTTTCTCATATGCGATGGAGTCTGAACCTCGGAGATCATTCACTGGTGTCACCATGCCCAGACCTTCTCACACACACACACACACACACACACACACACACACACACACACACACACACACACACACACACACACACACACACACACACACACACACACACAATTTAACACATTACACTGTGCTTGAAAACCGTTTTCACCGGTCCTCAGTATGACTCGAGTGAACAGGTGCAGGAACAGATGTGTGTTCTTGTTCCTGTATTATCTCACAATGAGGTCAGAGGTTCACAGTTAAAGGGGAAAAGTCAGAAGGTTGGGTTAAGAGGTGGAATCCAGACAGCAAGAATGCTGGACATGAATATACAACCCTGACTTTGTGTGTGTGTGTGTGTGTGTGTGTGTGTGTGTGTGTGTGTGTGTGTGTGTGTGTGTGTGTGTGTGTGTGTATAAAGGTTTATTGGTACAAGTGGGTATCAAAAGGTTTCGAGACTCGCTCTGTTTACAGGAAAGTATTCTATTTATTTACGTTTCCACACCATCACCTTTAAAATATCCCCTTAGCACAGCAATACAGCTCCCCCCAGGGATCCTGCCACTTCTGGAACATGTTCTGGAAGTCCACTTTTCAAATCGTGTCAAGCATCTTCTGTGATTCTCGCCGGATCTCAGCAACGGTGTCAAAATGGTGACCTTTGGGCCAAATCTTCATCTTGGAGGGCGAAGTGCACAGGAGCCGAATCTGGCAAAAAGGTTGGGTGCCGAAATGAGATTGCCTGGATCGTTCTCCAACGATCATCATGCACAAGTTGGCGAATGGTTTTAATATTTTTTGGGGTCGAGCTCGTTCCTGATCTCTCATCGTCTTCCGGTGATGTTCTTCCACTCAGATTCTCGGTTTCGCACGGAATTTCGTTTGCTCTTTGTTCTAAGTTTGTAATGCAGGTGGTCAAAACGGCACCAGTTACACCATTAGCCTTAAAACGTTTTGATACCACTTGTGTGGGTGTGTGTATACGTGTGTACTGACTCATATTGAGCGCCGCCATGCCTCCCTGAGGGGCAGCCGGGTAAGTGGTGGGCACGCTGGTGGTCATGAAGTCGGCGATCTGCTGCAGAGCCAGAAGGCTGGTGGGGTTTTTGCCCTTCCTCATTTGGTCGTGGATCAGCGTCTCAAGCTCCTCACAGAACGCCTGGGAAACGAGCACAAACACAACACCAACTCAAAAATCAGAGCACCAAGAAAATATAAAACAACTTCTCAGCTGAGATCCCTTCAAATACGTCGCTGCATTTTTCTAAACCAGGAGGTCAGAGTGGGAATTGGGCAGGAGACGTGATGATGTAAGCGGGAAGTGATGAAATTGGCAAAAATTTTTGGTTTCATTAAAAAAACTATTGTATTGGGAGGAAAAAGTTTTATTTTAATTTAAAAAAATGACAAAATATGACTACCATATACAAATACAAAGTATTGGGTCACCTGGTCATAATTATGGCATGTGATTTTTGAGCATCGCATTCCACATTTATTCCCAATTCGCTCTTATAATTCCCTCCACTCTTCTGGGAAGATGTTCCACTAGATTTTGTTGTGTGTTTATGGATATTTGTGTTCACATATCTTTGATATCAGCCACAAGGGTGTTACGAAAGGCAGGTACTTATGTAGGTGAGGAGACCTGGGGTGCAGTCAGCGTTCCAATTCTGCCCAAAGGTGTTCAGTAGGGATGGGATCAGAGCTCTAGAGCAGCAAGATCTTCCTCTCCAAAGCATGCAAACCAGATCTTCAAAAGAGCTCTTTGGTTACTTTGTGCACAGGGGCATCGCCATGCTGGAGCAGGTTTTGGGTTTCCAAGTTCAAGTAAATGCTAAATTTTATTATATCGCCATCGTCTTATAGAATTGAGTGCCTCCAGCTTTGTGGTAGCAGGTCGGGTGTCACAATATTTTTAGAAAACAATAAAAAAAATATATATATTTTTTTTTTTTATTAATATTTGGAGAATTTGGATGCTGAAATAAATGGATGCCGAAATTTAAGGAACTAAAGTGGACATTTATAATTTTTGTTTGGTCGAAGTAAGTCGTTAAACGTTAAATGAACTAATTTGTTTCATAGCAACAAAAGGAACATGCACGTGTCTCTCAAACACCAGGGGTTGATGGACACTGCATATAATATAGACATAAATTTCATTCAAATTAAATACAATCAAATAAAAAAAAATTTTAACTGAGAAATTATTTATGACATGCTGATTGGATGCAGTTGAATTGATTATTAAGTATTGATATTGTGCATTTATTTTCCAAAATTGAGTGACTTTTTTGTAAATAATTCTAATTAATTAAAAGTTAACCATAATGCATAATGAGTATGGCAGAAACGCCATCAGTTCCATCTTCATCCATCCCTCTCTCTCTCTCTCTCTCTCTCTCAAGACTTTCTCAATCTCTCTTTTCAAGCAGCATGAAGAAGCCGATCGTTATGTGCCAGTGGCGAGAGAGCTACATAAACAGAGAGTTATTGTATATACATCTTCTCTCTGACTGCTGACCGCTGAGACACACACACACACACACACACACACACACACACACACACACACACACACACACACACACACACACACACACACATACACACACACACACAGAGGTTTAGTATGAGCTGAAAGCACTGCAGTCTCTCATTCCATGAAGAGACTCTTGTTCAGTTTTATCACATGCTGATGGGAAGAGCGGAGTAAATGATTCCTAATACACTCGCTGACTTTTACACTCAGTGAGAATCTCCTCCTCCTCCTCCTCTTCATCATCCTCCTCCACACCATCACTCTTTCCTGAGATCTGCTGCTTGCTGTATGAAATGAGGTTCATTAACTAGTTCCTACACTATATGGTCACAATTGTAAAGATCTATTTGCTTTTATGAACATCCCTTTCAACATTTGATGTTTATAGAATTCTATACTTTTCTACACTCAAATCTGGAGACTTCCCTAAATATTTATATTTAACCTCAGAAATAATTTTTTTAAATTCCAAATATAACATGAGACACGCTACAATCTCCTTTAAAATTCATACTTTCCAAAATGTGTAACAAACATCCACTCTTCTAGTAGATTATTTAGAAATTTGCTCTCTCTCTCTCTCTCTCTCTCTCTCTCTCTCTCTCTCTCTCTCTCTCTCTCAGTAATAATAGATTGTACTACACCCAATGGACCACCTCTTAGCTATTATCCTACAGCTGTGTATTTGTTCAGGTGGACATGCTTTCCTGTGCATACTGTGTGTGTGTGTGTGGTGTGTGTGTGTTGTGTGTGTGTGTGTGTGTGCGCGCGCGCGCTGACCGGGCTCTGCAGGATCATGGACACTCTCTTCCTCTGCTCCATCATGTTAAAGTCCTGCCTGAGGTCAGGTGCCATGTTCCTCTCTCTCTGGTACTCGGCGCTGCTCTCGTCCACTCGGTCGAAGTAGCGCTCTTTATGGGGCGGGTGTGCGGGTGGAGTGGCCGCCACCACCCCCGCGCCTGAGTCTCCGTTCATCCTGCGGTCCGCACCTGCGGAGAGACGGCGCGAGACGTTGTTTAGATTAGACAGAAAGGATTTTCGCATTTCAGTTTCGTCTCACTGAGATCAATAACGACAGATGCGATATTTCTCGAATCCGACTCGAGCGTGTGTGTGTGAGAGATTCATTCTGGTACCGGGTCACACCACGGCCAGGCTCCGCCCACTCTGTGTCAGAAGAAAGCTCAGCATCGATTTCCTGAAGTTGGGTCTCACAGCACAATACACAGAGATAAGATAATAAACACCACACACAAAAACACACACCCTCACTGAGACTCCTGTACAGACCCTCTCACAACACACACACACACACCCCCATACAGACCCTCTCACAATACACACACACACCCTAATACACTATAACAGATTTATTAGTGTCCAGAAAAGCAAATGTGTGTGTGTATGTTTGTTTGTGTGTGCGCGTGTGTGTGTGTGTGTGTGTGTGAGAGAGAGACTAAAAGTTTTCAAGAGCTTTGGAGTGCATTTGTGAACATAATGTGCTCGAACAGCATCCATTAGCACTACTGAAGAAAGAAAGAGAGAGAGAGAGAGAGAGAGAGAGAGAGAGAGAGAGAGAGAGAGAGAGAGAGAGAGAGAGTGAAAAAAAAAAAGAAGAGAACGGAGAGGAAGTGAATGACAGCAGAATTTAGTATAATCTATTGCATTGTCTCCATTCCAGCAAACCAGGACGACTCCAGCGTTGCCATAACGACCTCACGGCTTCCCAGCAGGACCGGGCTCGGCTCGGCTCTCCTCGGCTCTAGATTTAGTAGACATTCGGACCTGAACGAGGACGATCTCTCGATCCGGGTTTTATCTGGAACCGTGTACAAAAGCATCTCGGTGCTCACACACACACACACACACACACAGTGAAGGATTTACACACTGCTGTTCTGTACGTCAACAAGCCTGAGCTGGGAGAAAGAACGAGAGAGAGAGAGAGAGAGAGAGAGAGAGAGAGAGAGAGAGAGAGACAGAGAGAGAGAGAGAGAGAGAGAGAGAGAGAGAGAGAGAGAGAGAGGCCAATGGGCAAGACATAGAATGAAGGAGAGGGAAAGAAAGAGGAGAATGAGGAGGGAGGAAAAGGGAGAAGATAGGAGCATGTGACGAGACACAAAGCAATAGAGAGAATGAGTGCCAAGACATACAGAAAGACAGTGAGAAAAAGTGGGAAAATGAGTGAGAGAAAAAAGAAGGACAGAAGACATGATAAACGGAATACTTAGAGAGAGTAACAGAGAGAGGGGGGAGTGGGAGAGAAACGGATCCATTAGAGAAGGTCAAAGCGAAAAAAGAAATCAAGAAAGAAACAGAAAAACAAATGCAATACAAATGAGAGAAAGAGAAAGTGAGTGTGAGAGAGAGAGAAAGAAGAGAGAGAATCTAAATCCTGAGAGAAACAGAATGTATATACATTACTCTTTCTCTCTCTCATTCTGTCTCTTTCTCTCTCTCAACGTGTGTGTACACACACACACACACACACACACACAGACAGAGAAAAAGACAGAATGAGAGAGAGAGAGAGAGCAAGAGAGATAGAGAGGAGAGCAAACGGTAGAGAGAGGCACAAAGTAAGAGAGAGAGAGAGAGAGAGAGAGAGAGAGAGAGAGAGAGAGAGAGAGAGAGAGAGAGAGAGACAGACTCTCTGACTCAGCGTTATTGATTGATGGTGTCTAATGGCTTTGGGATTGTTTAGTTCAAGCACACACTATGCATTTATGCCTGCAGTGCTCTCTCTGTGTGTGTGTGTGTGTGTGTGTGTGTGTGTGTGTGTGTGTGTGTGTGTGTGTGTGTGTGTGTGTGTGTGTGTGTCCTATTCGCCTGCAAACACTCGAATTGCACTACAGTGTCACGACTGTTAAACAACCAAAACACAAAAGAGTAATAATAATGATGAAGTGAATCGTGACCTCCATCCCTGCAGCATGGAACTGCACCCCAGCAGGAAATAACTACAGCCTTGTGTAATGGACTCAACATCTGGCCAGATGTGTACACACACACACACACACACACACACACACACACACACACACACACACACACACACACACACACACACACACACACACACACGCTGGAATGCAGTCCTTTATAAAAACTTGGTTTTCAATGTCTTTACACCGGAATACTGTTTGCTTTTCCTGACGTTCCCTGATCAGGAATTGAAACTCCATATTTCCCTGTAAAACCTCGGCCGTGCCTCGGTTCACGACACACTGCTGGCTACGGCTCAGCTCAAATATCTGGTTGTGCATGGTGCAGAAATTCCTCCCACACACTCTCAGATAGTCAAGTTGGAAGCGCGTGGGACGGGTGCTGGGTTGACGAGCCCGTCTCCTTAGTAACCAACACTGGCTTCTGGGAATAGATTTCGGTATCCAGGACGAACGCCGGCGGTTTCTTTGGGATGCGGAAAGCGAGAGTCAACCAAACAGACAAACCAACAAACCTCTGTAGAATATCATTCAGGAAAACCACAAACGAACCTAAACGAAATGTTTGGGCTTTTTTGCACAAGGAAGCAGGAGGAAGTCAGGCATCCTGTTAGCTTTGTTTGACATGTTGGGTCACTTCCGTGAGTGTCATCCAGAGTGAAAAGTTCATGCAAAGAGCGATTTCACTCATCATCTGATTGTCCATCATTTTAACTGATTAGATTCGACTGTGTGTTTTCTCTTCGAGTTGAAACTGCGTAAGAGGTTAACTCGCTTTACTGGCTACATAACAAACCCCAACAAATTTTTAGCGAGAAAAAAAAAATTTGAGACGAAATCTCTGGCCAAAACGTTGATATTATTCCGAGGTGAAGGAAAGAGTGCTTCTAAAATTATCGGTATATTTTACAATTAGCACTCATCCCGTTATGTTGACTGGAGCTACGAAGGATGAGCAGAGGTTCTCGAGTAACAAAGACTGAAACAAGACACCTGCAGGAGCTCTGATTGGATTCCGTATGTTGCCGTACTTCTATTTGATACAAAAAGTCCAAGTGACGACATTTACATCAATGGATTTGGCAGACGCAACTTATAATTATATCAAGTATACAAGTGAGCAATTGACAGTTAACGACCTTCCTGAAGGACCCAAGCTTGGCAGTGCTGATATTTAAACTCACAACCTTCTGATCAGCAGTCCAACATCTTAACCACTAAAACCCAACAATCTAAACACACCTTTTGACAGCTAGCAAACCTTAACGAGTTTAGCGAGACCCACTCGACTGTGGAAAATTACAAAATTCAACGATTAGTAAAGCATTCAAGAAAGGCAAAGATAAGACGCTGTGTGGTGTTAAAATTATATCACACACAGTTTCTTCTCAAGTTGTTACGTATCGTACGGCACGACCCTCCCCAAACAGGTGACATCGAGAGATTTTGACTGAACAATTCCCCATGCAGTTGAGTACAACTGCTAAAACTGATCCCAGAGGTAATAAAATCCTAATCCTATTAGTCTCTATTACACTAAAGGCTTTCAGAAGCTATTTGAAAGTTCCACTAGTGGAGAAGTTCTGGAAATAAAACAGACTAAAAGATCTTAATTCCCTGATTTTCTCCGTACCCATCTGCCCCATCCTCCATCTCACTTCTTCTCTTTCTCTCCAGGATTTCAGCCAGTACGCTGGTAGATGCTTGCCAGCTCCAACTGTTCAGCCTGGCATGACTCGAATGCTCTCCTCGGATCTTTCACACGATGCTGTAACACTGGTTTTACTTTTCGCTCTGATCAAATTTGGCTTCAGAAACTTGAAATACTCGGTCTAATGACTGCTGAAAGATTACGTATAACTAACAATGCGCCTTTAGTGCTTGGCCTCATGAATATATAATAAATTAATCATCAGTTCAGTCAATAAGCTAATAAATACCATTGTAATAATTGTGTTCGCCTGGAAACCTGACTGACTAAAAAAACAACAAGCGGTAGCTAACCGAATGTTAAAAATTATAGTAATAAATTCGCTAGCTTAATACAAATTTCAACATAGGAAAGTCTTGGTTTAAATAGTTAGCATTAGAAGAAGTACAGCTACTACCATTTCTCATATCCTTTTTTTTTTCCTACATCGAGTTAAACAGCTTCTAAAAACTACTTCAGAACTCCGAGTACTTCAGCAACAAGGACGTTCTTTATAAAATCCGCCGCTTATCTGTTCTATTCCTAGACAGCTGTGCAGGAATTCGCAATCATCTCCCTAATCCACACACGTCGCCATTCAATTACAGGCTACAATGTTAATCAGCTTTTTATAGCTTGTGTCAGTGCGTTTCTAGACAGCAGAGATGAGAGCTCCGAGTCTCAGATAAAGATCACAAATATGTTGAAAGGCACGTGAAAGGAACTTCCTGGATCTTATCTCTGCAGATACTCAAAAAAATGGACACGTTCTGAAACACGTACACGAGAATCAGTAATCACAAAACTAGCGCAAAATGTTTGTGTATGATTGTGGCACGATTCTGAGATTCTAGTGTTGGCCGATATACTTCACTTTCAAAACGCCATATCGTCCGCCTGTGATATACACAATACTATCACATGTGGGCGGGGCAGTGCAATAATTCACTTATTTGCATATATATTCAATAATTTCTGAACATATTTAACATTTTTAACTGATTTATTTATTTGTTCACATATTTTACTTAACGTACATCTATTTAATTTACATTACTTTTTATCTCGGTAAATGACGCAATGGAAATGACTCCTTGTCCATAATTCTGCAAATAAAGTTGTTTAACAAGAAAAAAATTCACACCCCCGATTTGGCAATTTTTTTTTTGTTTCAAACCAGAAATCAAAACCTGATCTAAATCCTGATCTAAATCCTGTCAGAAATCAAATCCTGATCTAAATCCTGACCTAAATCCTGATAGAAATCCAATCCTGATCTAAATCCTGACAGAAATTAAATCCTTACCTATTCCCTGTCAGAAATCAAATCTTGATCTAAATACTGACCTAAATCCTGTAAGAAATCAAATCTTGATCTTAATCCTGACCTAAATCCTGTCAGAAATCAAATCCTGACCTAAATACTGATAGAAATTCAATCCTGTCAGAAATCAAATCTTGATCTATATCCTGACCGTAATCCTGTCAGAAATCTATTCTTGATCTAAATACTGACCTAAATCCTGTCAGAAATCAAATCTTGATCTAAATCCTGATCGTAATCCTGTCAGAAATCAAATCCTGATCTAAATCCTGAACTAAATCCTGTCAGAAATAAAATCCTGACCTAAATCCTGGTAGAAATCCAATCCTGTCAGAAATCAAATCTTGATATAAATCCTGTCAGAAATCAAATCTTTATCTAAATACTGACCTAAATCCTGTCAGAAATCAAATCTTGATCTAAATCCTGACAGAAATCAAATCCTGATTAAAATCCTGAACTAAATCCTGTCAGAAATAAAATCCTGACCTAAATCCTAGTAGAAATCAAATCTTGATCTAAATCCTGTCAGAAATCAAATCTTGATCTAAATCCTGACCTAAATCCTGTCATAAATCAAATCTTGATCCAAATCCTGACCTAAATCCTGTCAGAAATCAAATCCTGATCTAAATCCCGACCTAAATCCTGTCAGAAATCAAATCTTGATCTAAATCCTGACCTAAATCCTGTCAGAAATCAAATCCTGATCTAAATCCTGACCTAAATCCTGTCAGAAATCAAATCCTGATCGAAATCCTGACCTAAATCCTGTCAGAAATCAAATCCTGATCGAAATCCTGACCTAAATCCTGTCAGAAATCAAATCCTGATCTAAATCCCGACCTAAATCCTGTCAGAAATCAAATCTTGATCTAAATCCTGACCTAAATCCTGTCAGAAATCAAATCCTGATCTAAATCCTGACCTAAATCCTGTCAGAAATCAAATCCTGATCGAAATCCTGACCTAAATCCTATCAGAAATCAAATCCTGATCTAAATCCTGATTTAAATCCTGTCCGAAATAAAATCCTGACCTAAATCCTGGTAGAAATCAAATCCTGACAGAAATCCAATCCTGACAAAAAATAAAATCCTGGTCTAAAACCTGATAGAAATTAAACCCTGACCTAAACCTTGTCAGAAATTAAACCCTGTCACAAATCTTGACAGAAATCCTATTAGGTTTCTTCATGGTATTTGTCCAGGACTATAAACAAAAACATGTGACCTTTATACGCAAAAAGCTGCGATAATCCTTTCAGAAATCCTGCTTAGCACCAGAAATAAAGATCTGACACGTTTTTGACTTTGTGTGGTGTTTCCACAGCAGTCCAGCACGTCCACATGCACATGTTATGCAACAGCAGTAGGTGGAAAAGGCTTCAGGCTCACTGACTTGTTGTAAAGAACATCCAGAAGCACGTCCAGATAATAATAAAGGCTACAGAGAACCGTATCTACCTACACCTCATTCGCTCTCTCGCTCACACCCACACAGGCTTCTCAACCATTTATACAACCAGAGTTTATACACACTCCGGGCTCTAAAGAGTTCGAGTGCTGCGTGGGCAGCGGCGCTTTTACACAAGCGTGTGATTTTATACTGGATAGAAGAGACGAAGTCCAGGACCATCTGCAGAATGTATTGTATAACGACATCATGTGCACGATATGGGGTGAAGCTAGAACATGGAACGGGAAATGTGTCAAATGTGATCGTCAAACAGCGTATTTGGGTTGATTAATGATTAAGATATCTCAATGTCATCTTACAACTCGGGGAGAACGCGTGCTTTCACACCTATTCCGCTTTTTTTTTAAAGAGTTAAGGCCGTCAATAAAAAAATAAAAAAAATCATTTAGGACGTAATAAATAAATTACATGCTAAACAGATTTTATTTCTTAATACAATATTTTTCTTCTACAGCAACTTAAAATTTATGTAGATTTTATCTAAATTTATTTCTAATTAATTAACAAATGATTAGTTATTATATTAATGATAATTATGGATGATTTATACAAATACATTATATTTATACACTAATTTCTAATTATAATTCATACAGTAAATAATAAATTTTTATCTATAAATGTAAATAATATTTATTTATAGGTTATGCACAATTTTGCTTAAATTCCGCTCGAGATGAAAGGAAAAAAACCAAATCAATCAAAATAATCTTTCATATTCAACTTTCACTTCATTGTAAAATTCAAATTGTGAATAGCCTCCAGGTTGCTCTAGACGCCGACTGCTTAGGTCCGCTCTAGACTCAGGTCCGACTGCTCAGGACCCCTCTAGACGCCCACTGCTCAGGTCCCCTCTAGACGCCACCCTGCTCAGGTCCCCTCTAGACGCCCACTGCTCAGGTCCCCTCTAGACGCCACCCTGCTCAGGTCCCCTCTAGACGCCCACTGCTCAGGTCCCCTCTAGACGCCCACTGCTCAGGTCCCCTCTAGACGCCCACTGCTCAGGTCCCCTCTAGACGCCCACTGCTTAGGTCCGCTCTAGACACCCACTGCTCAGGTCCTGCACTGCACTCACTCTTGTGCTGCACACTTGTCACACAAGTAAAAGACATTATTATAAAACATAAACAACTGAATCTTTTCTAAAAAAATGTTTAAATACTGATTTACTGGTTTCTGTATGGAAGGTTCTAAATATGGATTCGTGATGCAGGTCAGGATTAATAATGCATGGCAGAATTACTCGAAGCACCGTATCAGGTGCCGCTTTTCCTTCAGGTTGCAGTAAATATAAAATCCATCAGAACAACTTGAAGAAACCTTACAGAAGAACTGCAAAAGTATGCAAACAGCGAGAGTAGAGTGCATGCAGCCTTCAGCACGGTCACTATGGAAACAAACTAGACGTCGCCATGGAAACCAGCAGACCGTTTCCAGAGTTGGCTTGAAGGTCTACAGTAACAGGTTGTGTCTGGAAATTCGTCTCGCTGAAACACAGCGAACAAACTGCCGCTCGACCTTTAAGACCGCTGATAAAAAAAAAAACATGAATAATTAAATAATAATAAGCAACGGAGTGTTCTTTTTATCCATTTACAGCTACAGTTTGCAGTTTGGGAACGTCCGCAAAACAAGGGTTAGGGCTCTTTTTTTTTGATAGCGACCATTTAACAGTCGTTTAACAAAAAATAGATAACTAAATAAACAAACAAAAAATCCATTTGGTGTTCTGTGAGATGTTTATTTGCCATTTATTTATTTTAGGAAGGAGACTCTAGTGTCAAACAGTCAGAGGTACAGCTGGAGAAAAACAAGTCATTAAGACATTGTACATATTGCATTGTACTGAAAGTTGCGTGGCCTCTGTGCTGTAAGGTTTAAGTGAACGGGGGTGTGGCCTTAGTGCTGGTCATTCCAATGGAAATATTCAATGATGCCCCGTCAATTCTAATTAAAGATGGAACAGGAAAAGAGGCATGTGCTTATCTATCTGTAAAAGAGGTGTAGCCTTTGTGTAGGTCAATCTAAGTAGGCGTGTCCTATGTGATAATCTGTTTGTTAAAGGAAGCATGGCCTCTGGTAGGTCAGTCCTAAAGGGGGTGTGGCCTATGTGCTTATTTGTTTGCTAAAGGATTAGGGTTAAGAGTGCCTCTGTGTTGGTCAGTCTCAGTGAAGGAGGCGTGGCCTATGTGTAGATCATTCACAGTAAAGGGGGCGTGGCCTATGTGCTTATTAGTAAAAAAAATTAAAAAATAAAACAGCACAATATTAAACCAAGGTAAATGCAGCTGCAAATATTCCAAGTCACAAGCACATTAAAAACAAATCAGACGAGAACGTCTCAAAGACGAAAAATCCACGCCCTAGTTTCTAGTCAAAGAAACGCTCGAGTTCGGAGGCTGCAAAGTGCTTTTACTCTCCACTGAGTAAGAGTTCGTCTGCAGGGAGTCGGGTTACCGTGAGAACCGTGAGACAAGAGCGTGGCTAGAGCAGATAGAGAACGCAAATAACCCCAGAACCAATTAACTAACTCATCATTTCCACTCAACATCTCATCAATAACTCACAGACACCAAGATCCAACACAACGATCAGGTACATGATCAATGAACTGAAAAAGTCCAGCGTTGCAGCTGTTTTGTTTCAGGAAAGAACATCAAGACGCTGTTTTTATTACAACATGTTTATTACAGATTACAACATGCGCCTAAAACACGGAACAACACGAGCGTTTTCGAGCTGCAATTTTAAACTGGAGAAACTTTACCCAGGATGTCGTGTTTAAAAGGAATATTTATACAGTAAAAGTGTTATTTATGGTCCTTTTTGTATTCAAAGTCTGAAGTGTGTCACCGTTTTGTTCTTTAATTGTGATCAGGCAAGTACAAACATCAACACACATGCACTAATATCTATACATATATATCCAGGTTTGTTCATCATATGACAGAACTTTAACGTGTGTAAGGTGCGGTGTGTAACGCATCAATAATTCACAAACGTCTCCATTATGAAGGATGATAAGAACAGGGAAGTGGAAGCAGTCTGCTATCTCGAGTGTGTCACAAAACAGATGCTATGAAGAGGAGGAGGGGGTCAGTGTGTGTGTGTGTGTGTGTGTGTGTGTGTGTGTGTGTGTGTGTATGTATGTGTGTGCGTGCACATGTTTGTGCACTTATATGAGCGTGTGCGCATGTGTGGTCAAAAAAAAACACATGCCTGGGTGTGGTCATGTCTGTGGTTTTCAAACACCACAATCATAAAAAGATCTCGCTGCTCGCTTCTCCTTGAAACGTGCAATAAATCCGAGCCGCGATCCCGTTTCTTTGTAAACATCAACATTCTTGAGACGTCAGCAGATTTAGCATTTTAATCATATGCTAAAAAAAAAATCGAAAGTGGCAAAAGTTAGTGAAGTCTGGTATCTTAACCCTGCTGGCGGTCGGATATTCGATATTCACTTTACTGTCATAGTTTTTCAATCTGATTGGTCCAAACATAAACCATTTATATTCAACACACTTTTTAACATTCTATTAATACTAATATGTTTATTATGCAAATATTCGCACAAACCACGGCTATCAAAAAGATGGATGGATTGCGTAAAAACTATTGCAATTTTTTGTCCTGATGTTACAATTTAGTTATTTTGTTTTAGTTACTTAATTTTAATCAAACCTACTTGTTATATTTAAATCGAAAATGTATTTATATTTCATAGATTTAAAATTGCTGTTGCTAATGTAAAATAATACGCTCTACGATTTATTTATATAATTGATTTATTACGTTTTTACTACTTTTTTTTTTGGTTATTTTAAAATGGACAAAGTTCTTTTCAGAAACAATGTGTTTTTAATGCACATTGTTATTGGGGAAAAAACTGAGTACTGCGGGTCATATCGCAGAACGATGTTGCGGCAGGACTTTTTTCTGTTATCTTGCCAACCAAAAACGGGCGTCGACAACAGATGAACGATTTCTGCTGCTGTCTTTCCTTGTTCTTCGTCAGTCCAAAAAAAAAAAAAGAACAACATGCATCCTTACAAAAGTGTATAAACTTTCAAAACGACTTTTTGAATGCAGTTCTTCGTTTTGTTGTTGTTTTTGGAAACCAAACTAAATCTGGACGGAAGGGTGCGCATTCCTGACACACTTCAGCCCCACACACACCCACATGACATGTGTGATCTAAATGTAGACGTCTCTGGTTTTGGCCTTTAGGACAGGGTGCATACTACAGATCGCTCACACCGGCGGGGTCACGTCGATGATCACGTGGTGATTTGTTTATAGGAACGCTGCATGATCTCCACACGTTTGAATGCTTAATCATACAAATGAGCTGTGAGAACGGAGGCTGCACGTCAGGGTCTGGTGTGTGTGTGTGTGTGTGTGTGTGTGTGTGTGTGTGTGTGTGTGTGTGTGTGTGTGACTCCTGGTTTCACACTTATGAGCTTAAATCGTTCACAAGAACACAAACGTGAACGCTATACACAGTAAACCGAAATGTTGGAATATCGGTCCTTAAGGTCTCGCTCGGACTAAAGATTTCTACAAACGAAACAAAAAAATATTAAGAGACAGAGAGACGAGAGAAAGAGTAAGGAAGAGACAAACTAAAAGAGAGAGGGGGAGAGACAGAGAGAGAAAGAGAGAGTGAGGGATAGAACGAAAGAGGCAGAATGAGACAGAGGGAGAGAGAAAAAAGACAGCTAAGAGAGACAGAAAGAAAAGAGAGAGAGAGAAAGAGAGAGAGATTCGGACTGAAGTGTGATGTGTCTCTCTCCTGTACACTCTCCCGCCTAGCTAATCCCAAAATGTATTCCCGGGTTAGGCCCCGCCCACTTAAACCTGCTGCTGCTTGCATCACTCCAAACCAAAACCACAGGAACCACAGAGGTAGAAATTACGGAGGGAGGAGAAAGAAAAGACGACAGCTGGGAAATAAGAAACACATTTCCGAGTCTCCGGAGAGATTGCGTGTGTGAGCGTGGAATGAAAAGCGAGAGAACGTCAGGAAACTCCTGCGAATTTCGGTCCGAGAGGAACAGATTCTCGAGAACAGATCATGTAATGACAGAGGGGAAAATTCAGGTTTTCATCATGAATCCGTGTTCGGGCTCGCTGGGGACAGATAACGGAATTCAGGGCGTCTCCGTCCCTCCACAATCTGTCCTGTCTCTCAATAACAACTTTGGAAAAATGGAAACGAAGAGCACTGAGAAACTGCTGTCCAGAAGAACCCAGGACCCAACTAAAACTTAACACCCCATACACATACACACAAACACACACACACACACACACACACACACACACACACACCAGACAACCCCCAAAGCCACAACACACACACCCCACCACCATACAAGTGAAAAATCATCAGTTCTTCAGCTGTTTCTAAACTGAGCCTTTTTCCTGAATAATTTACAACAAAAAGTTGTAAAGTCAAAAACTGACATCAAACTCACAATAAAACAATTTAGTTTAAAGGGAATTTATAGTCCAAATCTAATCAAATTCAGATATTTGGAATCCGTAATCAGTTAATTTGAATAGTTAGTAATTACGTAAACAGAAAACGTACTAATTTTACTTTTTAAAATACGTAATTTTCTAGTTTGGTTATTTTGTAAACATGTAAACAGTTACATTGTCCAGGTTGGAAAAAATTTTGATTTCCACCTTGACGTAAATCGTCTTGGTGTAAATTGCTAGTCAGACGTACATTACTAGCATGACATTACAAACTGTTTGAAATACACTGCTAATTTGATGTAAATGCTTGACATAAATTGTCAACTTGATGTAAACTGCTAGTTTGACAGAAACGCTTGAATTTAATTACCAGTCTAAAGTCAACTGCCGGCTTGACGTAAATGTTTGCTGTGAATTGCTTGTTAAACGTAAGCTTGATGTAAACTGTCGGCGTGACATTAACTGCTATTTCGCAAAACATGCAAACAATTCACGTGTCCATTCTGTAAATACAGAAATACACACGTGACCATTTTTCTAAATAGCAGCTCATTTGACCTTTTTTGTAAAACACAAACAATCAGTTAGTTTGACTAGTTTGCAAACATGCAAACAGTCAGCAGATTACTGTAGATTACAAAGTATGTTCGGACATGCGAACGATCATGACGATGAACCGATATGCAAATTAGTTTTATGTCGTAATGCAGTGCCCCCCCCCCCTCCTCCTTCCAGAAACCGGACTTGGCAGGGTTCTCTGGGGTGTGAGAGCAGCAGCAGGAGCAGCAGGAGCAGCAGGAGGCGGGATGGACTGTTTGGGCCTCTGCAAAAAGCTTATTACTCTTATAATACGTCTCATGAACGTTTGACGACGGTGTACAACACACACACACACACACACACACACACACACACACACACACACACACAGCAGCCTTGCCTACACACCCCTCTGGAAAGTCCTTTAAAAACACAAAATGTCTCGGTTTATGCAAAAGACTAAAATCATTGTTACTTACTTTTTTTCGGTGAATGCTGCAGTAAAGGACAGCGACTCGGAACCAGAACCGGACCCGGATGTATATATATTTATATATATTATTGTGAAAAATCTCCGACACTCCAGTGTTTTCTTTCCCTGCTCCTGCTACAAACCCGATCAGCGTCCCCTGCCCGACCCTCACTGCGCATGTGCACTATCTGCACGCATGCGCCTTAGCGCCGCCTGGCGACTTTTTTTCCTGCGCATGCGTAGTATGGGACTTTTTCTTTTCTTTTCTTTTTTATTTACTTTTTCATTTATTTTGTTCTCTCCCGTAAACAAAATTCTTCTTGTCCACTTTTTCTTATTATATCTTCTTTGTTGAAAGTGATCAAACGATCTTCTAGATCTAACGGTACATAGTAAAATCCTGACATTCAGCATGACTTGTCATTACCTGATACCCAGAAATCAGAGATGAGCATGATTGGGCTGAAGGTGGCGCTAGAGTGCAAGGTTTTACATCTCAGCATAGATAGATACATAAGACCAAACTTGGAAAACACAAATATATGCATTTTTCCCCCCCTCATTGATTCCTTAAAAACACCAAAGACTCCAAAAAGCCGCCCAATTGTATTCTTAGCTGGTTCTGCTAATTTGCATAATAAAATCCCAACAAAAAAAGTGTTTAGAATAAAAACTTTTATTCCTGTTCATGGAAACACAAGCCTTCTAGTTTACTGACATTTCTAACTAACATTCCATTCCACATGTAATCCCCATTTGCTCTTAGAAGGACCTCCACTTTTCTGGGAAGATGTTCCACTAGATTTTGTGAAGATTTGTGGAGATCATTCAGCTACAAGGGTGTTGTAAAGACAGGTAGTGATGTATGTGAGGTGAGGAGGCCTGAGGTGCAGTCAGTGTTCACATTCATCATGTTCAATAGGGTTAAAGCCCTAGCAGGAGATCTTCTACTCCAACCCATGTAAATCATATTTTCATGGAACAGGCTTTGTGCACAGGGGCATTGGGTCAGGTTGGGTCTCCTAGTTGAAATGAAGGGAAAAGTTCATTTCAAAGCATCCAAAGACCTCCAACCTCCAACTTTGTGGAAACAGATCGAGGAAGAAACACATCTGGGTGGAAAATGTCCCAATACTTTTGGCCCTCGCATGTACGTGCTCACAGAAAATCTTTGTTTACACAACACTGACCACTTGGTGATGGTAGTGCACCAAAATAACCGCCACACAAACCAACACAGAAACATTTTCACTTTTGTAGAGAAATTTCCCATTATTCCGAGGAGTAATGTTCCTTTTTTTTAATTGAACAGCAAAAAAAAAAGAAGATTTTATAAGGAAATAAAACTAAGGATGTTTTATTATGCAAGCAAAAATCCCCATATCGCAATCGATGAGTGTTTTTGTAATAATGCATTAATAAGCAGCTGCACTGCACTCAAGCATATGTAAAGAATTAAACACACAATCGTCATGCAGTTATAGAAAAATAATCAACGACTGGGTGGGCATTGATTACAGATTTTCTTTGAAGGTGATGTGTTTTATTCCTCTCGCACCACCACCACAATCGGTATTTTTTTTATCCATTTGTAGTTACATAAAAAAAACAAAAACTAGTCAGTTCCTGTTTCATGTGATGGCCAAAAGTATTGGGACACCCCTACTTGTCCAGCCATATGTGGTTCTTCCCCAAACTGTTACCACAAACATAGAGGCACACAACTGTATAAAACGTCTTTGGATGTTGCATGAAATTTCTCCTCCACTTGAACTAGGAGACCCAAACCTGATCCAGTATGACAATGTCCTTGTGCACAAAGCCAGCTCCATGAAGATCTGCTTTCCATGGTTTGGAGTGAAAGATCTCATACTATAGCGTTCCAACCCTGTTGAACACAATAAATGTGAACACTGACTGCACCCCAGATCTCCTCACCTCACCTACATCAGTACCTGACTTTACTAACACCCTTGTAGCTGAATGAGATCTCACAAATCTCCACAGAAATCTAGTGGAACATCCTCCCAGAAGAGTGGAGGTTATAATAAAAGTAAATTGGGGCGCTAAAATAGATGCACACACCAATCTTCTGGTCAGGTGTCCACAAACATTTGCCCTTATACTGAATCACTTACAGTACAGGAGCTTAAAAGTAGAACGTCTTGTTACAGTGAAACAGGAACAGTGAAAGCTCCTCTGTCCAGATCTCAACCTAATTTGCATTGAATATCTGATGGAGGTTTTGGAGCGTACAGGACGGGAGTGTGACGGAAAGACATATCGTTTTAAGGCCACTTAAAAAACGATTTATTGCGATAAGCATTATCGAAATGTGACCAAACAAATTCAAACAAATTACCTCGCTGCTTTACACCCTGATAACGGAGCTATTTTTAGAACATTTCGTTTTCACATTACTGCCCACAGTGAGTAAACACTATATTGCATAGGCCATGTTTTGAATCTAAAATCAACACCAAACCCTTGAGAAATGTTTGGCATCATCCTCAGAGCTAGATCTTATTATTTTCATTTACTGGTTCTGTCACATCGCTGCATTTGTACAGTCATTTATCAGATGTTATCGAAAGAATAAGGGTTAAAAAAGTTCAGGGAAATGATGATCTGCACAAAATCGTACCTTGAGCAATAAAAACCAAATCCTGTTTGAAACCTAAACAAGGAGAAGATACCGATAAGTCATACTAGTTTTCTTGCATTTTTGGAAGTAGTCTCCAGTTTCATCATAAAGGGGATTATTATAATTTTTTAAACATGATTTTTTCCCCCTATTAATTTCAGAAGAATTAAAGAGTCTGGTGACGGCTGCCGAACGACTACTTATAGCTGCTATGAGAAACGATAACAGGAACTAACTTGCTTCATGGACATTCCACGCTTCACATTTTGCTTCATTATAAAACCGATTTAAAAAATACGCCTCGTCATATTAAAAGTAATGTAATCATTGGCGACCGATGCGGTTTATGTTTAGGTATGCACCAAAGAAGGAAAAAGCTGACTCATAAATGTATTCAGATTTCTACGATCAGTACACAAGGAAACAGCTATTCCGTGAACAACTGTAGGAAAACACTGCTTTCAGTTTAGATAAGGTGAACTGAGACAGACTTCCTCCACACAGTAAGAACCAATCAGTCTACACAGACAATACAAATGAAAAAGCATTTAAAGAATCCGCAGACACTCGTGGGCGTTAGGAGGAGTCTAACTAGGTCAGGTGTGTTATGAGACAGCACTCTGTTGAGAATTGGTTTTGCCACAAGGAAGCAGACAGAGCAGATCCCGGAGGTGGTAACAGGGATTTTTCGATCGTTTCTGCCTCAAGACAGAAGGATAAAAATCCTGTAAACATTCAGAAAGAATGCCTGAGCGAGTTTTGCCGGAGTCCATCCTCCTCTGGATGGAGTTGTCTTCAACTAAAGAACACCCTGTGAGGATGGTTCCACATCAACAGCCTAATATCCATGAAGTTACTGAGAAACTCAAGAACTTTGATATTGGATTTGAACTGTAATTAATATCGACAGTCTGCTTCAATGGTTCAGGAACACATTTGCATGAACAGTTCTGCATTTAAGCACCTTTCATTGAACTGTACACTTCAACAACAATGGACTTGTAATGAATGAGTCGGTGATGAGGATGGGTTCCTTTTTGAGTCACGTTCCTTTCTAGGTTTCTTCCTCATACCATCTCAGGGAGTTTTTCCTTTGCCACATTTGCCACTGGCTTGTTTGTTAAGGATAAACTTACAATTACAAGTAACAAACTTATAGGCACTAAACATTCACATCTATACAATTTTATAACCTTTTTATCTCCAGGATCTGTGGAAGGGGGTGAGGATTGGAATGAGTAGGAATGAGGTTAGCTCTCTTTAAACTCTACATGGAGTTAAAATAAGTGCTGGGTTTTCTTTGCTAGACAAACAAGAGTCTAGGAGATGTCCTCTCTGAAAAATCTCTCCACATTTGCATATCATTCAAGCAACAGATGACAAGGGATTATCTGAAAACCAGTGGACCTAACACACAGCCCTGGGGAGCACCAGTGTCAAACAACTCCTAGTCTCCTAGTCAAAAGAAAAACATGGTATAGAAAAAGTTCTCATAAGGATTTATAACATACCACCACCCATGACTGAGTCACATCCAAACACTTGGATTAGTGAACAGCTTTGTAAAATGATACGAACAACTGTAAAATCTGTTTGCTTCAAAGCGTGAAACTTAAAACTGGGCTCTTTTTTGCTCGCCGTGACACGTTTGTGAGACACAAACAATGCTGAGATACAAACGACTTTTAGAAAACACCTTTTACATAACACTGTCAGTTTCCCATGAAGACCGAATGAACAATCGCAGCATAAACACATGACTGAGTAAATGGTGTGGGTTTGGCTGTTAGTGGCCCCAGGACAGCTATTATTTGTTTCAATGATTCCGATCAGGAAAAAGAAAACTAGCCAATGAATCATCTGATACACTGACCTGTAAAACAAGTTCTTTGTTATGCATTTGCAGTATGAATCACAAGTCACAAATAAAACAGAAGCTCTGTTCAATCATTTTTATTTTATTTTTTTTACAAATAACCTGTGTAAAAATGTGTATTATGTTGCATTAAAAAATTTGGAGGACCTGCTTGCTTGTGTTTTAGATGGAATTTAAATGAAATGATTGTGGACACCTGACCATAATATTGGTTTGTGCTTCTTTTTGAACATCCCATTCCACCTTTAGCCCCTTTATACTGTTATTAGAACCTTCACTCATCTGGCAAGATGTTCCACTAGAGGTTGTGAAGGTTTGTGAAGATTCATTCAGCTACAAGGGTGTTAAAAAAAGTCAAGTACTGATGTAGGTGAGATGTGGCAAAGAAGCCTGGGGTGCAGTCAGCATTCACATTTATCATGTTCAATAGGGTTGGAGCTCTATAGCAGAGGATCTTCAGCTCCGACCCATGTGAAGCAGATCTTCACGTAGCCGGCTTTGTGTACAGGCACTTGTCATGCTTCAACGGGCTTGGGTTTCCTAGTTCCAGGGGAGACGGCATATACAGTCGTGTGCCTCCAACTTTGTGCTAACATTTTGGAGAAGAACCAAATATGGCTGGAAAAATGTCTCAATACTTTTGTCTATAAAGTGCATGTGTCTGTATAAAGCCTGTTGTAAAGAATTAAACACAGGAACAGTTCAAAACGTTTAGACCGACTTTCCAAAAGATGATTTGTTTTTCAAATACAGTGAATCTCTTAAATCCACACATGCCAAATGTATACTGTATAATTAGGCTTTCAAGCAGCTGAATGGACTAACATGCAGCTAAAAATGCTAACAATGCTAACAAGGACATAACCTCATGAGTCCTTGTTGCAAAGAAAAACAAGATATCAAGTGTACTCATTTAAATGTGCTTAATTATTTACAGGCTAGAAGAGTCATTTTGAAAAATATTACCTAAAGTTCCTTTAATACACACAACAGAGCGTAGCGTTAGCCCCACAGCGCTCTTCCAGCAGAGGAAAAAGCTAATTTCCAAATATTGTACAGTATCTCCTAGGTTATATGATCTCCAATGTATTTCAAGTCAAGGACCCCTTAGGTAATGGGGCAGGGGCAGGGACAACCCCCCGATACATAATGTGTCAAAAATAGTCCCTATTATGCTAGTTACTGTATATTATGATATTAAGACAATTAGAACTACGTTGTTGTTGTTGTTGTTGTTGTTGTAGTACATGCACCATTGTCTGTATATTTTCATATATTTTCAAATCTTTTAAAAAGATTTATGCATCATAACAAACATATATTTTGCAATTAAAATCACAATTTATTAAGTTGTTCAGTCGTCATTTTATTTTTTATAGATTTGCAGTTTCATACATTTTTCTTTTACTGTCAGTTGGATAATTATGCACTTACATGAACTTCGGCTTTAGTTTTAATAGAAATAGACATTATAGATTCATTTTACTGTCAGTTGGATAATTATGCACTTACATGAACTTCGGCTTTAGTTTTAATAGAACTAGACATTTAATTTTACTGTCAGCTGGACAATTTTACATTTTGCTTAGCTAGTTCAGAAAACAATGTCTTAGTCTGCTAAAGCCAAATCATATGCTTAAGTGTGAGAATCTGATGACTGGATTTGGTTCCGTACGTCATTTTATGCTGAGGAGGCATAGTGATTTATCTCTATGTCAGTATCTTGTGATCTTGTGAGTATCTTGATGCAACTGCCTTGGACAAGCTGCTGTGTTTTTCTTCAAACATTGCTAGTCTGGTGCATGTCCCCTTTTCAGTAGCGGTACATGCGTAGTGCAGGTGTTTGTTCAGTCCTTCATCCTTTATGACTACTCCACTGATATCTTCATCCTCTACCACTGCTCCACTAATCCCTCCATCCTCTAACACTGCTCCATGGATCCCTTCATTCTCTATGACTGTTCCACTGATACCTCCATCCTATACCACTGATCCACTGATACCTCCATCCTCTCCCACTGCTCCACTGTTCCCTCCATCCTCTACCACTGCTCCACTGATCCCTTCATCCTCTACCACTGCTCCCTCCATCCTCTACCACTGCTTCACTGATCTCTCCATCATCTCCCACTGCTCCACTGAGCCCTCCATCCTCTCCCAATGCTCCACTAAACCCTCTATTCTCTAGCACTGCTCCACTGATCCCTCCATCCTCTCCCACTGCTACATTGATCCTTCCATCCTCTCCCACTGCTTCACTGATCCCTCCATCCTCTCCCAATGCTCCACTGAGCCCTCCATTCTCTACCACTGCTCCACTGATCTCTCCATCATCTCCCACTGCTCCAATGAGCCCTCCATCTCTCAGGGTACAAGAAAGACATGTTTTAACACGCTGCTCTGAGCTAAAAAGAACTTCTGAAACAAACAGCTGAGTCACTTGCAGTCTTCGTACTGCTAAAGTTCCTCCTTTTGTTGAAGTACTTAAATTGGTACTTCTCCTATTTAAAAAATATTTTTTTTTTTAGACTGATGGCGTCTTGGTCTGTGACCTAATGCACTAAAACTCTCGTATGCCATGGATATAATTGTCATCTTTCAAATGCCATAAATCTAAAAACCCCTATCACAAAAACACATGACACACATTAGAAATAGCTAAAGCTCTTTAAACACTTCACCATCACACCACATGTGATGTGGTTCTTAAGCATGTATCCAGATTTAGTCACATTTTGCTGTTATAACAATATCCACTCTTGTGTAAAGGTTTTGTACTAGTGTGGAGTTTGGTAGAGGTTCAGGTCAGAGTTATTTGAAGGATAACTGAGATCTTTTACTCCGAACTTGTCCAACAATGGAACTTGTATGCACTTTATGCACTGTCATGCTGGAACAGGTTTGGATTCTGCTTAGTTCCAGTAAATAGGAAATTACACTTTTAGACCAGACAAATACATTGTAAACAATTGTGTGCTTTCAATTAAACTGGAAACGTTTGACACAACACTTTGCTGAATAACTGAATACTAAGGAACTCCGTTTTCCTTGTTTGGGAAGATAACAACCGGTTCAGATACTGGCAGTAATGATTTGCTGCATCCTGGTATTGTTAATTACTTCCTTTATAAAAATGCAAAACGGCCTTTGGGTGCATTTACAAAACCAGAATGTTGGTGATACACTGAAATGTTTGTAGACATCTGACCATAAGATCAGCATGTGCTTTCTGAACATTCCATTCATTCTTTCGTTCTTTCGTTCTTTCTCTGCTTCTCCCATTAGGGGTCTCCACAGCGGATCATCTGTCTCCATACCCCTCTGTCCTCTGCCTGTGTGTGTGTGTGTGTGTGTATGGGTGTGTTGGGATTCCATTTCAAGGAAACCCTTTTCCTTGTTCCTTAGAAAAAGGATCGTAAAAAGCTTGTGACAGATGAGGAAGTAAACATGACTTTATTCAAATGAATCCATACTTTATCAATATATGACTCACCATGTGCTCATGTGCCAGCTGTGCTCATAAAGCATCTATTTTTGCAAACACACATGCTGACAATCTGCTATTTACCTGCGATGAATAAATGACTGAATATGAAATACTCATATGTACATTAAAGGGTTACTTTGTTACAGGGTGCCATTAGAAACTATATCAAATATAAAGAGAGTATTCCAAATCTGTATATCCTGTCATCTGAAAGGTTTCCTATTTTGGGAAGCAAGACAAATTGCTCTAAATGCATGCTCCGTTATTGAATTTTCCGCTTTGGGAAAATCTTCAGGACTTTAGTATCATCTAACACTGGTGGTCAAAATCTAAAAAAGAGAGGTAAAAAGAAAGAGCAGGACAGAAGGGAAAGAATTCTCTAAACACACGCTCTATAGGTTTTTATTTCACTCCACAGGAAATAAATTGATGTTTGGAATCTTAAGAATGCATTTAAGGTTTTATACTAATTGCATAAATAATGCACATGATTTACTCTCATCACTGTACATATGGACCCACACCCTCATTTAACATGTTGCTTTTTATTGCAAATACTCCACTTATGCACTTCTGATTAGATACTAACTGCATTTTATTGGCTCTGTACATGCACTTTGCACAAATTCATTCTAATCTAATTCAATCTAATCTAATTAGGTTAATAGAGACGCTATTAAATTATAGGAGTCCTATATTTCTAAAAATACACGTTGACTGCTGTTGTCAATCTACAAAAAAAATTCAGAGAAGTCATAAATATTCTATGCAGCACTTCGCTTCCTCCTTTACGGCAAATGTGAGCAATCGGCCACGACAGTCTGGAGATCTGAACTTTAGTTTATTTTCTCTTTTTTTTTCTTTTTTTTTGCCAAAGCTGTGAACCTGATTAAAAAAAACAGTAGTTACCATGTTCATATCTGATATCTCATAGCTGACACATTATCCTTGTGCAAACGACATGTCTTACAGTAAAGGAAACGCTGGCATTTCAACATTATTCTTACTGAAGTGACATATCACCTCTAGTTCCTCTTTCTGGTTAAGAAGCAGCTGATTAAGCACTTTAAACCGAAAGTTATTTGAGAAGTCATATGTTTGTTTGATTTTTTTTGTTTTTTTTGCATTGCAAAACTGCAGTCTCGTGTAAAAAATTTTCGTTTGCAAATTAAAAAGCAACACTCGTGCTATGCTAGCTGTGGTCAAGGCTGAAGAAAGAGAGAAATATAGTTTAGTTGTCTTTATATAGTTTCCTTATGCTCACTAGGGGGAAGGTTTGAGCTGCAGTCAGCAAATTACGGAAAGTCCCTGTGAGTCCGACTGACCGTAAACCAGACCAATACCAACAAGTGCTTTCTTTGGTGCTTCCAAAACAGAGAAGCCACATGTTGACCAATGCATATAGCTTCTCTTTGCTTTTCTATTGTAGTTACTGGAACTAAGCAAAGGGGGAAATTATTTCATTTGCCCTTATTAAAGTAATATTACTATTTATATAATATACCATCATAATCATAAAGCAGGTTGCACAAGAACCTCAGGAGTTTGAGGTTCAGCTGGAGGCAGAGTTCCTGAGCTACTTCAGCTAAAATGTTTTCAGGTGCTAAAAAACAACAGCCGATGTTCCTTTTTTTTCAAAGAGAGGAGACACGAGAGTGAAAAAAAGGGAAAAATACTCAACAGGGGACTTGCTGAATGAAAATGAAACTTTTTTGTGTGAAACGTGAATGTAATTCCCGTGTGTACTCCCATTTCGGTGTGTGTGTGTGTGTGTGTGTGTATGTGTGTGTGTGTGTGTGTGTGTGTGTGTGTGTGTGTGTGTGTGTGTGTGTGTGTGTGTGTGTTGCAGCCGTGTCACACTGAAAAACAATCCCTATTCGAGCACTTCTGTGTAAAAGATTCTTCCTCATTTGGATAAAAATGACGCTACGGATGAAGTGGTAGATCTTTGGATAAAGTTTTGGACTTCTGATCAGGTTCAGTTTTGTTTGTGGAGCGTTTTAACAATGGCCATGGTCTATAAGAAGCTTTACGCAGATAAAATGGTTTAAAAAACTGTATAGGTTTGTTCCTAAAAGTTGATCCCAAATGAGTGGCGACTGTGGCAAGAAAAAACCTCCTTGAGATGGTATACGGAAGAAACCTTGAGAAGAACCAGACTCAAAAAGGAACCCATCCTCATCTGGGTGGCACTGAATCTCCATTCATTAAAGTTCATGAAAAGTGTGGTCCTGAGAAAAAGTCGCAGGCTGTTGATATTAACTACAGTACAAATCCATCCTTAAAGTTCTTGCATTGCTCAGTAACTTGGATCTTTAGGCTGTTGATATGGAACCATCCTCACTCAGCGTGGTCTCCAGTTGAAGAGAACTTCATCCAGAGGTAGAACGTCATGATCCGAAAAGAAGAAAGGGACAGGAACACTGGTCACTGGTACATCAAGAGCATGTTTCAAATCCCAGTTAAAATCCCAGCACCACCAAGCTGCCCCTGCTGGGCCCCTGAGCAAGGCCCCTACTGCTCAGTTGCATAAAGTAGATAATTCACTCTCTATATGAACGTCTGAAAAAATGTTACATCATGTATATATATTACACATGTACTCGCCTTTTTTTTGCTAATTGACAGCATTTGCATATTGTGTTACAGGCTTTTCAACTGCACTCTTAAATTTTTTAAGCAGTAATATATCGTGAATATTTCGTGAAAATTAGAACCCCCCAAAAAACGTATACTAATTAAATATTTGTATATTTGAGCAAATTATTTTGTAATTGCATGCGACACACAACCTTGAACTGCACCGCAGGAATCTTCCGAAGTTTTGAATAAATGTTCCTGCAACACAAACATGCACCTATCACGTTGATAATTCATGTTTGGTTAAAAAAACGTCGAGAAATGCGAGGAATCGTTACAAAAATTTATAAAGGTGCAGATGGCGGCAATACTGACCCCTTTAATATGTAAACACAATATTGACTAATATTATAAAAATAACAAGTAGAAAATAAGAGCGGGATAATCCATGAAAATTAGAATTAGATTAATCTTTATTGTTATTGTGCAGAATACAAATACAGGGCCAATAAAATGCATTAGCATCTAACCAACAGTGTAAGTAGCAATGTATATAAATAAATGTAATATAAATATATAAATTACAATACTATAAGTGTGCTAGCGATGTTTCAAACCACACACAGATTTAGTACAGAGATCAAACTGAGACTGGAGCTACAACAATTCGAACACACAGCCTCCAGCCAATCAGAATTGAGTAAATACTCTAAATAGACAAAATCTTAATTTGCTGGTAAAATCCCCTGCACTCACCAAGAAAAGATCTCCTGCTGTAGAACTCTATTGAACATGATGAATGTGAACGCTGACTGCACCCCAGGCCTCCTTACCTCATCTACATCAGTACCTGACTTTACTAACACCCTTGTGTCTAAATGAACACGAATCTCCATGAAATCTAGTGGAACATCTTCCCAGAAAAGTGGAGGTTCTTATAATAGCAAATGGGGAATCAATGTGGACTCCAATGTTCAAAAAGAAGCACATACCCATCTTATAGTTAGGCTTACCAAACTTTTGTCCATTTAGTGTACATTTAAAGACATTTACTTTCTCTTTTATACATTTAATAAACATTATTATTATTATGTTTTTAATAGTGAGGGATTTTATCCATTGCGAGGTTTAGCAAGACACAACATGCTGTATGGTTTGGCAGTTGTGAAGAGACAAAAAAACATTTTATCCAAAGATCAACAAGGGTGGGATAAAGCAGTTGTGTGAGATTGATAGGTAGGTATTTCCTTAACAATCACGTGAGAGAAATTCCCCTTTTTTACCATTGGGTAATGTGTTATTGAATAGACTGAGACACACTGTACAGTATCAAGTACTTTAACTTGCACCTAGAAAGACTTTCAACCGTAAAACTAATGTACTTTTAAACTGCCCAACCAGCTAACTAGCTTTAATGAATTGCTGTGCATCACTACCACTGCTAGAGCAGGAGACTTTGATGTTCTTAAGTCAGAAACTGCAAAAAAAAGGATAAAAAATATTTTAGTCGGATTGAGTTCATCTGAGTATTATGGTGTGTACGGTTGTCACTTTAAATATCGTTCCCTTGAGCAGTTTCTGTGGTGTTTCACATGTTCCTGACATTTTTGTGTGTATTTCTGAGTGGGTTTCCTTGTGGGTCCTCTGGTTTCCTCTTATCTTCCAAAGAACAAGCACTTTGGTCGAATGCCCACATGCAACTATACACAGGTGCTATATTAATTTTCCCTTATTAACTTATTTGAACTATGAGACACATTGATCATCAGCACTTGCCCTTGGTTGGAGCCTTGAATACATCCCTTCCTTTTATACCCACAATCTTTTGTTACTGCTGATCAAATGGTTTAGTGAAAACCTCAGATCTTCTCACCTGAACTCTTTGACAAACAAAATCTAGAAAAAAAAGAGGTTGTATCAAGGCTATGTTAATATTTAAATAGATTGTTACCTTGAGGGGTAAGTGAGTGTGTGTGTGTGTGTGTGTGTGTGTGTGTGTGTGTGTGTGTGGTGTGTGTGTGGATGGTGGAAGGCTTTAGATCCACCCTAACCAACCTAGCATGAAAGCAATAACACCTCCTCCCCCATCAACACCCCCACCCCCTGTATCCTTCCCGGATGGCTATTTGAGATGATATGCAACTTTGCTTTCTTTGAATTCATCTCAGAACTTCACACCCACTGATCTGCAGGCTCCATGCAGAACTTCCACTGTGAAGAACAGATCTGTCATTTTGTTCCAGTTAAGTTTTAAATTAATCTGTACTAAAAAGGGTAAAATTAGATTACTCTTGTATGATGATTAGCAGCATTCCAAAATGGTGACATCCCCCCACTCACACACACACACACACACACACACACACAAACACACACACACACACACACACACACACATCTTCAATATTCCCCAATGTAATGTTTCTGAGAAAGATGCCCGCTCATATTAATGGGCTGCTGTGGTTTCCTGTTTATTGTAATGTGTTTGATTGGTGCGTTTTGGTTACCAGGACCTTGTTACTGGTATGGCTTTGTGCTTGAGGCAATTGAAACTTTTGTATGTATTCTGTCAGTGCAGAAAATACTCGTTTCCGTATTCTGTCTCAGAGTTTCTGGGAAGCCCTGTTGAGAAAAACAGAAAGTGAAAGTAAAACACCCTTCAGGCTCTTTGTCAGAATCCTATTATGTCTGCATTCAGAGAGCACTGCTGGATGAATGTGTACTACTTCACAAGTTACAATGATACCCTTGTGTTCCTGACTATTTTCCCACCCATGCAGAGCGTATATAAGGGTATAGAGAAAAGGCTTGTGGTTTGAACGGTATGATGCACATTACATTCAAACTGGGTCCGAGTGCAAACCCTGAGCTGTGTTCTGTAATTATGCAGAATATATAGGACACACAATATGATCAAACGAACGTGTCCATCCAGGGGATTTCAGCTACACCCATTACTAGTAGAATAGTGCCAAAATCCTCAAGTCAGTTGATAAAGTAAAATGGAAGCGTCTAGAAGCAATAAAATGTTTTGTATGAACTGATAGATCATGCAAATTGCCTCTAAAAGCCATATATACCCAATAAATGTGCCCCAGGGGCACCATGAGACAAGATAACAAGCCGCACACAAGAATGAACATTGGACTACGGAGCAGAGGAACATTTGGCAATCCGATGGAAGAATCCTGGATTTGCCAGTAAACACAACCTTCCAGAGTGCCAGCAGTTAAATAAAAGATATTCTTGGTTACACAGTTAGACTTTTTGACCACACAGTAGTTATAAACGGGATTTATTTGTTTAATTATGTGTCACCCAGATGAGAGCGGGTTTCCTTTTGAGTCTGGTTCCTCTCAAGGTTTCTTCCTCATATCATCAGTTTTTTTTCACCACTCAATAAGGAGAAACAAGGAATGTTTCATATAAAATTTCATTTTATTTCCCTAAGGCTTTGCGACAGCGGCCATTGTTAGAAGTTAGAAGGTGTACAAAAATAAAAGTGAATTGGATCTACAATAATTACAATATCATACAATATACAGAGAAATCCACAGCTATCAAGCCTACACAGGTTATATACTAAACTGATTAGAAACAAAATATCTATTAAATCTTGTACAGATGCAGAACAAACGCTTTGGTGCACATGAGTTTTTGATGGCTGTAATCACGAGGGGCGTTCAAGTCAAACCGGGACTTCTGAGTTAAAACAATGAAACAATAATTTACAATAAACAATAAAAGAACAAATTTCAAAAAGTGGAAACTGCATTTATTTTCCACATCCTCCACTGCTACATTTATACACAAGAAATGTCATCATCACACGCTGTTCCATGCACGCACCAACACTTGTCTGCCATCTTGAATTAACGGTCTCTGGACCGGACCGCGGCATGTGTGCCACCCAAAAGTAATGGGACGCACCAGTACTAACGCACGCAATACCGCCACCCTAGCGTCCATATTTATTACTGTAAAAGTCCCATTTTGACTTTGTGATGTAATCCTGTAATCCTAACAGACGATGTACATCTAGAAGAAAAAAGAAGAAAAAAAAAAGAAAAAACAGAAGTATAACAAAAACTCGAGATGTGCGTGTTATTGTATACATATAAAGAATTATACAGAATGATACAGGAAGCTGAAATTCAAATATAAACACTGCTGTGGTGCACATGACACTATTTCACAGAGCCTGCTGGAAATTATGCTCTTTTATGGTTTTTGAGAAACGTAGGCAGGTTGCTTTTTTCATTTCTATGCAACAAACGAGGTCGTTTTAAAGGCCTTTTCATCTGTCATCTTAGGCAATAAAAGTAGGTTCTGGACGAAATTTTCTGTAGTTGCTGTTTAGATTTAGAGAACATGCTAACTTATTATATACATGTAAATTAACTGGTGAAAGGAATACTGAACTAACATGGCTACCATTCCATATTTCATGTAACCCCATGCAATTTCGTCTGGACTGTGGCTCATTGAAACCGACTTGACCAAACAAGACATAAAGGCGATTACCTGAATCGTACATCTGAGCTCTGTACATGTTTAGAGAGCAAACTGTCGTCTTGACTGATATCTATCATGGAATGACCTGCACAGTCACCACACCTAAACTCTTTTGAACTTCTCTGGGATGAACTGGATCACAGGAAAGAAATCTCCAACTAATGAAGAAATCTTTTTTTCCAAAAGGCACGGCGAAGTATTTCTCCTGAATTCTTAGATAAACAAAATTCCAGATGCCAAAAAGGGTTATTCATGCTAAGGGAGGATTTTCAATGAGGATAAACAGGAACATCTGGACATTTATATATTTGTTTGGTCAAAGGAAGTCTGCAGACGGTTACCAAGTTTGCTGTATAGAAAAAGGAACATGCAGGTGTCTCTCAAAACCTATAAAAAACTAGCTGTTTTTCACAGGCACTGTACATTTGTTTGTTTTATTTTTATTTCCAATATGATGTTCATAAACTGGCAATACGTTACAATGACCCCATCGTAACTTGAAAATATGGTAAGTCGGAGGGCGAAGCGTATTCTGGTACATTTGCAAATGGAGGGCGGAGCGTACGCTGCTACATTTGCGAGTGGAGGGCGGAGCGTACGCTGGTACGTTTGCGAGTGGAGGGCGGAGCGTACGCTGCTACGTTTGCGAGTGGAGGGCGGAGCGTACGCTGGTACGTTTGCGAGTGGAGGGCGGAGCGTACCCTGGTACGTTTGCGAGTGGAGGGCGGAGCGTACGCTGCTACGTTTGCGAGTGGAGGGCGGAGCGTACCCTGCTACGTTTGCGAGTGGAGGGCGGAGCGTACGTGCTACGTTTGCGAGTGGAGGGCGGAGCGTACGCTGGTACGTTTGCGAGTGGAGGGCGGAGCGTAGGCTGCTACGTTTGCGAGTGGAGGGCGGAGCGTAGGCTGCTACGTTTGCGAGTGGAGGGCGGAGCGTACGCTGCTACGTTTGCGAGTGGAGGGCGGAGCGTAGGCTGGTACGTTTGCGAGTGGAGGGCGGAGCGTACGCTGGTACGTTTGCGAGTGGAGGGCAGAGCGTACGCTGGTATGTTTGCGAGTGGAGGGCCGAGTATCTGGGTCTTCTGAAGACTTTTGATGAAAGAAAAAGTGCCTTGTAATTATTTAAAAACTCTAAATAGGAAGTGATAAAGTGACAGTTCAGTGATTTGTTGGACCAATACAGTGCTGCATATGGTCTGATGTTTCTTCATTTCTTTCCTGCTACTACTGTAGTTCCCATTTATTATTAAACACGTACAAATGGAAGAAAAATTTTATGGACCTTGTGAGATAATGTACACACTGTATATGCTTATAGAGACAGACAAAAACAGTATGCAGTAAAGTAATACTTGGAAAGATGTAGCAGAAATGGTCCTGGTTTGTGTGCGTAGCCAGGACAGTGGCGTTGCTCATCTATCAATGATGCTAACGCAAAGTACAGAACCTAGCATGTCATTTAAAAGAACTAGATATCTTTCAGAGGTAATATATACTGTAGCGATTTGTCACTCTTATGCAAAACACAACATGGAAAAAGTAGGACATTAGGTAGAATTATTTAGTTATACACTTCAGTTCTTTTGGCAGAATTTATCAAATAACATCATGTGTCCATCTCTTTATGAACTCATGCTAACACAGGCAGTCTTAAAGCCTCAGTACCTTCCTGTCCGTTTCTCCCAGAATGCCATGCTCTCCAGGGCACGCTGTGATCAGCACTCTGCATGCACGTCTCTCTCGTAGGAACTTAACAAATGACTTATCCAGTTCTCTGTCACCTTCTTTGTAACCATCAAGGATGAGCAGACTGTCCTTATTCCCTAGAAGAATGTCTTTGAGCTTGTTTGTCTGCAATTCTGCTTCTGCTGGGAATCTGGACTTTACCACTTCGAAGAAATCCCCCGCAACTCCCCCGATGTTTACAAAAATCACAAGCTTGACCTTTCGAATGTTGAGAAGGTCTGAGGTGAAAGGGTTAGCCCAAGAAGAAGCCAGGCTTTGGGTTATGAAGGTTTTGCCGGTTCCTTCTTTTCCTTCCAGGAGCACGGTTTTCCTCAGCCCTGGGAGGACGGACTGCATGCTGACATGCTGGTTTTCTCTGTAAAGTTCAAAATGGATTATATTAATACCCAAGTTATTTGATTGGTCTTGTCAGACAAACAACTCATATCGAGCACACGGTAGTATAAAAGCATTTGATTCTACTGAGTTACATTTACTCAGTGCTTTGCATAAGTTTTCACCCCCTCTTTACAGGTATTACACTCTGGTATTGAAATAGACTCTAATGTCATTCTATGTCATTCATTCCAATTGTCAATGCCACACAAAATCAGACACACCTGATATGTTTTGGCCGAAATCTCACATATCTCACATTAGTCGCTTAAACCAAGAGAGAAGTTTGCTATCATCAACTACTTATAAAAGTAAAGACATCAATTAAAATTCTAAAACCATAAATAGTCATACACTCTATAGACAAAAGTTCTTTCTGAACATCCTATTCCACATTCAATTCCCGTTTACTGTTAATAATAACCTCCACTTTTCTGGGAAGATGTTCCACTAGATTTTGTGGAGATTTGTTGAGATTCATTCGGCCACAAGGGTGTTAGGTGAGGTGAGAAGGTCTGGGGTGCAGTCAGTGTTCACATTCATCATGATGAGTAGGTTTGAGTTCAGAGCTTCATAGCAGGAGATCTTCCACTCCAACCCATATAAAAGGTGATGTGGTAGCTCAGTGGTAAAGCATTGGACTATGGATTGGAAGGTCATAAGTTTCAATTCTGCCACCACTATGTTGCCACTTCTGGGCCCTCCAGAAGTGGCAACTTCTGCAACTTCGGCAACGTCTCCAAAACGCTGTAAAAGTTTAGGGATATCTTCATGAAACTGGCTTTGTGCACAGGAGCATTGTCATGCTGGAAAAAGTTTGGCTCATTCACAGACATCCATGAAATCAAGCAGTGAAGGGAGCATAGCGGGTTTTTAGTTCCATATTGGTAAGGGATTTACTTGACTTTTTCTCATCTCAGATCTTTCATGTGGAACAGAAAGTTAAACTCGTTTTTCATCTGGGTGAAGATTGTAATGTGCGTTTTTTTTATATATATATATAAATAAAAGTGTTTTACTCAAACAGTTACAAACTGTATTGATGCTCAGCTCCATAAAACTTTTGATGATCTTTGATGTCTTTTTCTGGAATTATTTAATGTCTGGAAAATAATATAAACCTGCAATGAACAGGATTTTTTTTTACCAGTGAGGCACTCGTATCAAATAAGTGACTCATTTTTTTCTAACCCGCAGAACCACAAAGAACTTCATTGATGAATTCAAGGCAGGTTGCTCAGCAGGCTTGGTTCAGTTCTGGCAACATACTGAACAACATGCACTTTCTCATGACTTTTCACATTCTCCTCTCCCTCTTCTCCCACGTGTTTTTATGTCGAGAAGGGAAAAAAAGTCATACCCACAGAGAAGGGTAGGAGGAAGTCTAAAATCTGTCTTGGTTTTGTTCAAATCAGCATATCTTTGCTTTAGCACATCTTGCAGATGATCTATCTTTCCATTTCACAGTGGAAAAAAAAAGAGAAATGGGTCACAAACATTCAGAACGGAGGGAAAAAGCAAGCTGGAAATGTCATGATTCAAATGAATCATGCTGAATAAGAACATGGGCTGGTGATCTGAGGGCTAAGAACATGTGGTTTACATTTGTGGCATGTGTCAGACACCGTTTCCCAGATATCTCATTTAAATCTCATGTATACAACTGAGCAAAGTAAAGGGTGCTCAAGACCCCAGCATGTCCCACTCATGACCTTCTGATCAGAAGTTCAACATCTTAACCACTTTTTTTTTTTACTGTTTACTTAATTGCATTGTAAATTAGTTTAAAAGCGATTAACAGCATTTACACTCTGAAGTAAAATTATGGGTGACGACTGTAAAAAGGTAAATCTGCAGTACAGAAGAGAAAAATTACAATAATATATCCAACGAACGAGTGTAGATCATTCTTTATTCATTATAAAGTAGTTAATACAGTTATGATCAATGCAGTCATAATCTGGAGTTCTGCAGTGGCATCATAATATGGTGTCGCATTCTCAAATTTGATTGGCCAGAAGTTTTTCTAAAACAGCAGCTCAGACTGCAAATTGCAGGTTTATATTAATAAACTCGTTCTCAATTATTGCATTTTTAAATAGTGTGTGTGTGTGTGTGTGTGTGTATGATTTTTTTTTAAAAGGAAACGATATAATAATATTCACTTTAACATGAAAGTCCCAAGATTCAGTTCTCAAAGTGTGGTCTGGGAATCCCAAGAGGTTTGTTCCAGGCATAATTTTAGTTTAGTTTATTTTTCTTGAAAGACTTAATAACCATAAAGTTTCTTATTATTCACTGATTGTTGGTCGGCGAATACAACCGCTACCATTAACAGCAATACTACCCCCATTAATACAACCACTCCTACTACTACTACTATTAATACTGCATGGGAATTGTATATACTACCACTACTATCACTATTTTTTACACTAAAGACTGAAAAACATAAGCTTGAGCATTCGGGTATATTACTAGCACAAGTATAAAAGTCAAGTTGGTAGATAAAGTTAATATTAAAACAGGTAGTTCATTGGTTCCCTGCTCTATATGATTCAGCTCAGTGGGTGAGAAGAGAAGATTCAGGCGGATTGACGTGTATGAGGTTTCGGTGGGTATCACAAATGTGGTGAGGTGTTCTCTTTCCCCTAGTCTCTCTCTCTATATATATACACATATTCAACATTACTTACGGTCAGTCAACGGGACTGTCAGATCTTCTCCAGGTGACTCACACTCAATCGACCGGATGTCTGAACCTGTCTGCCCTGTAAAAAAAAAATTTTTTTAGAATGATTGCTTGTGTATGATACCATATTTATTTGATGTTTCAGAATCATGATCATGTCCAGATCAGACATGAGAGTTTATTTCTCTATTCTAGTTTTATCATTTTTTTTTTTGTGTTGCCTTGTGTTTGAATTTGAATATAGGGATATCCGCGTTTACATTCGACCTAATTTTCCTAATAACTTATGATAACATGAACAAGGAACATGAATCAGGAACATGAAACCTGCATAGACTTCCATACCTTCTGTAAAATCTTCCCATCTCTCTTGGAATCACATTAGACATGTTTAATGTATGACACATTGTTAGAGTATTCCCAGGAACAAACACACATTCACACACTCAGTCATGCCTAGGGGGAAATTTAAAGTCGGTGTTCCACGAGTGTTCTTGGAAAGTGAGAAGAAACTGGAGAACCCAGAATAAAAACCAACAGAGACATGAAAAGAACAGGCGAGAGACACACTACCTACTTCCTAGAGCCAGATAGTATGGTTTTAGATCATGTCTTATGGTAATCCCCAGTGACCATCGGTGTCATGCAGGTAGCTGGTTTCTGTTTTCAAATGGTAGCTAAGGGTTATACGAAGCCACACTGAAAAATTTACCTTGTCATTTGACAAGGCAGAAATTCTATAGAAAGAACCTTAAATCATAGCTGGCTGATTGAAATCTGGCAAAGAGGAACTAAAAATAAATGTGGCACACCAACGGGGAAAACTCTAACGGACGCTATTTAAAAAAAAAAGTGATGCTCGTATAAAGCAGAGTGATGCAGGAACGGACATTTTAGTAATAGAACATCCATTAGAACACAGCAGTAGGGATTGAAGAGAAACGATGGGAAAAACAAGAGACAAACCTTTCTTTCTCTTGCGCAGAATCAGAAAGGTGCAGAATAATCCCAGGCACAACAAGACTATCACAGTAATAGCTATGTATCCCGTGGCCCCTTTACTCTCCTCAGGAATTTCATCTGCAAAGCAAAAAAAGATCACAGTGATTTCTAGAGAAACTGTTATTGAGTAATATGCCGAGGAAACGTCCTCGCCGCTACCAGTGGTGGAATCTTTAGACAAAGTACTAATCCCCTGCTGAAATATGACTCTGTAAAAGTAAAACTCCTCATATCAAAAGTCAACGAGAACTCATGTTTGTATCATTGATGCATTTATATCTTACATTCTTCTGCACATCGGACCTTTCTATAGCTACAAACACACAAGAAAAACACTTATTTCACAAACACTCTTTAAAAACCACAGTTTGTGCCCTTGATACTGCTTTGTATTGAATGTGTTTATGTATTAGCTTTAAAGTAGGGCAAAGGGCATGTTTTTCTGTAATCTAGTGCAGTAAAATGTCATAAGATTCAAATTTCCCCAGAGGAGAAATACTTCCTTTCTGTTTATCGATAGTTGCTATTTGCTCACTGTTTAACCGAGTGAGATGCAGCTTGATGTTACTGCTATGTTGTACATTTCACCACCTGCTGCACTACAAACATCAGTCCTTGCTAGTCAAATTAAATAGTATGCACCAAAAACAGCTAGTTGATCGTATCAGGGAAACGTAGGTATGCATACGTCGGTATGCAGAAGTGGGACAATAAGGTAAATGAACAATAATATGCTAGCACGGTGGCTAATGCCTTGCTAAATTTGATCCGAATGTGTGAAATCACTTTGTTGCGTAAATCCCAAGCAATTCCTACAAAAAGGATGAGGACTATGACCATGGAATTTATATACTTATATTTACTGATTACTTATTTGTGTCTGTATAAACACAAACATTAGCTCATATAATTGATCATTTTTCAAAAGTTTTTATGCAACAAATTTTTTTTAACTCCTCATTCTACAAAAACATGATATAATCTGATAAGACTAAGTCTGGCATTTCAGTTCTTTTTCAGTTGTTGTGTAAACTTACCTGTGTTCTAGCATGTATAAACTTGAACGTAGTCATTCATGTCATTTATTCCAGATATTTCATCTGATAGGACCTATTTTTTATTTGAGTTAGACGACTAGTGTTTATTTGTTACCTATTTAGGACCTGGCAGGGACGATTTCGGTCATGAATAGGAAGTCTGAATCAATTCATAAGTGTTTATGTGAATCAGGTTGTCAGTTATAGACTTGATGACTCAAGTTTCACAGTTTAAGTACAACAGCTACAAGAATGAACTGATCTGTTTGTGCTTTTTGAAATATGTTCCACTAGATTTCGTGGAAATTTGTGAGATTCATTCAGTCATTAGGCTGTTAGTAAAGTCAGGTAGTGATGTAGGTGAGTAGGTGAGGAGGCCTGGGGTGCAGTCAGCGTTCACATTCATCTCAAAGGTGTTCAATAAGCTCTATAGCGAGAGATCTTCCACTTCAGCTCATGTAGACATGTCTTGTGCACTGGGGTATTGTCATGCTGGAACAGGTTTGGGTCTCCTTGTTCAAGTGAAGGGGAAATTTAATGCTCGCTGTATACAATTGCATGGTTACAACTTTGTGCTTAGATTTGGCCAAATTATGTAGGCATGTGTTCCAAAATATATTTATACTAAGAACCAGCTTTTGATCCGATCGCATCCTGATCGCTTCTTTTCCTGACGATTTTGTATTGTACGCCTGTGTGATTAAAATTTCCAATAAATTCTCATGTGCACAAACAATCAGAGAGGAAAGATTAAATTTAATGTGGATTAATTCCTTAATCGGGATTTGCTGTATTTACAGTCTCAACATTCACACAGACACATTAAAGCTGCACACTGTGGTTGTAAAACTTTGAGGGGAATCCCCTGCCATGATTCCATGTACCGTACTGTGTTTGTGTTTAGGTTACAACATGTTTTGAATCGGAAATCCCGAAGGATAAAGGTGTGTGTGTGTGTGTGTGTGTGTGTGTGTGTGTGTGTGTGTGTGTGTGTGTGTGTATTTTAGGTGATGTCCCACTTTGATTAACTAAACGTCCCACACAACAAACCTCACAAACCACCACTGTGGTCTAACGTGTGGGTGGGTATTGGTACATCTACATTACTTGGAAATAAACATTAGTCATGAATGAATTTTATGATGCGAGTTATATTTCCAAGACCATCCTCTAAAGATGATCTCAGCTTGTAAAATGCTATACATTACTGGGAAAAAAAAAACCCTTTAAAAATTAAGATAAACTCATCAAATGAAAACATTCAAGATGGGGCAGAATGAATTAACCCCGGTAGTTATAACAGATCTCACACTCAAACTGTTTACCAGCATTCAACTCAAATTTATCAACAGCACTCAACACAAACTATTCACCAGCAGTCAAACTACTCAAAAGCAAACAAACTACTGAAAAAGCACTCAAAATCAAAGCACTCAACAACACTCAAACTCAAACCACTCAACAACACTCAAACTCAAACTACTGAAAAAGCACTCAAAATCAAAGCACTCAACAACACTCAAACTCAAACCACTCAACAACACTCAAACTCAAACTACTGAAAAAGCACTCAAAATCAAAGCACTCAACAACACTCAAACTCAAACTATTGAAAAAGCACTCAAAATCAAAGCACTCAACAACACTCAAACCACTCAACAACACTCAAACTACTGAAAAAGCACTCAAAAACAAAGCACTCAACAACACAAACTCAGACCACATAACATCACTCAAACTACCCAAGAGGACTTAACTCAAACCACTTAATAGCACCTTAACACAATAACAGCACTCAATATCAAACCATTCAACAGCTCTCAAAAAACTCAAAAGCACTCAAACTCAAACCACATAAACAAACTGTACAGCACCCAATTCGAGACATTTAACAGCAACCACTTGAATTATACTGAAACACTCTGCATGCGCCAAATCAAATGTTTTAACTCAAACAGCCCAAAAATACTTAAATAACCCGGCAGCACTCAACTAAGACTCAGCCAATCAATATGCTTCAACTTAAGCAACTCAAAAGCTCTAAATTCAAACCGCTAAACAGAATTCAAATCAAGACTCGAACTGCCCAGGTGCTCTTGACTTAACTCTCTCAACCTCACATAAATCACATTAGCCACAGGTGCTAAACATTGAAACGATTTACCAATGCTCAGCTCAATGAACTCAACAAAAATCAAATCAAACCACTTAATACAACTTCTACAAATCAAAAGCCCTCAAAAGAATCTCACCTTAAATCAATCATTTCGACTTTAAACATAACACTCAGTATGGCTCTAAATAAAAAGTGTTATCATACACACCCACCTGGGATGATGAACGTCGCTATCTGGTTCGGTTTGCCGTCGTTTGTTATGTAGGAACAGCTGTAATTGTTGGTGTTTTCCGAGACGGACAGTCGGCTGGTGACGACAAAGACGCCGTCGCTGTTCGTTGTGTGGCTGCTCTTGGAGCGATTTGTCAAAAGTGGCTCTCTGAGCTTGCCATCACTCCAAGTCACATCGGCCAACGGGAGGCCCTGGGACTGGCAGGAAAGCTCCAACTCCTTTTCGTTTAGCCTCCTGACGGACTTCTTAATCGCTTTATATGGTGCTGGAGAACACAAAAGGTATAATGCTTTGAAAATTTTGATTTTGTCGAATTCACAAAATCCATACAGTGGTATGTATGTACATGGTATTGTCAAAAGTATTTGGACACCCATCTTTTCCAGATATAAATGCTTCTTCCCCAAACTGTTACCTCAAAATAACATAGGCACATCATTGTACACAATGTCCTTGGATGTGGTAGCAGGACATTTTCCCTTTACTCTGAGAAACTCGCAGATCCAAACCTGTTTGAGTGGTCTTTAGAGGTCTGCTATAGAGCTCTGACCTCAGTTGTATTGACTGGAGATTATTATAACAGCATATGGGGACTTAAAGTGTAAAGGAACACAGAGAAATCTTAGGGTCAGGTGTCAACAAAAATCTGGATAGAAATGACACACCAGAAATCCCTACATTAACACTTGTTCTGTGTGCATTGTTGATTAAAAAAAACAAAACAATGTTCCATTGATTTTCCTTCTGTAGTTCTGACATTTTTTGACCTACACGTTCTAAATACTTCTCAGTAAAAGGGTTTCTTTTTCTGTGCAACCATGAAATTATAAAAAGATTTAACAAAACTTGTGCAGGAGTTTACAGAAAATTGAATTGTTCCTTAAGTCTCAACTTAATCATAGCTTATTTGATTGGGAAACTTTCAAAATCTCTTATGGAAAACTAACAGCTGCTGCTGCAATCATGAAGACAATCCTGTAGCTCATCCCAAACCTTAATCCCATCCACCTTTCAAAGCCCAGTGTTTCCTGTTTTTTCATCTCTGCACCTGTATACAGTAGAAAGATTTTATAATCTGGTTTCAGAAAAGGTCGGGTTCCCTTTTAAATTTGGTTCCTCTCATGTTTTCTTCCTCATACTTTCTCAGGGAGTTTTTCTTTGCCACACTTACCATTGGCTTGACCATTAACCTACATCCGAATTTCTGTAAAATGGACTTTATGCAAACTACCCAATAGGTCAAACAATCCCCTGCTATACTGCTCTGTATATTTTAGTCAAAGTAAAAACATGATCCTGGATGGAAGCTGGATGTATAGTTTGCTGTGTAAAGTGAACTGACCTGAGACGGTGAGTTTGGTCTGCTTGTAGTCAGCCTCATCATGGATCACAAGGCACTGATAGGTCCCCGAGTCGTTCAGACGAAGCTGTGAGAGCTCGATTACGGCCCGAAATTTCTCCAGCTCCTCCCTCAGGAGCCGCACTCGTCCCTGAAACTGCTTGCTGGTGATGTTGAGGTTCTCGACGCCCTTATCCAGCCGAAAGACTTCCACTTCCGGAGGCGGTTTGATACGCTGCCAAATTACGGATATGTGCAAGACACTGGGAATGTCTGAAAACCGGCATCCCATCCTGACTGCTTCACGCAGCTCTCCATCATAGGAATCTTGCTCCGACTTCACGATGAAGAGGGCTACCAGAGAAGAAAAAAGGAACCATAATGAAACCTTATCACATAGACAAAGCTCAAAAATTCCAATCACCATTTAATTAAAAGGAACGTGTACGTGATGCGCTTCATACCCTGTAGACACGGCCATGTGGCAAGGAGCAGTGTGAATATTTCACCCCTCATTGAACCTGTATTGAAAAAACACACAAAATATAAAAATTCTGTATATATACAACCAACAATGGGCCAAACAGGAACCTTGGGAAAGTCACAGTTTTCTTTCGGATTTTTGGTATCTTTATGTTAGTCATCGTAAAGAAAAATGATTAAAACAGCCCCACATGTTGATGATCTGATGACAGTGAATAAAAAAAGATTTCGGTTCCTCTTTTTAATTTCCCGCCGAAGCAGCGACGCCAAAGTGCTGACTCATTGCTGGTTATATCACAGTGAAAAAGCAAAAAGTCCAGGATAGCTCGACCAGAACCTGGAAATGAAAGTCGCCAGGATTCGGATCAGGAATCAAAACTGTGCAATATCAAGAAACGACCTGTGAAAGGATACTTTCCAGTCCTTTAAAGATCCTAGCGGTTTTTATAAAAAGAAAATTTGCGATTATTTTCTTATCATTGAAAGATTAATGTACAGAAACCGTGATGTGAAATTTCAACGTATTGTTTTTTTTATTATATTATATATTTGACAATTACTTTATGTTTTTTTAAGTTTTAACTAGAAAGTCACTACATTGCCAAAAGTATTGGCACACCAGACTTTCCCAGCCATATGAATTTCTTCCTCAAAACTTTTTGAGTTGGAGGCACACGATTGCTTAGAACGTAGAAAAAATGTGGCAAGCAATTTTCCCTTCACTTGAACTACGAGACTCAAACCACCGAATCAGCTCCATGAACATCTGCTTTACATGGGTTGGAGTGGAAGATCTTCTGCTATAGAGCTCCAACCCTACTGAACATGATGAATGTGAACAGTGAACTGCACTCCAGACCTCCTCACCTCACCTCCATCAGTACCTGACTTTACTAACACACTTGTAGCACAATAATGAGCACAAATGGATGTCAAGCTAATATCAACAACTTCATATTTTTTACTGTTTCGGTCTTAACGTTGCTCTCATCATAAAAAAGGTCTTGCTCTTGTTATATATAGGATTATAATGTTAATGATAATTTTATAATAAATCATATTTTTCCTGTTGTTTTTTTTCTCATGCACAATGAACTGAATTCCTCTAGAAAATGGCACAAAGAAGCCAAACCGCAGAAGAAAGTGTAAGAAAAACGTCTCGCTTTCACTTTCACTTGCAGTGCGAAAGTCTCGATCGAGCTTCTCCTGGTCTTGGACTGGATTTGCAATCTCCTTATTTTCAATCATGGATGAAGTGCAGGTTTTCATAGATTTAAATGATGTTTCAGACTTTCTACTGTCCAGACTGAGGATTTCTTAAGATATTATAACAATTTATTCTTGTAGCTATACCAGAAAATAAATCACTGTTATTAGAACTTATTATACTGCTTTCTGGATTAACTCAAGTGTATTCATGTGTATTGTTATCTCCAACAGAGCTATCCAAATCCAGAAAACCAGCACCGATGAAGCCCGCTTTTTTCGCTGAATCAGCATTACATTATTCCAATGTGATTGATCCCAAATATTAGCAAAAACCTATTGACTGTTACAAAGCACTGATAGTGAAGACTCCTTTCATACATCTTACCATATAAACCATATAAATCTATATATCTTTCTTTATTAAACGTTTTAAATCCATCTTTTATCAGTCTTTCATTATGCAAGTCGTTACTACAGAGACAAGAACATCAAATTAATGTAATCAACCTATTATAAATAAAATGTATAATAATATATAAAAACTGTATTCTACTTCTTCTGACCAATCAGATTTGAGTATTCAGTAACGCCAGGGTTCAAAACCAGTCACCTCTAATCAGGGCAGGAAACAGAACTACGGGGTCAATAAACTGAAAAATTCTCAGGTTTTCCCAAAGTCACACTCAGCAGAACTTCTCTTTTAGTCTCTCGAGGATGCAGTCATGACAAGCATGTGATTTTGTTTCTAAAATGATTTCACTTAATTCTTTTCACGGCTCACTGAACTTAGGGGAACTGACACAGAACAATCACCTGACTACAAACAAACCAGCGCGCATATATATATATATATACATACAGTATACACATATTTCTCAACAGGCAAATCTTTTCTTCCAAAAACCCTCATATTACACATTTTTCTTTGTTTGTACTTTGTTTGGATTTCTCAACTCAAAAGTAGCCTGTTCTATCTTGATTACACGTCATTAAAGCCAGAAACTTCTCTGGAAAATGATGACAAGCGGTGCTATAAAGCATACAACTGAAAACGCTAAACACGTCACGTAACAAATACCCACACATGCGACACACAACCCCACATAGCCGAACACTTTCTTCAGCTACACTGCTGTTATATGGCCTTCATTTGCATATTTATATGTTATTGGCTTGAATATTTTATGATGTCATAAAATAGACCTGTCTTTGCTCCATTATTAACTCAGTACAGTTTGGACAGGATTCATCATTACTTGGGGTTACTGTTAAATATGGAGTGCCAACCCACCTGGGGTCAATTCTCTTAAATATTTACCTATTGTTCCTCTTACTGGTTTTCCCATGACTACTTTTGAGTGACAGGTGTGTGTCTTTCTAGTGATCTGTGACCACACTACCCTATTTAGCTTCATAGAATTATTATTATTACACTTCTTATCATTATTGATATTAGTGGTTAAAAAATTGCAGAACTGCAACAAAAGGTATTAGAGGCCTATTGGGGTGACAACGAGTCTACAATTTGCTTTCGTATGAGGGAGGAACAGTAATGATATTTTCACCTCTGGGTTTGTCTCATACATTTTGTTATGGAAATAGACTGGTTAGGACCTGGAACAATAAAAACTTTAAATAATAACGTGAGTGAATGAATGAACGAATGAATGAATGGATGAATGGATGGATGGATGGATGAATGAATTCAGAGGCTTTAATGGCGATATATTTTTTAGCATGTAAAACAAACCCATTTGTCTTTGTACAGAATCTTATTTCTTTAAATCATCCATTCACACTGACTGATGTCCCTGTAAAACACATCTACAGCAGATCCTCAGCCACATTCCTCAGGAATGAATCTGAATGTTTACTCTGACATGTTCAAACAAGAAGGAAGTTTCCTCTGCAAAAATATCATCTTCATTTCAGAACTCTGAAGTGAACACTCCTGAAATACTTACATAAAGCTACCAGGAAGAACAAGAGAGATGTTTCTACAGCAATGCCATCGAAGAACTATTTCAGATTCCACAAAGAACCTCTCATTAAATTATTAAAACAAACTCATATATAAACCACCATTTTGTTCCAAATATTCTGTCCAATTTAGTGACATGCTTCATTTCATGAGATTATTTATGACCAGCGATTGAGATTACTGAGTTTACACACCTTTTTTTCCACTCGAAAGTGGAAGTTAGTTTGTGAAATTCAAAGGTTCCTTGGACGTCCTTACAGAAACAAATAATTGGACAAAGAACCATCTCAGATGTTTATTTAATCGTGATTAAATGAACATTGTGTGTATATATATATATAATGTATATAAATATATATACATAAAGGGTGTAACAGTATACAGAATTCACGCTTTAGTAACTCGGTTTTTAAGACACGGTTCGGTTCGGTTCAGTTCAGTTTCGATTTGTGGAAAAAACATGCAAAACATCAAATAGCTTGTAATTTCCTATTAACAGTTTATTTTTATTAATATTTGTTACATCAACATTTAAAGAGTTTACTTTTTTTTTAATGCCTGCTTGATTAAATAATATATAAAATTATATATATATATATATACCGAAAGCCCCGTACCGAAAAACGTCGGTACGAAAACCTGTACCGTTACATGCATATACATAACATACTTCTCTGAGTACCTGTACTATGCAATGACAAAGTTCTATCTATCTATCTATCTATCTATCTATCTATCTATCTATCTATCTATCTATCTATCTATCTATCTACTAGCAGTACGTGAGTGTTCTGAATGTGTATATACACACTATAATCACACGAATACACGAATCACTTGTACATATACACAGTGGCGTGCAGAAAGTGGGAGAATAATGCAGAAAGTTTTCCTGGAAAGACAAGGAAAAGTTCTTCCAAGGAAGTCTAACTCGCACGCGCGCACTTCAAAGATCACAACCACGTGAAATACAAACGCTGCAAGCAGATAAAATCATCAAGCATAATTAAAGGGAATGCAGAAGCCCAGGAAATAGATAGTTGAATAAATGCATACTAGTTTAAAAAAAGAAAAGAAAAGAAAAACACATCGCAAATCAGAGTCAGATATCTGTATTAATGCACCGTCGGATTTTAAAATCCTTTAAAAAAAATTGTAAGAAAAGACTTCTAACTATACAAAACTCTTACCTTTTGTTTGTTATCATAAATCCCTGGAGTGTGTTAGTGAGTGTGTGAGGGCTGCTGAGCTTGTCTTCTGAGACATAGCTTCAATTACAAGTCTGAAAGAATGATACACAAAAAAAACAAACAGCACGCTGTAAATTACAATCAGACTCCGCCTGTGTGGTTTTTTTTTGGAGTGGGCTGTATCTGAAGTGCACGCACGCACACACACACACGCACGCGCACAGATACACGCATAAGCGCACGCACGCACACACACACACACACACACACTGTTTTTAAACACAAACGCGTGTTGTTACGTAATTATTTTAAAGTAGACACGTCGCCTGCAATGTTTCTGCTGTTTCCTGGAGTTTGATTAGAATAATGGCATCAGGACTCTATACTTCTACTTTCAAAACAAATCTCTGAAACCTTTCTGTGCAACTCATGTTGTGTTAATCTTCACAAAAAAAGATTATTAACACCTCCATAAAGCAAAGGTTTAAATCAGTGCTTTAGGTCGTACCAAGATCTTGTGAAGTTTTCTGGAAGACTGGGCCAGGGGTGAAACAGTTCAGCTGGGGTTCACCTTAGTGCCAGTGTCATTCATGGGAATTAATCACACACACTTACTCACACACACACACACACACACACACACACACACACACACACACACACACACACACACACACAATTCAGCACAGTCAATTCTGAATGTCTATGAAGAGTAGGAGGTAACTGAAAAACCCAGAGGACTCCATCAAACAAGTCCATTCATTCAAAATTCTCTCATTGAAATACTTATTAGCGTTTAAAGATGTTTACATTTCGCCAATATAAACTGATCTTTGGTTCATTTGCATGTCTTCAGCTACACTAGTGGTGAAAATGAGGAACTGCAACGAGAGCCCATTGGGGTGACAACTACGCTGCCCCAACATCACAAGTATAAATTGTGTTCATGTTTGGGGAAGGAGCAGCAAAAACAAGATAGTCGATTAAATTTACCCTCTTTTATGTTTTTCACAGACGTTTCGACAATAGCAACAGATTGCTTACTTCTGAAAGGTGTGGCACCAGGATGAACTGTGGGAAGACGGGGCAATGACAAAAGGTTGTTTCTTGCTCTGGGTTTTTGTATTTGTGTTCATTCTGGAAGTTACTTCAGCCTTGCAGAGAAATTTACACTCCTTCAAAGAAACAGTGTTTCCTAATACCAGTGACGGCTTTCAGCTACATTGCAACATTGATCAGAAATGGTTTGAGGTAGTCAAGAAATTGGCCTTCAAATTCCCCAAAACTCTGTCCATCCAGTGAGCATCCATGGATTAGAAAGAATGTGGTTATCAAATTATCTAGTTCGGTATGTATAGGAGAAGTGTGACAGTCTATGTAACACACACACATGGAATGTGAGAAACACTTCCAACACATATTTAAATGTCACCCATACATATTAAAATTTTACCACTCAACCTCGAGCCAGTCCACATGAAAAGAAAGGATTCATGTTGATGAAGGTCATTCTGTATATTTTGAGAAGGTGTAATGTGTCATAGGATTTGCATGACATCAAGTGAAACTTCTCGGGACTGAATGGGAGCAAACAGAACTCTGTGGGAGTTCATTCAGAAACCATTGAATTCTCTTTCTCTCATTTTTTGATCGGTGTGTGGGTGGATGAAGAAGGTCATGATGTGTTTTTCTAATGAATCTCATGTGATCAAAACTTCTAGCCCCTTTATCTCTTTATCAGAATGTGTTAAGTGACGTGAAAAGTGCAGGTGTGTGGAATGAGTCGTGTTAGACTGACAAAACCACAGTACAAACAGCATGGCTTCTCTAGAACTGGAATCAAAACGTACAGTGGTGTTTCCTGTGGAATGTGCGAACGGTAAAAAAAACCAATCCTGCGCTCGGGGTGTGTGTGTGTGTGTGTGTGTGTGATGTCGAGTTGAAATCTTTCCAATTGGTTATTCAGGGGTGATTAATATAAAACACACGGTGCAGGAGAAAAACACTGAATGTTATTGTTATGCACAGAATCAGGACTATTAGGATGGTTGTTATAGTGAAGGACAATGATGTCATTATATAGTTTTTTTCATATCCATGTGCTACAACAGGAAACCAGATAAACCCTGTGGGTTTTTTTTCCTCCATTCCTCAAATCCAGCTGCCTCCATTATAAACTCAGAGAAGAAAAGAAGAAAATACCTTTTTCACAAAGACGTTGTTTGGAGCATATTTTAATTCTATTCCCACACTTACCCAATAATGAAATTTAGCTCTGTGTCTAAAATAAAGTCCCCAATTCACAAATCTTATCACTTTATGACAGATACATGACACATATACCGTAATTTCCGGACTCTAAAGCGCACCTATATATAAACTGAATTTTACAATTATTTTTTATTTTTAACATAAATAAGCCGCAGGTGTCTACACTAATGTACTTTACACAGGCTTTAACGAAAGACACGTTACACACGGTGTAACGGGTGAAATATGTTGCGCTTCCTTTAAGAGCATAGCGATATTTTGGGAAAAGCATCCCAGAAGCGAGCGCTCCCTTCACCCAGACTCAACACGTTACAACGGCTTGTATCTAAACAGTAGCCGACCAGGAAAGTCATTGTTCACTGTCTTCCTCCTTCCTTTCACAACTATTTCTCTCGGGAGTTTATCTTTTGGCATCGTCGTGCGTTTAAAAATCACCTGAACGGAAGTTTTTCTTCCGATGCCGTGCAGCTCAGAACACATGTGAAGTGCGTTTTTTCGTTTCCGTTCAGAAATTTCATTGGTCTAATGTTATGGGGTTCAGTTTTTTTGGCTTGAAGTTTGTGAAACCGGGAAAAACCCAGGAAAAATTCATCAATTAGCCGCTTCGTTGTTTAAGCCGCAGGGTTCAGAACGTGGGAAAAAAAAGTAGGGGCTTATAATCCGGAAAATATTTTATTTTTATTACATTTATATTAATTTGTTCGAAATTGTTAATTTCTTCTGTAAATAAAACCCCAAAACACATTTCTGAACAATTTGATGCTATGACAGATACAATGACATTCATCACCTAAAATCAAGGATGTTTCACTTTTACGCAATCGTAACGCTTTATGACGGACAGATGACATCACAATGGCATTTTTTTTTATAGCTTATGCTGAATAAGCATATTTTTAAATCAGTCTTACTTTTTTTATTAATTCACAAATATACAAATTTTGTGTTTTCATATAAAGATGAATTAAAGCAGGAACATTTTTGTAAATGTAAACATTTTACAGCATTTGGTGTCCGGAGTGATTTACAGCCGAGCAGTTCAGGGTTAAGGGCCTTGCACCAGGGCCCTTCAGGGGCCACTACGGTGTGCTGGGGTTTGAATTTGTGACCTTCCAATCCAGAGTCTAATTCCTTAACCTCTGAGCGACCATCTCCAATTTACATTAATCTAATGCATGCAACTGAGCAGCTATGGGATTATGGGTCTTTTGTGCATATAATGTATGTTCTGTAGATAAAATAAATCCCAATGGCAGGATTTTTCTTTCTTTCAGAACTTTCAATGCCATCTCAGAAGAGATCATTTGTAACAATGAAGACCTTCAGCATGTCCACCTCGACACAAATGAACTCTGAAAGTTGTTATAATAAAACACTGTGGGTGTTATTTCAACCCTGGGCATTTTGCTGTGCAGGTTCCTTTTCTTTTTTTCATGATCATGATGTGGACTGGATGTTTGGTTCACATGGTTCACGAGCTAAAAAACCAAACCGTTAACGCTGAAGTCTGATACTTATAATGTGTGATTCTGTGAATGACTGTAAACAGCCGTAGGGGCTTTTGTATTGCATGTATTTAGATCATGTCAGGATAACCAGCTAATTTAAGTACTAGAGATTTACAAGTGAAAGTCTGGATTTTTGTCATTCTTGTAATAGAATCAAAGCTTTCGGGAACTCGTGTGGGCTTCCCTGATCCAGATCCTTATCTATAAAAGGAAAAATTACAACTCTTCATACCTGGAGATTCCAAAGACGCGATTCCTCCAGGAAATACTCACGACAGTGTTGGTGCTTTTATAATCGCGTCTCCTGAGGTCGATCACAGACCTGTGTAGAAGCTCTGCAGTGGTGGGATTTCTCACCTCGTTTGCTTGAGCGTCCCCTCTGTGGTTTCAGACAAGAAACTCAAACCAAGTTACACTTTCATTACATTTTACATAAGCAAGCGAGTTTTTCCGTGTTGCTCATAGATCTCATCACGGCTTGATGGGAAGATGATACGCGTCCGGAGAAGCGTGAAGAACTTGATATGTTAAAGCGTTGGGTAAATCTTAAGTTTCATAACAACATGCCCGTAAACCAAAAGGTTATGCTTTTGGGAAGTTGGTGACCTTCTTTTCATTTTTCTAGAAATCCTGTAGCTTTAGATGTGTACAAATGCATGAACTTGGCAAAAGTATTGGCACACTGCCATATGTGGTTCTTCCCCAAACTGTTACCCACAAAGTTGGAGGCAAACAATTATACAGGAGACCCAACTATGAGAGCCAAACCTGTTCCAGCATGACAATGCCACCGTGCACAAAACTAGCTCCATGAAGATCTGCTTTCCATGGGTTGGAGTGGAAGATCTCCTGCTATAGAGCTCTGAAATTTGATGACTTCATTAACACCCTTGTGGCTGAATGAGCACAAATCTCCACAAAATCTAGTGGAACATCTTCTCAGAAGAGTGGAGATTATTATAACAGTAAACGGGAACTAAATGTGGAGTGAGATGTTCAAAAGGAAGTGCATACCAATCTCATGGTCAGGTGTCCACAAACTTTAAATATAATATTATAATACCTTCATAATATTCAAAATATATATATATATATCTGATTTAATTGTAAGTTTGTGTTCAAAAACGGTAAATTGCTTCATTTAAAAAAGTAGGTGTCAAAATTATTGGCACCCCTTGAAAGCATTATAAAAAAAATAGCAGCAATTTTTTTTTATTATTTTAATTTCTGAGTATTACTTATTTACTTATTTTTTAGATTTGCATGTTGTTAATTTGTGTAAAAAGTATTAAAGTGACCAGGATTAAACCCATGGACTTACTGTTTAACTGGAAAACCATTTTTTTTCCCCCAACATACAAAATTCACTTGTCTTCTAAACCTCTAAAGCCAAAACTCTACATGTTTTTGTTACCCTTTAGCACAGAGACAGTTTAATTATTATGATTATTATTATTATTATTATTATTATTTTTAATGTATTTATTGTATTATTATGAATAATTTATTGATTATTGTTGTATTTATGCATGTATTTAATGCTATTAATATTGTTATTATTAATAATTAATTAAATTATTATTATTATTATTATTATTATTTGCATATTACAAATTACTCATAGGCCAGCCCTAGAAATGAAAGACAGAATCAACATCTCTATGTCCGAATTGACCCCGTATTTGTTTTCTTTATTCCTTTTTTTTACTTGTGTTCTTTGTTCTGTAGTGTCTCAGGAGATCATCTCCAGGGGTTTCAACAAACATCAGTTCATTGTTGCAGGTTTTTGAGGATAAGCACATGTCTCTAATTAACATCAAACCTCAAAGTTTGATTAGAGAGACACATGAGACCTGGTGTCAGAGGGTAATAAACATTATGACTGAATCTTTGGATTTATTTATGCTTCTGAGCACAGATTTCACTTCACAGGTTTGCTTTAAAAAATAACAAATAAGCAGATTTAGGTTTTTGCTGCCCTCTAGTGTTCAAAATAGGTAAAGTTTTAAAAACTTTTAAAGAAGAGCAGCTCTTTCTGATTTCTTGTTCTTTTTGAGTATGGTTCTTCTCAAAAACATTCAAAAGAAAAAAAATTAATTTCACACCAATTTAATTTGTTGATCCTGAATCGAAGGTTGGAAACACTGGTTCAAATCGATGATATATTTGTCTTTTACTAGACTCAAATAATCTGCATTACTGTTAAATAATATCATTTTACTCAAGTCTAAATTATATATTATCCAGATTTCTCAATATATGGTTTATGTGAAAATCCTCATACTCACCAGATTTCTTCAACATCATCTAAAGGCCATTTGAAGGCTTGTTGTTCTGGGTTTCTGTCACTACATACAGTTTGGATTGTTCCAGCTCCTTCCTCAGCTCTCTCTCAGTTTGTCTCAGGGTGTCCAGCTCATCCTGTCTCAAACATTGCTTTGACTTCATTTCTTCAATCTCTCGTTTTAATTAGATTTCCTTGTTCACCCAAGCATTTTCCCACCTTTCAAAACACATGTCCATGAGGCTTTCATACGACTGCTGGATGAAAAAACGGCTTCTTTTCCTCTGTGTCATCACCGCGACTCGTCTGAAAAGCTGCTCAACTTTTTCATCACTGTTCTCCAGAAAGAAGTAATTTTCCCCACACATCTTCAAGCAGCTCTGCAGGTCATTTATTGGACTTTCCCATTCATGCGCATGCACGAATACCAATGTGGTGTATTGTAACATCTCAGCTCCAAACATGTACTTTATTGCTTTTAGAAGATGATGTTCTTTCCCAGTCGTATGTCCGGCTCGTATCATGAGCAGGAATGCGTGAGGGCCAGGAAACTTTAGAAATGTACAGTTTTCAAGCTCATGACTGATGGATTTGATTCCATTTGAGAAAATCATGTAGGAGGCCAAGTGGTTCATACAGTAGGAAGGAGCTACAAACACCCGTCTTCCATGAACATTCCCACCTCTGAAGCTGCCTTTTTTTGGATTGGTAGATATTTCCTGGTGAACGGACCTGAGTATTATGTTGGATACATAATTATTATCAACACAAACTCCACTCAGAACAACGAGACGTAGATCTGATTTCTCATCCGATGACGATCCGTGTGGATAAACATCTGGAATGAAGTTTACAAGAACCACAAAAACAAGAAGAATGTGTGAAATTGATCATATTAAATTATACTGTGTAATGCATCTCTTTCTTACCAGGCCGAAGTGATGATACTGTGTAAAAAGAATACAAAGTGTTACTATGCAGTGTTTATAATTACTCCTGCCTCAGTTTATTATACATCCACATAACTTTTTTAAATAACTGCCATAGTTCTATTAATATTTAAACAATTAATGTGAATAAATTACATGTGAGAAAATATGAGAACTTTCTCTTTATACCCTGAAACTTTCAATTTCATTTAATTTAATTCAATTTCATTTAATTTACATCCACAATATAAACAGCAAAAATCATAAAAACTCATCTTGCAAACATGGATGTCAAACCGAGCGACAAGAAAATGTAACAATACTTCAAACTAACTTACGTAATTTTGCATCATCCGTTTGTGCTGTCAAATAAACAAAAATGCAAAATATTTTATTAATACAAGCATCGTTATTGTTTACATGATTATGTGTAATTAATAAAAATAAAAAAAAGAAGTAACAAGAAAAGTAACAGTGTCCCATAAAACACTTTCGGTCATTCTACATCAAAACATCTAGAATCATTATCTGTATTTATCTGTACTTATAATATTAATATTCACTGTCCACTTTAATAGAAACACCTGTACATCTGTTCATTTTTGCAATGATTTAAATATTTACTTAAGGTAAAAACCCCAGACTTTGGATCAGAAGGTCATGAGTTCCAAATCCCAGCCACACCAAAGCTGCCACGTCTGGGGCCCCTGAGTAAGGCCCTTAACTCCATAGCTACTCAGTTGTATGAATGAGATCGATGTAAGTCGCACTGGATAAGAGCGTCTGCCAAATGCTGTAAATATAATTATGTAGCAGCAGAGCGATTAATAATATCACACAGGCACATGACAAGAGCTTGATATAATATTTACATTAATCATCACAGTGAAGAGAATGTCTGATCTCTGGCATGTTAACATACTATAGAAAGGTCGGCCAAAACAGTTCAAAACGGTTGTTGCGCTTTTTCATGAACATTTTATACTTTTGTGTCTACTTTCTTGTAAAATTTGCACAATTTGCCTTCACTTCAAATCGCCAGTAAAACATTAATACGCAGAAAAAACACACCAAAATGCAGGAAAATGCAGGAAAATCCTGTGGTTGATTTTACAGGGTGAATATCGACGCTTCTGCTGGAGCTGATGTATGAGGGGGATGCAGCTGTGGCTACAGTGAAAGGAGAAATATTAAATTGTGGTCATCTTGCTTTAGTGATGTTCTTCATTTTCTCTGGATGAGATTCCTGTCTATGATGCAGCGCTCTGTTCTACTGCGTTTCTTTCTAATAGTGATGATTTCTAAAGCCGTGGCGTCATAATGATGGTATTAAGAGGTGGATAGATTCAGGCAGGAGACCACTGAAGGCCTCGGGGGTGGGGGGAATCTACAGCCTGCTAATGCTGTGTAATATATTGATAAACTGATCATATTTATTCAACACTACACACTCTGTTTTATTAGTTTAATGTCTTTGCTTTATCTGACTTTTATACTCAGGACACTCAGGACATTTCTATTTCTATAACTTTATTCTCTTGTTCACACAATGACATCACACATATTAACTATGAATACACACCATTGAGCCTATAGTGAAATATTCTGCATATTTTGCATAAACACTATATTTCCTCAATAACTTCTATATAGCACATATTAGAAATATATTATACATATAAAGCACAGCTGTAAAGTATCTCATCTTTTCTCATTGATTTGTTGTGCATATGACAAATAATCTTGAAGTTAGACAATGTTCCCATGTTCCAATGTTCTAATCTGCATAAATTAAATCATGATTACTTCTGATGTATAGTAATAAAGTGAATCTTGGCATTATAACATTAAAATTTGTCTAACTTGCTCACCTTTCCATTGCTGTCTCCACCGCCCCACTGTTTCAGCATTCATTGTTTTAAATATTAAAAATATACACAACACTGAAAAAAAAACTATTAATAAAAATATATGAACTATAGCCAACGCCCTGTGAAAGGTTTAGGAGCGACAACAAGGACTTCCACTTTTATCAGTTTTACTTTCAGTAGGTTTGGAGGGATTTGATTGTGGTTCACATGTGAGATTTACAGTAGGGCACGAGGCCAGGATGAAGAAATGATTCGGTTTTTGTCCTGAGATCTGTGTTTCTACTGACACTTTATTTCAGACATTATTTATGCTGTTAAGTTAAGTTGCTGTTTTTTGAGTTTTTAGTTCACTCAGCTTGATTTTAGTTGATTCTTGTTGGCATCCAGATTTATTTTTTAGTTTATTTGTGAATTTAGGTACTAAGTGTATTATAACTGGAATTCGTTAAATTTTCCATTTTACAAAAAGTTTCCATAAAGTGTGCATAACTTAATAGAATAAGGAACTGACTCTAGGTTTCTAGGGATTTTTTTTTTTCACCTTGTGGTTTCTTTTTCCCCCAACAGATGTCGCCATTTTATTCCCGAGTTCCTTTTTTCCTTTTTTGTGGTCAGTTCACCTTTATTTTAGGGCGTGGGAGTAAGAGCTTCTTGTCCTATCCCGAGTTGCAAGACTTTGTTTGATTTTGCCAAATCCTTATAGAGAGAAGTGTTTTTCCTAATTTTCCACGAAAATTACTTTTTTCCTTCCTTAACTGTTTTCTGGTTTTGCTCTGCCTCTTGTGTTGGATTTTTAGGACCAGAGTTTGTGGATTTATAGTTTGCTGTTTTTCTTTTGGCTATTTAATAGACATTTAAAATCAAATGATGGACTTTCAACACCTCCTTTCCAACACACTGACTTCTCAATGCCACAACCAGCCAGTATTCTTGTTCTAAGTTTCTCCCCTGCCTCCTTTCCTGCTCCTCTCTTAGCCTCACCTGCTTCCACACCCACATATAAACTCTTACACATCCGCACACATACTCGGTTTACCACCAAACATCACTAACGCTTAGATTTTCATGCACAAACTAAAGTTTGAAGAGGTTTAAGAGGGAACTCTGAAGCGGTTTACATACAGGTACACTGGACAAAGCTTGAGCTAAAACTATAAAACTATTCCTTGATCGGTATTAAAAAGAAGACATGGGAAACCAGAAATGTGTTTTAATACTAATTTAATATATAATCACCTACGTTTTATATTGCTTAGGTAATTTTCAAAAAGATTGAAAGCAACATTCAAGCAAAACAATGATAATTACTGCATAACAATACTTTAAGATTCACTTTTCTCCTCAATAGCTATTATTTGATGAAAATTATTAAATTAGTTTAAGGTGCTTTAAATGTGCATAAGAAAAAAAATAAATCAGAAAAAGCATGAATTTCATAATACAAGCATCTAATTATCTCTGTAATTTCAAATCATAATTTCCACATTATAAAGTTTATGTAGGGTGATCTTTCATTGATTAAATTCTTTGTATTATATGTATTAATTTTTATATTACAATCACATGTTTACTCTTCATCTGCGATCACACAAAGGCTTCCTATACGATCTGTTTTTCACACATGATGATTTTGATTCCACACAAGACTCTTCCTCTGTCCTTGTTGTGTCATTGGTTTGTCTAAAAAAGAAAAACATGAGCAATAAAATCATGATGATATTCACTGTGTTTGTGTTCGATAACCGTGTGCTTGGTCGGTAATACATTTTTTAATACACATGGATATTCCCATAACTCACCTACCGCCTTTAGGCTCGATGTAATTCAGTATGTGCGCAGACTAACACTGGTTAATGGGAACTAGAATAAGACAGAGGTTGGTAGAATTTCACAAATAGCTTATATTATTTTAAAGTTTTGTAATAAATAACTATAAATAAACGGAGCTTTTAGGCACACTGTGCTAGAGTTGGCATACTGGATAATACACTGATCAGGCATAACATTATGACATTAGAACATTATGGCAGGTGAATGATCTCTTCATCATGGCACCTGTTAGTAGGTGGATATATTTATTAGGCAGCAAGTGAACATTTTGTCCTCAAAGTTTGTGCAAGGATTTGAGCGAGTTTGACAAATTGTGACGTCTAGACGACTGGGTCAAATCATCTCCATAACTGCAGCTTTTGTGGGATGTTCCCGGTCTTCAGTAATCAGTGTCTATCAAAAGTGCTCCAAGGAAGGAACAGTGGTGAACCGGCGACAGGGTCGTGGGCGATCAAGGCTCATTGACGCACATGTGGTCGGACCCAACACACGAGCTCCTGTAGCTCAAATTGCCGAAGAAGTTCATGCTGGTTTGTAGTTTGTTGCGTATGGGCTTCAGACGACAGACCAGTTAACAGTAGCCAAGTGGTAATAATGTTATGTCTGATCAGTGTATAATATATTATAAATCTTTATGTTAAACAAGACAAAACACAATTTTGATAATATAAATGACGCATTAAAAAGGCTTTTGAAAACAGAAAAACCACAGCATACTTACAGTTTGTTAAAGGTCCTTCTTTGCTGCTTCCACGTTTCCTTGTTTCAGCCAGTTGTGACATTTGCTTTGTCTCGTGCTTTTCTACCTCACCTTCCTCATTTTTAACTTCACTTTCGTTTTTCTGAGAAAGAGATTTTTGCCAGCAAATAAACTTTGCTTCAAGCCCATTTTCTCTCAGGGTGGCTTCCAAATGTGCTTTTAGTTCACGCTCTCTTTGTTTAAAGGCACCCAACTCCTCTTTCAGTTTGGACTCTCTGTACAGAGCAGCATCCAATTTCACTTTCAGTTCTTCAATAATGTTTAATGTATCGTTGCTGCATTTATCCAGTATGTTCTTCATACCTGAAATTCGTTTCATTTCCCATTGTTCAAAATCAGTTTCCATAAAATGTTTGAAGTCTGATGGAATAAAGAACTGGAGCTTTTTGGTAGCTACCATTTTCTCAACATTCCTGAAAAGTTCCTGAACACTACTATCAGTGTCCTCTAGAAAGTGATGCCTTTTCCCACATTTCTTAACACACTTCATTGAGGCAGGCTCTGACCGCTGTGCTCCAGCTCCTCTAATGATCAGAACCATACTGTAGTCTAAGGCCTCTTTCCCAAACACTGAAGCAACTGCTTTTAAGAGGTAGTGCTCTTTACCAGTGTCACATCCATCTCTAATTACAACAAGAAATGCATGAGGTCCTGGAAACACCACTGATACACACTTCTGTATGTCATTTTTTAAACTTTTGATTCCCGTGGACAAAAAGAAAGATGATCTCAAGCATTCTAACCAAGAGGAAGGACTAATTGCCACAGTGACACGTCTTCTCTGGACATAGTTCTCCTTCACCTCCCACCATTTCACATCAGATGTTTGTTGGGTCTGTCCATTTCTAAGTATGAACCTGCACGCCTCATGCTTTGCAAAGTCATCACCGCCCAGAAGTACAAATCTACAGTCTTCTCCGAAGATTCCTGACTGTGTCACTTTGGAGGAAAACTCTGCTTCCCCTGTTATGGAATAATATATTTTAAACAATAAAAAGCATTATTTACATCAACAGCATATACACCAATCAGCATAACGTTATGACCACCTGCCTAATATTGTGTTGGTCCCCCTTTTGCTGCCAAAACATTCCTGACATGTCTAGCATCAACATAATTAACGTGTTCAGCAATTTGAGCTACAGCCTTCGCTCCTCACCAACACCTGTTCACCGCTGTTCCTTCCTTGGAGCACTTTTGATAGATTCTGACCACTGCAGAGCAGGAACATCCCACAAGAGCTGCAGTTTTGGAGATGCTCTGTCCCAGACGTCTAGACGTCTAGACATCTAGACGTCACGATTTTTTCAAACTCGCTCAAATCCTTACGCCTATTTTTTTCTACTTATAGCATCAACTTTTAGAAAAAAATTGTTCTTGCTGCCTAATAAATGAATCCACCCACTAACAGGTGCCATGATGAAGAGATCATCAGTGTTCTTCACTTCACCACTCAGAATGTTATAATGTTATAATATTATTCCTGATCGGTGTATAAGAAGAATGTGTCATTTATCAAACTATATTTGTATGTGCTTTACACAGTTTAGGAATTCTTTCAGAAATCTATATCTATAATTTCATCTACAAGTTTAAAAAGTGTATTAAGTCTATTGCTCACTGTCAGCCAGATTTACACTCCAGCTCCGTCTAGCCTGCTGCAGCTGCTAACATGGATATCACGGACCCCGACTCTCAACACACACCCACACTTTCTTGCTCGTGGTCTCCCTCATACTGACTGAGCTCAGGTGAGAATTAAATCACACACACGCACACACACACACACACACACACACACACACACACACACACACACACACACACACACACACACACTATTTAGGAGACTCTTATTCACACACTCAAAGAAATTTGTTTACTCACTCTAATTTTGCTGGGGTTTTTTCGTTGTTGTTGTTTCTCAAGCCTTTAATCACCTCAATTGTTAATCAACTGACTTCCACCTGTTTTCATTATTTTTTTCACACACACTTGTTTATATTTTTTTCTGTCTATTAAAACTATTCTACTGCATTTGCACACAAATGATCGAAGACTTGCAGGGAGCCTGAGTGTCTACCTGACTAAAAGCATTTAGAATAGTTTATAATCAATAACATGAACAAAATACTTACCACTTCCCAGTAGAGGATCTGCTTAAACAAACAGAATAAAAAATATTATGGCTGTGGTCTTATTATTATGGATGATCAGTTAGTATTATAAATATGAAGGTCAGTCTGAATAACATGTGGAAAAATTATAACAATGATTTAATGAACATTAACTTACTGCTATCATCCTCATCTTGTGCTGCAAAAGCAAAATATATATGTAAAAATGATTGTTGATAATTCAGTTTTATCACCTTGTGCAATAAACAACACACAAATATTCTCTCTTTCTATCGCTGTCTTTGTATTTCTGATTCTCGATTTGAATATATCTGCTTCGATATTAAGGAAATTGATATTTTGCCTCATTGAATACAAAAGATTATTTTTAAAAAGTCTTTTCAAAAGATTTGACATCCTGAATGTATAATTTGAATTTCATGACACTGGAAAAATTGTTCTAAAGTGAAGGTTCTAAGTGTCAAAATCTTTTGTAATTAAATGCGAAAGTGTCCAGAAAACATGTACACAAGTGAAAAAATCGTTTAGCTACTTTTAAAATATAAAAAATCAAACATTTTGACAAGAACATATGACGATGTTCTACATCCTGGTTATTTTAGATCACCAGGTTCTATTAAGTAAATTGTTTTTGTTAATTATTAACATTGTATTTTTCACTCAAATTATGCAAACCATTTGTAATAAAAACTTTGTATATGTATGTAAAATAGAATCATCATCTGGTTTCCTCAATTTAACAATGAATTCAGCATCGTCACCTTGTGCAGTAAAAACAATGTAAATATCACAAGTTATATAAATTGCGTAACAATATATTATTAGAAAATAAATGGATACTTGGTATGTGTTGATATACCAAGGGGAGAATAAAGTCAGAGGACATGTTGCTGCATTCTATTGTTTAATTGATTTATGCCAACATGTGCATTTACCAAAAACATGCATTTTAACATCTAAGTCACAATAATAAAAATACAACAGAAAAATTAAAGAAAATTTTTTAGTAAGTAAAAAATATCTAAAATGCTTACCTGTTGTTTTCCTGCTGTGAAACATTATTTCACCAACTCCACTACTAAGTGTATGAACTCACTCTGTTAATACACAGAAGATGCTGACTACTGCCAAGATTGCCAGATTGAAATGTTTGTTTTGCGAAGTGCCACCAAGGATTTTCACATCTCCCAGTTTCACTTCTGATGAGCTCAGACAGACGTGGAAGTGATAAAGAATGCGAACACATGCTTCACATTTAAAACATTTCTAAATTCCATACAGTATCTGAGAAGTTTGTGTCTACTGTTGATTTACAAATGTACTCTTTATTTAATGCAACTGACTGATTATATAGTATTTATTTATTTACTTATTTTGCCACAAACTATTATGGTCATGTGTGTGTGTGTGTGTGTGTGTGTGTGTGTGTGTGTGTGTGTGTGTGTGTGTGTGTGTGTGTAAAAAAATTCTAAAATATGATTAGGTTTATATATAAATTTATTTCATATGTTTTTTTACATAAATAAATCAAGCAAAATTTCAACACAATGTAAAAAAAGAAATCACAATTTTAGTTTTTATATTAAATTGTTTTCAAAAAGATTCAAAACAACATTCAAGAAGAACAAAATAATGATAATTATAACATATAATACATACATATATGTATGTATATATATATATATATATATATATATATAATATATATATATATATATATATAGAGAGAGAGAGAGAGAGAGAGAGAGAGAGAGAGAGAGAGAGAGATAGATAATGTATATCATATAATATATATATAAAATACTGTTATATTCTCTATGCTTTTCTATTGCTATTATTTAATGAAAGTCATATAGTTATTACATTACTTTAAAGGTGCAAAAGAAAAAGCAGGAAAAAGAAAAGGCATGGCTTTTATAAAACAAGCTTCTAATTAGATTTGCAACTTGTAATCATGATTAAAAATATGACACTTACATGTACATAAATTGAACCCATACCATTAAAATCTGTTTTATATGCAAATATTGATGATAAATTGATCAGTTTCACTTTATCCATTGGTTTAACAATACAAACAACACATTTAAATTACATTTACAAATGTTCACTCTTATCACCTGCGATCTCACAGACTCCCTATACTATCAGTTTTTCACACATGAAATCAAGATTTTATTTCCGAACATGACTCTGTTGCTGTCGTTGTCATGTCATTGTTTTTTTTCCTAGATTGTGTACACCTTAAGGTGACGTCAGCCTAGAAAAGAAAAACATGAGCAATTACATGCTGATGATAATCACTGGGGTTTGTTATCAGTAATATAACACTAAACAGAGACTGATACCACACACTGTGTGCCTGACTGTTTGGTAATAAATTAGTGTTAGATTTTTATCATGCCCAAACAAAACTTAAATTCTTGGAGAGTTTTTCCGTAGAAACTGCGATACCTGTGGTGGCAACAGACAAGTATATATACACATGGGAAAGAAATCCTGACCTAAATCTTAAAACTAACAATTAGTTAATTGTTTAATTGGAAAAAACACATTTTATACATTTGAAAATTCTCATAATTCACCTTAGGCTCAATGTAATATGTACGCAACAACATTTGTCAATATAAAGGAATGGTTTTTATGGCTTTAAAGTTTTGAAGCAAATAACTCTACAAAAATGATGGGAGCATTTAGAATTGTATTTCTGATTTTAAAATGATTTTGAATACAGAAAAACCACAGTATACTTACAGTTTCAAAAAGGTCCTCCTTTGCTGCCTCCACAATTCCTTGATTCGGCGTGTTGTGGCTTTTGCTCAGTGTTGTCTCTTTCTAGCTCACATTCCTCTTTTCTGACCTCACATTTTATTTGAGTTTGATTAATCTTTCTTTGCTGAAAAATAAACTGCATTTTTCTAGAATCTACTTTTTCTTTCTCTGTGGAGGACCACTCTTATATCCTGTGTTGAATATCCAGTCCTTTCTGCTCTCTGTGTCGAGAGATATCTAAATTTTTTTTCAGTTTTTGCTCTCTACGCTGAGCAGCTCCCAAATCTTCTTTTAGGTCTTCAATAATTATGTCTTTCTCATTGCTGTGTTCAGCCAGTACGCTCTTAAAATGTGAAATTCGTTTAATTTCCCATTGTTCAAAATCAGTTTCCATAAAATGTTTGAAGTCTGATGGAATAAAGAACTGGAGCTTTTTGGTAGCTACCATTTTCTCAACATTCCTGAAAAGTTCCTGAACACTACTATCAGTGTCCTCTAGAAAGTGATGCCTTTTCCCACATTTCTTAACACACTTCATTGAGGCAGGCTCTGACCGCTGTGCTCCAGCTCCTCTAATGATCAGAACCATACTGTAGTCTAAGGCCTCTTTCCCGAACACTGAAGCAACTGCTTTTAAGAGGTAGTGCTCTTTACCAGTGTCACATCCATCTCTAATTACAACAAGAAATGCATGAGGTCCTGGAAACACCACTGATACACACTTCTGTATGTCATTTTTTTTTTTTTTTATGCCGCAGGACAAAAATGAAGATGATCTCAAGCTTTCCAACCACGAAGAAGGACTAATAGCCACAGTGACACGTCTTCTCTGGACATAGTTCTCCTTCACCTCCCACCATTCCACATCAGATGTTTGTTGGGTCTGTCCATTTCTAAGTATGAACCTGCACGCCTCATGCTTTACAAAGTCATCACCGCCCAGAAGTACTAATCTACAGTCTTCTCCGAAGTTTGCTGAATGTGTCACTTTGGAGGAAAACTCTGCTTCCCCTGTTATGGAATAATATATTTGAAACAATAAAAAGCATTATTTACAGCAACAGCACATACACCGATCAGCATAACATTATGACCACCTGCCTAATATTGTGTTGGTCCCCCTTTTGCTATTTAAGGACACTTCTCACATGTACTCTCTACCAGATTATCTCCCAGTTACTGTGCTCCAAAGATTTATACCACCATTGTTTCTGCTCTTCTTTCTGTTGCACTTTTGGATTATTGTTTCTTGAATTTTGCCTGCCCTGCATTACCCTGTTTACTGGTTTGGAATTAAGTACAGTGGTACCCAGCTTATCGACTTCAATCCGTTCCTTAAAACCGGTCGAAATGCGAAAAGGTCGACGAGCGAATGTAATTATCCCATAAGAAATAATGTAAAACCAATTAATCCATTCCTGACCTCCACTGATACCCATTTATTAAAATTTTTTGCCCTGTTTTTAGCAGTATTAATACTAAATAATACAGGTACATAAATAATACTGTATATAATTGTTATGCAGCGTAATGAGCGGAGGCAAAGCCGGAGCACTGTTCGCTTTGATTTAAAAAAAACACAGAGAGCTTAACACAAAAACACACACACACATGGCAGTCCATAGAATCCCGACGAACGAGAGAGAGATATCCGTGGTATGCCCTGGAGGTATGAGGTCCACGGGGGAACGCACGGGAGGAAAAGGTAATCCGGGAGAGCGCGTGGAGTGCGGAAAGGAAGAAACGCATAGGAATAGGTGTGACAGGGAAAACACAGACAAACATGCACCAAACACCTTCACATACCAACAATAACCGACAAGGAGTGTGGATGAATGAGGGGTTTATATAGGAGCTGGGGATGAGTGAATAATGAGCCACAGGTGTGCATTTTTAAAGCCAGGGGCTTCAGGGAAAGCGGAGGTTTTGACAGCCGCCGAAGGGGGAGTGGCAGGTGGATTTCTGACAATAATACAGTAAAAAGTATAAATTAACACATTAAAAAGTAACAAAAAAAATGCTCCACGTGGGTTGGGGTAAAAAAAAGGTTGATAAGCTCAAATTTGCGCCCGTTCAGCGGGCACAAATTTCAGTCGTTAAAAACTGATCGCTGAGCGAAAAGGTCGATGTCTGAGCCGGACGATAAGCGGGGTACCACTGTACTGTGTTTTCGGACTGTGTTTTGTTCCTCTCTGCAATGCTCTGTTTGACAGTCTGATCACCCTGCCATCCTGTATTGACCGGAGAATGCAAGAGTGCTGAAGAGAGGGAGCATTCCGGTTCCCCTGCCGATCCAATCCTCAATACTTTCCTCTGCATTCCTCATCACAGACAGTCCTTACATCAGAACTTACTTTGCCTCCTAAACCAATGGATATTGGAAATCGTCAGAGAAGGCGAGACATCGCACCAGAGGACTTTGTCTTTATTGTCGGGAGGCAGGATATATGGCGTGCTCATGCCTGGCAAAAAAACAGAGCTCACCGCTGAGGGAGAGGCCAGTGCACAGCCAGAACATTCTCTACACATCACCTCTTTGTATTTGAATCAACATTCAAGGACGTGACCATGACCTAGCACCTGTGTAAATATTTGAATAAAGTCTTCCAGCAGGCCATTGACACAGACTCCCTACCGCACCCTCTCCAGTTTTGGACCCTGGATGGATATTCTCTCGACCGGGGGTCTTGGCATACTAAACCCCTGTGATTCACCATTGCAGAGCAGCACCATGAGTGGCTATGCTTCCCGATCATCCCGTCACCACAAACTCCAGTCATGCTCGTCTTTCCCTGGCTCCAGAACCACAATCCAAACTTTAATTGGACCAGCGGCTGGGTGTGGGATTGGGGAGTTTCCTGCCAGAGCCACTGCCTTACTCCCCAGAAAAGCAAGAACTGGTACCCTCTGCCTCTCATGGTGACTGCAGCCAAACTCCACAAGGAAGCCACCATCTTCTTTAAGTTGGATCTGTGCAATGCCCACCACCTCATGTGGTTCCAGGAGGGGAATGAGTGGAAGACAGCTTTGAACACTCCCTCAGGCTACTTCGAGTACCTGGTAATGCTGTTCGGTAATGTGTTTTACTCTCACCCTTTAGCTTTGTTTGGTCTTTGGAACTGTTTACATTTTCTCCTGCATGCTGCACTTATTAAAGACTGTTTTACTACACTCCTAACTCCATCTCACATTTGGGTCCAACCAGTCGGTGCCTGACAACAATGATCTGACACAAACACTACAGAATTTACTTACTGAATATGGCTTCACTTTGAGGTACTGCAAGGAAAAAAATGGGTGTTATTTTTTATTTGTCCATCTTGAAAATAATAAACAAAAAAACCACATGAATTTCTCTCTGGGATGCATATCTATATCTGTCAATCTATTTGTCATTTGTGAATAAACTACAAACATAAACAGGACAATATAATTCATAGTTAAGAAGAGTCATTAATTACTCCACTGTCCTGTCTTTGTAGCCCTGATCATATCATGCCTGCCTACATTGTGACCTCCTTTTAACATTGACCTGTATTTTTTGTAGTCTTGCGTTATGTTTCCTGTTTCATGTAGGTTCCTTTTTCTGATTTTATGACTATGGGTAATATCGATGCTTCTGCTAGAGATGATGTATGTGGGCGGTGCAGCTGTGGCTCCAGTGAAAGGAGACGTGCTAAATTCTGTTTATTGGGTTTCATTCATTCCCACTGGATGAGATTCCTGTCTGTGATGCAGCGCTCTGTTCTACTGCGTTTCTCTATTAAGAGGTGGATTTAATCAGTTTGAACACTTGTGAAGACCAAGGTCTGAAATGCACAGCCCACCAATGTATTATAGTAACAAATATAATCCATAAATAAATATAAATTACTTACCATGATCAAGTAGTGGTTCTGTTCAAATAAATAAGAATGTGAGAAATACAAGCATTTTCCAAGATTACAAAAAAAAAGAATATATATATATATATATATATACCTATATAAACACTTTTCTCATTTCCACAAATTACTTATTTTTAATTTTCTATGTGTTGAATTTATACATCTAAAACCTTAAATAATGTAAGGCGAAAAACATTCGCCTTTTATCATTAATAAATTAATTCAATTATTTTGTAAATAAATATTCACTGTATAGAGTAAAATCTTTTTTGTTAATAATTATATGTTTTAATATTTTTTAACATTTTCCAAAGCTGCAGAATGCAAAAGAGCTTTTGTGAGTTTTGCTCTCAGGCTCTAAAAGTGTAAAAGTGTAATAATAATAAACAGTAACTTACGTAATTCCATTTCATTACCTGTGAATATCAGGGACAAAATTTGTTACCATTCTTTATTAATTCTTTAAATAAAATTATATTAATTTATAATTTTTTGTGTCTATATTATAAATAAATTTCCTGATCATAAATTTTTTTTAAACTAAAATGTTCATGTTACAGTAATGCAAACATCTGCGTATACGTTACTGCTCTTTATACGCATGTGTTTAGTTTTTCTGCTCCTTTGAGCATATTATGAATTTCCACTGGGTCATTTGGGTCTTTTTAAATAAAAGAACACATAATAACATATTGATTTCAATCACAATAAACAGTGCAACCCAAAACAGAAAATAATTAACACGAGTCTCATTTCTATCCTTAATTATAATACATTTATAACAAAAATGTAAAAAATGTATTGCACTTTTGTAAATGTAATTAAATGTCTATATTTAATACATACAAACTATAGAAACAAAGTTTAAATATTAAATAGATCTTGGATGTTTAGTCTGTCCTGCTCAAAAACACTCGTCTATGCTGTATGTAACCACCGCACAAGGGGGAAATCTTAGTTAATTTTTTACCTCTCCTGTGCCTTCTCTGCTGCATTGTTTCAGTCAATCACTCAATAAACCTACTAATAAACAAAGGCAAAATATGTACATTCACTATGTTCAATGACAAACTTTAATATTACTGCACAAAATGAGAATCTACAGAGTATGTAATTAAATATAGATTTATAACACAATAAATGCATAAAAAAAATTATACTAAAAAAAAAAAAAAATATATATAAAAAAAAATATATAAAAAAAATATATATATATATATATATATATAAGAAAAGATCTCACTATGGCAACAGCAGGATCTCATTTTATAATAGTTATGTAGTTATATTGAATATAAATTGCTTACCTGTTTTACCTTGTTTACCCGAAATATTCCACTCTGTTAATTCACTCTGTTTCTACACAAAAATATACTGTTTCAAATCTTTAACAGGAAACTTAAGATTTATCGAAGTGCCACAGTCATTACTTTCACTTCTGATGAGCTTTCTCCGGAACAGGAAGTAACCTGTCTATTGTTTGGTTTCATATAATAACATGTCTAACTTGCAGACTTTTACCCAGGAAATGAAATCTGCATGTTTTCTGAGACGTATGTGTCGACTTACGATTTACACTTTATTTAAATGTACTCAAGTCAAGTGGCTTTTATTTTCCTTTCAGTCATATACAATACGGAGTGAAATGAAACAGCATTTCTTCAGAGACAGTGTGCTGCATGAAACAACATACATTAACACAACATGGTACAAAAAACAAAACTCACTAGGACACTATGACAGTGCAGCCCCGAGCAGGACAGCAGTTATTTGTGTCTTTTTAAAACTATTTATAAATTAACAAACACAATCTGAACAAATGAATACAAATCTGAAGGTCTGATTTAATATAATGCTTATTATAATATTAATAATTAGAAAATGTATTAATTAATTAATTAATAAATGGCAGGAAACAAGAGAACAAGAGAAACAATCTTTGCTTTTGAGTTCACCTACAAGCTCAAATTCTGTCTCTGAAAGAAAAATCATGACCCAATAAAACTCCTGATGACTGATGTCAGTATATCAGTGATTAATAGAATAGCCTTTATTTGTCACATATCCTTTATAGCACAGTGAAATTTGTTCGTCGCATATCCCAGCTTGCTTAGAAGCTGGGGTCAGAGCGCAGGGTCGGCCATGATACGGCGCCCCTGGAGCATAGAGGGTTAAGGGCCTTGCTCAAGGGCCCAAGAGTGGCAGCTTGGCGATACTGGGGCTTGAACCCCCAACCTTCCGATCAGTAACCAAGCACCTTAACCGCTGGAGCTACCATTCCCAATGATTAGTGCCTTAATTTAGAAGAAATTATTAGTTTCACACACTTTTATATAAAAAAGGATTCCAGAGAAAAACAAGAAAAAACTGTTTTAATGCAGTAGTATGCAGAACCCCAAATAAAACGCAGAGGCATTCATGTAGAATTTTCATTGATGGATACCATCAATTTTCATGTAATTACATTTACAGCAATAATTAAACACATCTCGTCTTGTATCCTGTGTTTGTGTTCTTCTTCTCTTTGCTTTCATTTGTGTTCTTGTGCGATTTTATCTGTAGTGTTTCAGGAGATCATGTCCAGGGATTTCTAAACAATCACAAAGAAAAAAATCATTTCATTCTTGTAAATAAGCAAATTGTGTTATTTTAGTGAATACACTAAACATTTAGCTCAACATTATTGCCTGGTACACATCTTTATTTTAGCAATCGAGGCAGTTTCTTTGTCATGGTCTTATTGTATGTTGTACAGTGAGAGAGGTTTAACGGCTAGACGGTCTTGCAAGCTTTAGAAATTCGATGACCTCTGTCTACTTACTAGCCAATCAAAATGACATTAATATTCAGTAGGTATCATCAATCCATGACCTAAATTTATCAGATCCATATATAACAGTGTGATTAGAAATGATCTTTTACGAGGTGGTATCAAAACGTTTCTAGACTTATGGTACTATTCTGGCCGTGTGCGTTACCATTTCCTGCATTACCATACGTGATTTCATGATGGACAGCAAGTTTGAACAAAGAACTGCATTAAACTGGGAAAATCTGCCGCAGAGACATTTGACATGAAACACGTTTGAAATGCGACGATGATGTAACGAGTCGTTCGAGGTGTTTATGAGTGACGTGCGCTTCAAGAGCGGAAGAACATCACCGGAAGACAACGAGAGATCAGGAAGACCTTCGACGAGTTCAACCCCCAAAAATGGCAAAACCATTCAGCAACTTGTGCATGATGATCGTCGGTGAACAATCCACATGATCTCACTTCCGCACCCACCCAACTCGCCAGATATGGGACTTCGCCCTCTTCCTGAAGATGAAGATCCTTCTCAAAGGTGAAGAAGGTGCTGGACGCTTTGAAAAAGACTTCCAGGACACATTCCAGGAGTAGTGCTGTGCATGGGGACTATTTGGAAGGTAATAGTGTGCAAACATAGATAAATAAGGTATTTTCTTGTAAACAGAGCGAGTCTCGAAACTTTTTGATACCAACTCATATGATTGATGAAAATTGACATTGACTTCCACCTGGTGTTCAGGAAAGATCTAAAAATGTTATGTGGCCAGTTGGTTATTTATCAGAAGGTAAACCAAATTAACTTGAGCAATAATTATGTTTTATTTTAAGCCATTTCGCAGATCTAATCTTATCATATACTCACCTTCACCTTCTCCTTCTTTCATGTATCCATTTATTCTCACTCCAAATAATCATTTTTTCCAGAGGAAACTGAAGAAAGATCATTAAAACATCAAAAATTTATTCTCATATATTTATTCTGATCTTAGCATCATTCTTATTCATTCTCATATATTCATATATGCAGTCTTCATATTCAGAAGAATGAATGCATTGATTCTTCCTTTAAATATACACATTTTAATGCATTTAATCATTTTGTACGTATTACACAGCATGTTGTTTGTATCCTCAAGGTTATTGTGATCCAGAGCTATAAAGTTATCGTTCAATACCCAAGTGCGGATTATTATTTTAGGGGAAAAAAATGCGGGAGATACATGTCCCTTAGGGTAAGGGTTTGAGATTATACAGTAATAAATGTGTGTGTCTCTAATTAACACTTCAATCTCCTTAATTATATATTTACTGTATTTTGACTGGAAGGAACCAATGACTAGCGAGTAGCTTAGAGAATATAAAGCATTCAAAACAAGGATTAAATCTCCTGCGTTAATGTTGAGCGCTTGAAGATTAAAAAATCAATACCAAACAAAAAATAAATATATATAGCGTCTGTGGTCTCCAGAGCAGAAAGAAGGAGGCACCAAAAAATACTTCCTATTCAAGTTCATTACATAGAAAGTCGTCCTAAGTGACACGTTGTGAAATTCGTGTCTATGAACATGAATCAATAGATTATTATTGACGATATCATGAAATAACGTGAGACTGGGCTGTGCAGTAATAATGACAAAGGACACTTATAGGTATGCTAATATTAATGTTGAAAACTGTGCACCAATTAAGAGCTCATGTACTTACAGTTTGTATGTACTTGTTCTTTGCTGCCCCTGCGTTCCAGTTGTGTTCCAGTGGTTTGTCGCTCTTGCTGTGTGCTCTCGACTCTCGACCTCAGTTCACTCTCTCTTTGTCGGGAAGCATTTACCTCCTTCCATAATTCACTTTCTTTTCTTTGGGAAGCATTTAACTCCTTCCATAACTCACTCTCTCTCTGTTGGGACTCTATCATTTGTTCACGCTCTCTTTGTCGTGAAGCATCCAGATCCATCCTTAGTTTGCTCACTGTTTGCAAAGAAGCCTCTAATTTCTCCAATAAATCGCTCTCTCTTTGCTGGGAAGTATTTAGTTTCATCCCCAATTCGCCCTCTCTTTGTGTGACCACATCCAGTTCCATCTTTACATTTTCAGTTTCCTTCTCTAGCGTTTGATTTCTTATTTTCAGATCCTCTACTTCTTGACTGAGCCTGTCTCCCTTATTCTTGTGATGATCCAACAAGTCGATTCTTTTCTTTTCCCAAGATTCGAAATTAACTTCTGTAAATGTTTCGTATTCGGACGGAATAAAAAACTTGCTCTTCTTATTACTCAGCATCTCTTCGACTTTTCGGAACAGTTCTTGAACGCTGTCGTCCGTGTTCTCTAGGAGGTGATACCGATCTTTACACATTAAAAGAGACTCCTGTGATCGCCTAGAATTTATGTCAGACCCTGCAATGAACACCACCATACTGTAGTCTATGGCCTCTTTCCCAAACACAGAAGAAATGGCTTTTAAAAGGTAATGCTCTTTACCAGTGGCTGCACCTATGACCAGAAGAAAAGCATGAGGCCCGGGGAACACCAGCGATACACAGTTCTGCATTTGGTTTTTGATTCGTTTGAGTGTCCTTGAAAAAATCTTGGACGACTCTAAACGATCCATCCAAAAGAAGGGACTTTTTACCACACAGACATGTCTTTGTTGAATATAGTTTTCTTTCATCTCACAACTTCCAAGATTAGCCATTTGGACCTGTGCAGTCCTAAGTATGAAGCGACATGCTTCACTCTTTGCAAGTTCATCACCTCCCAACAGTATAAGTCTGCACTCTTCTTTGGGGTTTGTAGAAATCTTCAAATTGTGCAAAGTTTCACCTGTTAAAAAGAAAAACAATGGACGAATCCCAGTGTGCATGGACAGAAGTAAAAAAAAACAACAACTGTGTATGTCTGTTCAAGTGTATTAATCACACACTGTCATATGGGTCTTGTTTAACGTTTTTACAATTGCAAAACACCATGCAGTCATTCAATCATCTTCAGTAGTTGCTTTATCCTGGTCATGGTCAGGTGTCTGTTGTGTGCATGAGTTGGTAATACACCCTGAATAGCACACCAGCCAATCACAGAGCATCATGTCTGCACTTATTTACACTCAGGAGTAATTTTAGCATAACCACTCTATTTGCTGGAATGTTTTTGGTAGGAGGGAGAAAACCAGAGAACCAGGATGAAGAAAGATTTAGTGATAAAATTCCAAATGTTAGATAGAGAGTAACCTGAGCACCTGAGAACCGGAGATTCAACCAGGGACCCTAGAGCTGTGAAAAAACTACACTATCCATTATGCCACCCTAAATCACATTTTCTTTAAAACCCCATGAACAAACTTTGGAGAGGGTCCGTAAAATTCTGTCATTTATGTAGCCGTTTATTATTAATGATATCTAACAGTTTAAAAGCGAGACTTACTCGGCTCAACTTCCTCATCTTGTGCTGTGAAAGAAGGCAATAAAGAAATGCTTTAGTATTTATAAATCCTTTTTTATAACTCTATATGATCTCGTTGTACACGTGTTTATAGGCATTTGGAAGTATCAGCTTGAGAGGGCTTGGGAGTAGCTGTGTTGTCTCTGGAGAGGGTTTGTAGCTTGCAGTTTATACATTCCTTGTTTGATGTTCATTAACCACCAATTTGCTGAAATTAAGTCCTTTTATCACTAATCATTCAATTGATTTTTTATCAATGAACTTTCTTTCGGCTTCTTCCATTAGGGGGCGCCACAGCGGATTCTCCTCATGTGTGATTTGGTACATGTTTTTACGCTGGATGCCCTTCCTAACGCAACCCTCCACATTTATCCGGGCTTGGGACCAGCACTAAAAGTGCCCGGGCTGCAGCGGTGAGAGCGCCGCATCCTAACCACTAGACCACCAGGGAACCTATTGATAGTTTTAATATTTACCTAAGCAGTGACAATGGAACTCACCAGCAAGTACTTTAATTAGCATTAACACGTGACACACGATACAGTGATCTGAGACACTTGAAATGTTTTACTTACAGGATTGGGCTTCATCCATTTGATCTGTAAATAAAAAAGCGATATATTTTGTTACTGCAAAATGTGTATACACACAAATCACTGATAAATAAAGTTCGCTAGAAACCTCTGTGTTCTGTGACTAGCCGACTACAGGTTTATTTTTTGGGTTAAACTTTAGCTAAACAATTTTTAATATTTTACTGAAATAAACAGATGCAAGAAATTACATCAAATGTCCAACACTATGTACAATCATTTGAACATTACACAGTTAATGAGGCTTTTTTGTTTAATTTTTTAATTCAATTTCATTCATTCAATTAAATTCACTTTAGTTTTATTTGTATTACCAGTGGACATTTTGTATTAACTATCAGAAGCAACCAAAATGAATAGATTATGAACATAAATCTTAGCATTAAAAATGATTCCCTACATGTTAATGAGGAAGCCAGTGGTGAAGGGGACAAGCAAAAACTCCCTGAGATTATATGAGGAAGAAACATTTTGAGGAACCAGACTCAGAAGAGAACCCATCCTCAACTTAGTAATAATTTTTATAATTTTTTTTTTAATAACACATTTTTTACTAATATTTTTTAAAGAATTCAGCATAGTTTTTTTTTTTTTTTTTTAGAAACTGTGGCTTCTAAGTGGATATACTATCAAAATACACACTTCAACATTGTTAATTTGAGGAACTGTAATTTGCCAGTAGAAGAAGTTCTCATATGAACCAAATAGCAGTAGCAGCTAATTAGCATACAGCACAATTCGAACACAGATTTTGTACTAACTCACATATTACTATTACAAGTAACACAAAGTAGCCTAGTATGCAATTGTGATCACACACAAATCTCTCTAGTTAACACTGTCTATAACACAATCTATATAAAGTTTCACGTTATAATGATAAAATCTCTGGCTAATTCAGAGGTTGAATGAATTTCTGACTTCATAAAATTGAATTCGGTGTCGTTTAGTGTCACAAACGGGTGCCGATATTAAAAATGTCAATCATGTAAAGTCTGTGTGTGTGTATACTGGTTCCCATAACAAAATATACAAGTTATAAAAATAGGTTAATATTGATAACATAAAAAAATGTTAAATATTTTTAAACAATTTAATGGAGCCAATCAACATTAGGGCAATATGAGATGTGTGTGTGTGTGTGTGTGTGTGTGTGTGTGTGTGTTTACCTTTTTTTTGCGGTGTCTGGTCCATTGTTTCTTTTAACAAAATGTTATATGTAGAGCTTCACAAATCTGGAAATAGTGTAGTTTTTTGTTAACTTTCCCTCCGACATTTAAGATCCGAACAAGTGTCAGTAAGATGAACATTTTTAGTTTTACTTTTACTGAGGAAGGGAAGTGGTAACATTTCCTGTCGAGACTCAAATATGCAAAGCAACTGCTACTTCGTTCATACACAGAGTGGGTATTTCAGTACACAATACTGGTGAGACGATCCTCTTCCCAGACAACCAGACAATCAGTTCATCACAGGAGTGTTAAAATATGAACTTGCAATTTATACGTTTAAGTTTATATGGTGCCTTTATATATATATATAATTTTTTTTATGATCTCGTCATAGCAAAAGTTGCTTTCTCGTTATTATAATAACATTTTCTTGTGATCTTGAGATTGTGTACTTGCACGTCTGCTGCCACAAATGGTTATGGTTATTATCCATGATGCTGCGTCTAGAACATTCTCTTATGCCGAATACACAGAAAAATTAAGTACTGATCACAACAAGAAACAATGTTTGTTATGTCGAGATCACGAGAAGATTAAGTCGTGATTACGAGAAAACGAGGAAGAAAGAAATATTATAATACATGGCCACTTAGGACTTAGATTTGCTTGAAAAATAATTTCTAAATTCAGTTAAATGCCAGAGAAAATGTATCATTCTATTAAATCAGGGGTCTTCAACGTTTTTCAAGTCAAGGACCCAAGACTTGGACCCCTGACACAAAATGTGTCAATTGCCGCTAGATATTAATAGAAACTAATCATAACGCAAGTTATATTACGTTAAGATTAGAACTGTGTCGTTGTTGTACATGCATCATTGTCTGTATATTTTTATATATAATTTTTCAAAAAGATTTATGCATCATAAAAAATTTTTGTTGTTCAGTCTTTTATTTTATTAGATTCGCAGTTTCATACATTTTCCGTAAACAATTATAAATGTACATGAACATCAGCTTTAAGTTTAATAGAACTTTAATGTAATAATTACAAGATTTTTAAATAATGAAATATTTTATCTTTGATGTTTTTACCCATATATATTTAAATATATATATATTTTGTAATTCAACATTAATTACCCCTTGCAGTACCGCCGCGGAACACCTAGGGGTCGCCGATTCCCGTTTAAAGACCTATGTATTAAATCATTCTCGTAAATATAACGGCTCCGTTAGGTTAACCACGACTTTAATCACGTGGCCAGTGCATGCTGTGTTACGTCACACTTGTGGGCGTGTCTCTCCGCTCTCGTTGACTCATGGACGCCATTATTGAGGGCGGATTACATCAGTCAGCTTCGCGGTGCATGGACGCGCTCCGTACAGCGGCTTAACTCATGAAGGTAGGCTGATTTAACTACACACTGCTCCTCAATATCACACATTCTGGGCCGCTCTTATCTTTATTTTACCGTTTAATTCTTTTGACCTTGGCTAAATTTGGATTCCGGAAATGTACAAACACTGTGTCGTACCTGGATCACAACTTTCTTTTTTTCCTACCCGTATTCAGAACTCCGTAATCTGATTGGCTCCTGTTATTGAGTGACATTCCATTGACTAATCGGTTGCATTGAATGTGGAGGGTTTATCCAATCGTGTTTAAGAAGGCGGGTTTGTCGGATTACGGGTGAGGAAAAGCTAGCTGTCTTGGGTTGATGTATATGACATTTAGATAGAATGATTATTTCAGTGGCGATTTAGTTTTAACTTTAATTTTAAATAGTTAAACATTTATGAAGCCTTTTATACCGAATACCACTTTTTTTTTAGGTTATTATGTATAGAACGAACTCCATTTAAGTGCAATATAAACATCACACACATTAAAACTCCATTCTGAAATCTCATCATACAGAGTATAAATGAACAATAAACAGTGACACATCAGTGACATATAATTAAAATCTAATGATCCGTATAGATGTATAATATAGTATAGATCTATAGTGTGGTTTCAGTAAAATCTCAGACACCGGTTGTCCTCGGTTGTCACCTTCGTTATCTTCAATATCTCGCTGATCATCACTTTGGGTTTCTTTGTCGCCAGGTGACCCGCTGAGCCCAGTTACAGTGACGATGCTGACCCGCATTTTCAGGCTTCATGGCCTGTTTGTGGCCTCTCACCCCTTGGAGGTGATCGTGGGAACGATCGCTGTGACCATCTGTCTCATGTCCATGAATGCCATCGCAAGTGGAGACCAGATCTGTGACTGGAAGTACCAGTGTCCTAAAGCGCAAGAGGTACGGTGACCTGAAGGGGACAAATTGTTAAGGAATTTTGTGATTGGCCAGTCAAGATTTGTGAATGAACGAGGGGGGGGCGGAGACTGGCACTGGAGACTTCTTCTGTAATTGCAATTGATACATTATTAAATAACAGCAAATTTGTATCGCTTAGTTTATAAACATTCACAAAGATATGAGCGCATTAATACACAGCTATGATTCGTCTTCCTTTCCCAGAAAATCCTGAGCAGCGACATCCTCATTCTAACGCTCACCAGGTGCACGGCCATCATCTACATCTACGTGCAGTTCAAAAACCTGAGGCAGCTCGGCTCCAAGTACATGCTCGGTAAACGTCCCGGTCTCTCCACTTCATCTTTCCATCACACGGTTCGAACACATGCACATCTCAGTAACCTGCTCCGATGTTTGTGTTTTCAGGCATCGCCGGACTCTTCACCGTGTTCTCCAGCCTCGTCTTCAGCATCGTGGTCATTCATTTCCTGGGCAAAGAGCTTACAGGCCTCAAGTGAGTCTCGTGTTTTATTTTTTAATCGTGTTTAACTTGAAAATGCGCTAATTAATCACACTGCTTTTCCTGTGCAGTGAAGCGCTGCCTTTCTTCCTGTTGCTGATCGACCTGTCGAAAGCCTGCACGCTGGCCAAGTTCGCGCTCAGCTCCAACTCTCAGGTATACCTTGTAACCAAGACAACCATATTTTTCTGAATTCTGGACTCTGATTGGTCAGACGGTGTTAAATTCTGTACTCTGACCAATTGGTGTCCAGAATTCAGAAACCTTCCGGCCAATCAGAGTCCAGCAATCAACACTGGTTGGTCAGACGGTTTCAAAATTTTGAACTCTGATTGGTCAGACAGCATCAATTTCTGGACTTGATTGGGCAGTGGGTGTTGATTTGATGGAGTCAGGTGGTGTTAAATGCTGGGCTCTGATTGGTCAGATGGATTCTGAACTCTGATTGGTCAGATGATGTAGATTTCTTCCAAGATGAACTGCAGATTTATTATAAATGTTGTTGCACCCACAGGAGGAGGTGAGGGAGAACATTGCTCAGGGAATGGCCATCCTGGGCCCAACTTTCACCCTGGATGCAGTGGTGGAGTGCCTGGTAATCGGAGTAGGCACCATGTCTGGTAAGGTCTGATAATAGTCTGTGATGGTATCCGAGATGTCGAGTAAAATGACACAATAATCTCACGTCTCAACGTCACGACTTCCAGGAGTGCGACAGCTGGAGCTGGTGTGTTGTTTCGGCTGCATTTCCGTCCTGGCGAACTACTTCGTCTTCATGACCTTCTTCCCTGCCTGCGTCTCGCTGGTGCTGGAGGTGAGAATCGTGAACCGTCATGTGAACTTGAGCAGACGTTACCGCGTTTCTATTAGTGTTCCACTTGTTTTCTCTCTCGCAGCTTTCGAGAGAGAGCAGAGAGGGGCGGCCGATCTGGCAGCTGAGTCACTTTGCTCACGTGCTGAAGGAAGAAGAGGACAACAAGCCCAACCCGGTCACACAGCGCGTCAAGATTATTATGGTGAGCAGCAGGACGTCGCACAGGAAATCAATAAATACAATCAAAAGTATGAGTATAATCTGTAGTAGAAACCATTGTGATGCTGTGTGTGTGTGTGTGTGTGTGTGTGTGTGTGTGTAGTCTCTGGTGCTGGCGTTGGTTCATGCACACACACGCTTGCTGGCTGAGTCTCCTTCCAACAACTCCTCGGGCTCTGCTGTGGATCTGCACGACCCCAACATCGACACACACACAACCATGACCAGGTCGAGCTCCACTTTTACCTTTTCACCTGATTGTTTTTTATGAAATATTATTCATACTTTGGAATTCAATCAGGATCAGTGACCTCTCACTCTGTCTTTCTGTCTCACTCGCTGTCTGTTTTTCTGCTTCTGTCTGCCTATCTGTGTCTCTCACTGTTTGTCCGTGTCTCTCTCTCTCTCTCTCTCTCTCTCTCTCATTTGCTGTCTGCCTGTCTGTCTCCTACTTGCTCACTGTCTTACTCTCTATATTTCTCCATCTCTTTCTGTCTCTTTCTTTCTATTTCTCCGAGTTTCTTTTTTTCTTCCTGCCTCTCTCTCCATATTTATCGCAGTCTGTTTTTGATTTCCTCCCTGTTTTTCTTGCTGTCTCTCTGTTTGGGTCTCTTTTTGTATTTGTCTCTCTCTGTCTCTTTTTGTCTCTTTCGCTCAAAATTAAATCAAAAATGATATTAATTTACATGAGAAATTATTCAGTGTTTTGCCAAACCGTTATTATTAGCGAGGGATAAAACCTGAACATAGAACAAATGAAAGAAGGAAAGAGTGAAATCTCTCTCTCTCTCTCTCTCTCTCTCTCTCTCTCTCTCTCTCTCTCTCTGTAGTTTGGACATGGAGCAGGTCATCACTCTGGCTCTGGCTCTCCTGCTGGCTGTGAAGTACGTCTTCTTCGAGCAGGTGGAAAACGAGTCCTCCTTGTCAATCAAAATCCCACAGACCTTCCTGACGAATAAGAGAGCAGAAGAGGAGTGCTGTAGGAGGGACGTAGCCTTACCCAGAATCCCCCACACAACGAACACAGATCTGAATCCAGCGCCACTTTTCATCCCGGACATGAGAGGTAATGTAGCCACAACATCCCTTTTCCTGTGTGTGTGTGTGAGTGAGAGAGAGAACGTTCAGTCAGAGGCACTCGGAAGGGTGTATGGGTGTGTGTTTACTGAGTGATGATGTAATTTATTTTGTTCTTGTTAGATAAAGAGACTCGGCAGCAGGCAGTGTCGTGTCTTTCTGCTCAGAGACCTGCAGCAGAGGAAGAGTGGGAGGAGAGAGAGACACAAATCCCTGCAACTTCAGTCCAACCTCGTCCTCTTAACGAGTGCATGAGGGTCCTCAGAGACCCACAGGTATGATACCATTATGCCAATCACATTTCTCCCAAACACCAAGTACCCTCACACCAACTAGAGGTCGATACCGATATATAGTTCGTATCGCACTTGTCAATAACCGATTAATTAATTGAATAATAATAAAAAAATGGATACTGGATAAATTTTTTTTTAAAAACATAATGTAGTACAAAATAGTACTGAACTTTATTACAAATAATAAGAATAAAGCCGTACTGAATTATGAATGTGCTCGGTTAAATAAATATGAATATATTAAAATATTAAGGAAAATACATGCATTTAAATTGAAACAAAAAAATATTTTACATCCAAAATTAATAAAAAAAAAAAAAGACCCTTCAACAAACAGCACGTGGCATCAACGATTGGCCTCTAGAGGCTGCTCTCGTACTGTATAACGCTACCTGGAAAAACTATCGGTATAGATTTTTTGCGCATAGGTCCAGCAATTACAAACTATCTGTGCTGATTAATCGGTAAATAACAACGAATCGGTCGACCTCTACATCAAACAATAAGCATGCTCGTTCCAAACACCAAGTACCCTTACACCAAACAGCAATCGCACACTCGCACAAAACACAAAATTACACACTCGCGTCATACGCCAAGCACTCTTGTGCCAGACACCAAACACACTCGTATATAACAAACAGTTTCAGTTTAAATTTAGTTTACTATTGACCTCCCTCATAAAAAGTGTGTGTGTGTGCGCGTGTGTGTGTTTGTGGTACTGCAGCAAGGCCCACGTTGTCTAAGTGACGCTGAAGTGATAGCACTGGTGGAGAACAAGAGCATTCTGGGATACCGCCTGGAGTCAGAGCTTGAGACTCCGGAGAGGGGCGTGGCCATACGGAGGGAAATGCTGGTGTGTAAGTTGCCCCGGCCCTCAGCCCTGGAGCACCTCCCCTACACAGGCTACGACTACTCCAAGGTACAGCCTTTACTCTTTAATGTGTTTATTAGATGAATATTGATTAAAGTTGTGAGTGGATAATACGAGATTTATCTTGGGTTTTTTTTGTGTTTAGGTAATGGGCACAAACTGTGAGAACGTGATTGGTTATGTGCCTGTGCCAGTGGGCGTGGCTGGACCACTGCTATTAGATGGAAAGGAGTTTTACGTTCCCATGGCGACGACGGAGGGCTGTTTGGTAGCCAGCACTAACCGAGGCTGCAGGGCTATCACTGTGAGCTTCTTTCTTTCTTTTCTGTCTTTTTCTATTTGTTCTTTTTCTTGTTTGTTCTTTCTTTCTTTTAAAACTTCATTGCTGTATTTAAATGTAACCTTCTATTATGTTCTCTCTCTCTCTCTCCTCTCTATGCAGCTCTCAGGTGGAGCGAGTGCACGTGTCCTGGCTGATGGTATGACTCGGGGTCCGGTGGTCCAGCTGCCGTCAGCGTGTAAAGCTGCAGAAGTAAAATCCTGGCTGGAAAGTTCTGACGGCTTCAGTTCACTCAAACACGCCTTCGACAACACCAGCAGGTCAGAGAGAACACCTACTGTATCCAATCCTGTATCTCCTAATATCTCCAGCTGTATCTTCTACTGTTTTTCCTCCAGTATCTCCTACTTCGTCTCTCTATCAGTACCTTTTACTGTACTTCCAGGAGTATCTCCATTAGTTTTACCTCCTGTAATTCCATCAGAATGTCTTCATGTATCTCCTCCTGTATCTCCAGCAATGTCTCCTACTTTACTTTTATCAGTCTCTCAAGCTGCAACTTCATGTAACTCCTACTGTATCTTCTCTAATATCTCCTACTATCTTCATTATGTCCTACCAGATTCCTTCCAGTATCTTCTACTGTAACCTTCAGCATCTCCTCTAGTGACAAACCATTTTGCACCTGTTGATGTTATCAGTGCCCTGTAGCCTGGAAACAGAGGTCGTTTGCGTTGTGTTAAGATTGTGGTTGTGTGTGTTGCAGGTTTGCTCGGCTGGACCATCTGCAGGTCTGTCTGGCTGGCAGGAACCTCTACATCCGCTTCCAGTCTCAGACCGGTGACGCCATGGGCATGAATATGCTCTCTAAGGTAGGTGTGTGTGTGTGTGTGTGTGTGTGTGTGTGTGTGTGTGTGTGTGTGTGTGTGTGCACACCTATATATCTGTCTGTGTAATAACTCTTGTAATAACACTTACACAGAAATAACACCTGTGTGTGTGTGTGTGTGTTTAGGGTTCAGAGCATGCATTACGCAGACTGCAGGAACAGTTCCCTGAGGTACGCGTGTTGGCCGTGAGCGGAAACTACTGCACCGACAAAAAACCTGCGGCCATCAACTGGATCCACGGTCGAGGGAAATCCACAGTGTGCGAAGCCACGATCCCGGCGCGAGTGGTGCGAGAGGTAAATCACGGAGTTAAACGCAGCTGGAAACGACAGTAGTGCAGTTTCCCTGTAAAAAAGATCTCTCTTGCTCCCTCTAGGTGCTGAAGACGAGCACTGCAGCTCTGGTAGAGCTGAATATCAGCAAGAACCTGGTGGGTTCCGCCATGGCTGGCAGTGTGGGCGGCTTCAACGCACAGGCCGCTAACATCGTAGCAGCCATTTACATCGCGTGTGGACAGGTGAGCTGTGAAAACGACCCCCTAGTAGAATCAATAATCGGGGGCGTGGCCTCTAATCCTGCAATTTTGTACATTCCCAGTTTTGTTCCCATTAAATACCATGGAAGTTTTCCTGGAATTTTGCAACCCTACTAAGTGTGTGTGTGTGTGTGTGTGTGTGTGTGTGTGTGTGTGTGTGTGTGTGTGTGTATGTGTGTGTGTGTGTGTGTGTGTGTGTGTAGGACCCAGGTCAGACAGTAGGCAGCAGTAACTGTATCACTCTAATGGAGGCCGTCGGGCCACAGGGAGAGGATCTGTGTATATCCTGCACCATGCCGTCTATAGAGTTGGGCACCGTCGGAGGGGGCACAAACTTACCCCCGCAGCAAGCCTGTCTGCAGGTTAATCCCCTTTTTTGCCATTTGTAGTTTTGTGGGTGTGGCCTGATGTAATACCATGAATGCACTTGGGAATTTCTTGGCATATGCAAAACGGCTAGCTCTAAGTTCCAGGTCAAACTGTGTGTGTGTGTGTGTGTGTGTGTGTGTGTAGATGTTGGGTGTACAGGGTGCGAGTGCAGACCATCCCGGGGAAAACTCACGCACTTTGGCGCAGGTGGTATGTGCGGCGGTGACGGCAGGAGAACTCTCACTCATGGCCGCTCTCGCTGCTGGACATCTCGTCAAGAGTCACATGACTATGAACAGGTACACAGACACACTGCTGTTATTAGACATAACCCACACCCTGGTGTGTCTGTATTCATTTTTACTTTCTTTCACCAGATCAACAGTTAACCTTCAGGAAATCTCCACCTCGACGCTGAAGGATCCTTCCTGATGGTGCATTCTGGGAAAACGAGAGTCTACGCTTGCTACAGAATTACCGACTCTCAGGACTTGTTTTTTTTTTTTTTTCTTTCCAAGGAAAAACTTAGCAGAAGCAGAATTCTCAGATCCATGTTTGTGCTTCTGGAGCAGCTTTGCACTAGTGTTTGGACAGTGATGAATGTATGCGCTAACGATGAAGTATTGTGACTTGGTGAAGCACTGTATAAAGCGTATAAAGCCGCGCTGCGTCGAGGCCGAAATCACACGTATTTAAAAAAAAAAAAAAAGAGAGAGAGAGACGAGACGAGTTTCAGGCGTAACAGTGACATCACTACTAAAAGCTCATTCTGTGGTACACTAAATTCTGGATTTTTTCCAGATGTATGCTTTCTGTTCTGGTGTGTTGAAGCTCAGTGTCAAATGTAAGTCACTGTTCACACAGTTCTTTTTTTTTCCGTTTATAGTTACGCTTCTCGTCGAGTAACTTTTTTTGGACTAACACACACACACACACACAGCCCTGATCCTGCAAAACACAATAACATTAAAGCCATATGACTCTCAACTTCATGAACCGTATTGTTTCGTTAAAACTTATGTTTAACAATTAATTTAAAATTCAACATGACTGTATTTTTTGTTTGTTTAATAAAATTGCAATAAAATAAATAATGGCGCAGTCATTCGGATCTGCTGCAAACCAAGTTTCCATACAATTCTTTTTTTAAGGAATAAAAAAAAAAAAAAGCAGTGAAATACTATACAATTATATATTTAGTCTATTACTTGATGTGCAACAAGGCAACCATATTTTTTTCTCCAAAGTAATGGAGGATAAAGGATTTCACGTTTGCAAAATACTTTAGAAAGTGCGCCACCTTCCATTTCTACCCATCCCTGGGGTGCCAATAATTTTGGCAGAACATAAGAAATCATTATAAAACGCACAGCTTTGAGAATTATGTAAATGCAAAAATGGGCATCTTTTGCATCACAAAGTCTCAGAGCCTATCAGAACCCAGTATGCAAATGAGGGCTGAGGAATGGCGTTAACATGGTCTATGGGGTTCTTCCAAATATGGTGACCTCAATAGAATTTGTTCCTTTTTTTATTAAATCTCATTGCATTATGGAATTAGCGCGCGCACACACACACACACACACACCGTATTTAGTCCATCCAGACATGGTGGTTTATGGAGCGATTTTATTTACAGAAACATTTGTTTTATTTCAACATTACATTCAGTGCAAACGCAACAAATAAACTGGACTAAGATTAGAAGGACGTCTGCGTGCGCACACTTCGTTTGGTTGCAAAACTCCACTCCTGATTGGCTGTTTCCTGTCCCAGCATCACCAACCCTCCCTCTAATCAGCTGCTGATTATTAAAAGCCTATACAAGCGTAGTGAATTGGATCTGACCAATCATTATCGATTCGACTGAACAGATTTGAAGAAAGAAGAAAAGAAGAAAGGAAACAGCCGAGTCGGGGATGGAGTTGAGCAGCCGTGTGTGGAATCGAGCTACTAAAGACGCCAATGTTTTCTTCAACATCCATCATTAACAGTCCTCCAGCCTCTTAAAGAGCAAACGCTTCGAAGCCCAACAACGGGGTCGTGACCCGAGTGCTGCCCGTATCGGTGGCGTTCGTCTGATCTCTGTAAACTTCACACGTGAACAGCGAGAGATGCGTGAAAAACACAAACCGACAAGTTTTACCAATCGGTTACATCGATTTTTGCCTTTCTGTGGGACGGGAAAAAACACCTGGGAATTTTTAAAACATCAAAAAAGAACAATGAGCCTCATGTACCACACACAGGGATTTATGAAAATATACACTATATGGCAAAAGTAATGGGACAACCGACCTTTCCAATTTCCACAAAGTTGTAGACACACAATTGTATCAGACGTCTTTGGAAGCTGGAGCATTCAATTTAAGCTTGACTTGACCTTGGAGATCCAAACCTGTTCCAGCATCACAATGCAGCTGTGCACAAAGCCAGCTTCATGAAGATCTCCTTTCCTTCCTTGGAGTGGAAGATCGGAAAAACTATAAATCCTATTAAACACCTCTGTGGGGGTGAACGGAAACGCTGACTCCAGGTCTCGTCACCTCACCTACATCAGTACCTGAACTTTACTAAAAGACCCAACAGTCCAAAATCTAATGGAAAATCGAGGTGTCCAAAAAGAAGCTGAGGGTCAGGTGTCCACAAACTTTTGCCTTGTAGTGTAATTACGCCAATAAAATATTAACGTCTCTAATATAAGAAAGCGATGACAAAAACATTACAACAAATACGACTGGCTGGATTTGGACAAAAGTAATTGCACGCTTGAAGAAAAAAAAAAGGGAAAACAGCGGCCGTGTATCTTGATGGTAGCTGATGCTCTGCAGTGGCTGAGCTGCATTACTGGAAAACAGGAAGTTGAAAAAAAATTGCGCTGTGAGATTTCTCAGGGCGAACGTGTTTTTTTTTTCCCCAAACGTACCGCTTGGCATTTACAGCCTGTCAAAATAAATAAATAAATCGTTTCTAAAAAATACAATGATGGGAAATTTTATTTCCATTTGGTGGTGTGGAAAAACGAAAACGCAGACACATGAGGCACAATGTTTAAACCAATTCGGAAAATGAAATAATACAATTATATAATCAGAATCAGGTCATCGTTACAGTATAATTACCGAAATTCTTTCTTTTTATGTTTTAAATCCCGTCTTTGTTTTGAGTATCTTTTTTTCCCCCATTTGTTTTGCGATATTTAGGCACTTCGCTATTCATTTATACGCCTCTCGGATCATCCCGTGCAGATCTTCTGCAAACGAGATCCGCTGAACTTCATCCGCCTCGTCATGCTCGCCTGCAGACGCGCACACACACTCGTAAACGCCCTCGTCCCCCCCCCCCATCCCTCCACAATATGGATTTGGATGAATCACACAAAAAGCATTGGCTGACGACGAATCGCACGCACTTGAAGCAATAATCCCAAAACTACGTACAAGTCATCGAGATGGAAAGCGAATTCCTTGTATTAAAAAGATCCCATTTTTTTGTTGTTCTATCACTACTGATTCTTGTAATCGTGCTACAGTACGCCGGCGTGTCTCCGACGAACACAACAACGACGACAACGGAAAACAAATAGCACGATTCAGATTTCCAGAGAGAAGAAAAAATCATTAATCAATGACAGAACGACAAACGGAAACAAAAAAAAACGATCTCCTCTTCAGCGCCAGTGTCCAGGCTTCATCTAAGAGATCGAGACCAAAAAGGAAAAAAAAAAGGCAAAGTCATGTTGAAGGTCATAAGTCAATGACAGCCCTCTCAGAGTTCATGCAGAAACGTAGTCCGGACGATGGAAAGTCTGAGCGTGTTCGGCATTTCTGTTTTAGATTAGCAGCATGGGATTAACAATAGAAATGAATTCGGCGATCAATCTATTGAATGCTGTGGGGGGAAAAAAAGAAAAAAAAAAGACAACAACAACAAAAAAATTGAAACTAAACCAGGTCTGTTCTTCTGCATGTTTCGGTTGCGTAAACCCTTTCATCAAACCTCGCATCAGTCAACACGTAAATACATCTGAATAACAATAGAATATCTCTGCTGAAAATACAGGACGCATGATGAGATTTGGCAACGTGTCCTCTCAGAGCCGTGAAGGACGTAAAAAGCCTTGGGGTCTGTTCAAAGCCTACGAGGCGTCTAGACTGAGGAGAGCAGCAGGGAATCGTGGGTAATGTGCGAGTTGTTTCTGGTGGCTGCTGTGGGTCTGAACGATCAGGAGAAAGATGAGGAGGAAGACGGGCTTCAGTGGGAGGATGCTCCTCAGGGCCGCTGTAGCTGGGAGTGTAGAGAGGGGGCGCTGTACACTGACCATCTGCACACAACAAGAGAAACGGTTTACAGCCTTCTATCTGTCTATCCTTTCATCTGCCTAAGCATCCAATTATCTTCCATCGTGGTCCACATACAAAATCTACCTGTTCATCTCATCCATCAGGCATCCAAACATATCCATTCATTTATCATCTATTCAAGCTACCTATCCTTTCACCTTGGCATCTATTCATCCATCTATCCTCTCTTTAATCCTGTCATCTATCCACCCCTCTATTTTTTCATCTTGGCATCTGTTTATCCATCTATGCTTTTGTCCAGTTATCTATTCATCCTTCTATCCTGTAATACACCCATCTATCTTTTCACCCAGGCATATCTTCATCCATCAATCATCCATTCATTCAGTCACACAGGCATCCACCCATCCTTCATTAAATCTAGATATCTAGACAACCACTTATCCATCCATCCATCCATCCATCCACCCATCCATCCATCCATCCATGTACTGTAACAGCATATACATCTAGTTTATTAAGCTTTTAAACATCCACCTAAGAGCCATTCCTTGATCCATCCATCCATCCATCCCCCACATCCCTCCATCCATTCATCCATCCATCCACCACATCCCTCCATCCATCCCCCACATCCCTCCATCCATTCATCCCCCACATCCCTCCATCCATTCATCCCCCACATCCCTCCATCCATTCATCTCCCACATCCCTCCATCCATCCATCCCCCACATCCCTCCATCCATCCATCCCCCACATCCCTCCGTCCATCCCTCCATCCATCCATCCCCCACATCCCTCCATCCATCCATCCCCCACATCCCTCCATCCATCCATCCCCCACATCCCTCCATTCATCCATCTATCCTTCCATCCATCCATCCATCCCCCACATCCCTCCATTCATCCATCCATCCCCCACATCCCTCCATTCATCCATCCATCCATCCCCCACATCCCTCCATTCATCCATCCATCCATCCCCCAAATCCCTCCATTCATCCATCCATCCATCCCCCAAATCCCTCCATTCATTCATCCATCCATCCCCCACATCCCTCCATTCATCCATCCATCCATCCCCCAAATCCCTCCATCCATCCATCCATCCATCCCCCAAATCCCTCCATTCATCCATCCATCAATTAATTAACCAATCAGTCAATCACTCCACATCCCCTCTCTCTCTCTCTCTCTCTCTCTCTCTCTCTCTCTCTCTCTCTCTCTCTCTCTCTCTCTCAACAGTAGAATATTTACCTGAGCTCAGAAGAGGATGGGTTTGCCGGCAGTTTTCTCCTGCACGTAGGAGGTAAAGCGCTTGAGGAATTTGGGGTATTCTCTCTTCGCTACGGCTCTCAGGACAGACGCAGGGGCCCAGCCTCCGGGGTTCACTGCATCACAACACATTACCACAATATTCACAACATCGCAGTGACGTTTCAACAGAAAATATCACACACTAAATGTTTAGTGGTTAGGTTTAACATTAACACTATATTCATGTACATCAACACCCTGCCAAACTAAAGCACGTGATGAAAAGATGAAGTGTCTCACCGTTGGCCACGTATGTGATTTTACACAGGACGTTGTCTCGGCTGATCTCCTTGTTGCCCTCCGGTGGACTGACCAGCGTCTGGCAGATCATGGCGATGTTGATTTTGGCACGAACGCACCTGCTGCTCGGCTAAAACCAAAGAGAGCGGGAGTTTATACACACCGAGTCCATCTCATCAAGAGTCTCACAACATCTGTCGATACTGCACATCCCCAGGGCCTGTACAGATGTGTGCAGCTGTGTGCACCTGTGTGTTGTTTACCTGGGCGTTATCGTGATCGACAGAGAAGTTGCACACTATCCAGGTGTCGGGGTCGTTCTCATTGCTGGCCATGATTTTACGGATGGCAGATAAATACAGCACGTCTCTCTGTGACGCAGGCCACACCCTCTACAGGAGATAAACCAATCAGCAATCAGAAACCAGCCCCATCATTAACACAGCGCCGTGCCGAGCAGAACCGCCTCACCTTGTGGGTCTGGTAGATGATCACAGCGTTATCAGACAGACTCTCCACGATGTTGAAGTTCTCAATGGTAGCTGGAGATATAAAGAAAACCAGGATAAATAATAAATACAAAAGATTAAAACATTTACAACAATAAAACTAAAAAGAAAGAAAAAACACTTCAAACACACACACACACACATCTGAGATCATCTGTGTGTGTGTGTGTGTGTGTGTGTGCGTGTACTTACTCTCCCAGTCATTGCGAACTTCCGTATCCCAGAAGTAATGGCACACTTCATGCCCTGTGACCCCTTTGACTGCATGTGTGGCTTTCAGAGGATCCAACACGATGCCGTTCTCTTCCACCTCTCTCCTGTACACCTACACACACACACACACACACACACACACACACACACACACACACACACACACATTTTAACTGAACCCAAACTCTTAATTTCTCAAATTCAAATTAGGAACCTTCTCCCTGATCTCCTCACCTTCATCTCTCCCTCCTCAACCACCAGCTGCCAGTTCGCATCTCCGCCCACATCCTGCAAGGAGTAGGTCATGTGATTCTGTACCATCTCCTCCACCTATCAGAGACACAGCAAGGAACAGGCAGTCTGAGAGTCAGACACTTTATGAGCAGACGTGTCTACAATACGGACCAATCAGAATCAAGAAAAGTGTGGCAGCAGAAAAAGAGGGAAAACTTATAATTGGAGCAAATACAGGAAGAGTTGGGAATTTCTGTCCAAGACAGACTTGTGTAATGTTCTAACCACACATGACCAAATGTATTGCTCTAGTGGGAAAAGGAAATAAAGAAAGAAAGAACCTAACAAGCAAATAAATAATATAAATGAATAAGGAATTCAGTAATCCCCGCTTTACCGCGGTTCCAAACTCACCCTTCATCAAGAAATTGATTGATGATGATATAATAATTAATTATAAAATGCCTGCGATAAAAAAGTGCGTTCATGGCGGGCGGTTTTGTAAAATCACTGCGATAAACAGGGGATTACTGTATATATATAAATAAAAACAAAACAAAAAACACGTGTCGTGCCATAAAAATGAGTTAAACATGCTGTGGGAGTGGCTAGGGGGCGCCGTTACCTCAATATTGAACCTGTGCTTGTGATGCCGTGCGGGACTGAGCACTACGTCACGGGACAGAGGGGAAGAGGGCAGAGTGGGGGGCTGGAGCACAGAGACAGGATGGAGAGAAAGTGAGAAGTTTTATGATGAATGATTGTGGAATGAAAGCTGGACTGAGACAAGTGACGGTTCTGAAGGTTCAGAAACAGGAAAGACAGTTCTTGTGTGACGCGTAAGGAAGTTCTTTCGTGGGCAGGCCAAGCGATCTCACCTTCTCGGCGAATCGGTGGGTGCCCATCGTGGAGTAGACGTCTCCGGAAGGCATGGGGCTCGGCCTCTGTATCCGACACTTTTCCGTCTGGGTCTGCGAAACACACGGACAAATGATAAAGTGTCTGCTTGCCCTCCGTAACTCCGTACAGCTACATACAGATTCGCATCTGCGGATCGGATTTGCGACAAGTTGGCATTTGTTTCACGATGCATCGTTTTTTGACATTTTTGACTTAAAATTAATTGTAAGTAGAACAATTATAGATCTAGATATAATATGTTTATATATTTAATATGTTAATATACATGTTCGCTGTAAAGCCTTTTAGAAGAATGGTGATAGTGTGAGTGCTGCACAACGAAATTCTGGCGTCGATCCCAGTTGGGACGCCATGAACGTGTAATAATTATAGGGTTTTATTTATAATTAATTACTGGGGTGTTGATGTAAAGCTTAAGAAAAGCTCTAGAGGTTGATTAATCGGCACAGATGATTGCTGGAACTATCGGCAAAAATCCATAACGATAGATGGCGGCCTCTAGAGGCGATTCACTGACACTGCATGCTGTATGTTTTTACATCAGACTGCGCGCTGCACGAGAGCACTATTATCATTTTATTTATTAATGAATATATTCGTATTTATTTTGTTCATCACATTTTTGTAATAAAGTTCACAATCCATTTCCATCCAGTATCCATTTCCGAAATGTGTGTATAGCCAATTATTGATTAGAAGTAATGGGTGATGAAAATGAAGTAACTGGTGCAAACCTGCTCCTCTATTTTGTCTTGTCGGTCCAGAGCAGCTTCCACGGCATCGAAGAACTCATCCTCGTTGATGAGACTGTTCGGGCCCTCCTGAGACCAGAGAGACAGAGAAAGAGAAAGTCATGACTCACAGTAATGCATTAACCACATCAAGAGATGGAGAGAGAGATAAAAGTGGGGAAATAAACAAAAGCGTTCTTATCGGTGAGGAGGACATAGAATAAACAAGTTCTTCAGAACGGCGATATCCAACACTGATGAAATGATGAAACGTGGACATATTACTTCAGAACAAGTTCTCAGCTTTCGATGTAATTCATTATCTAGAAGACATTAAAGAAAAAAGCTTTTGGGTTAAATTGCGATTCAGTGAAACATTTGGTAAGGGGGTGGAGTGTCTCCAGGGAGAACATTTACAATCTGCAGTTTAAACACTGACCACATTCGAAAAATCTAAACCAGCACCTTCTTATCAGCTGCTCGTGTAATAAATGCCCACATGAAATAGAGGCATGAAATTAAGCTTTACAAGGTGATAAAAATCCAAAAAAGGCTCTCTGTTCCTCCTTGAAGCTATTGAGATGCTGAAAACTGCATGTTCTCGGTAGTCCATGTACAGTATTTTGAAAAAGGCTTCTGAAGGTGATGTCAGAGGGTCAAATAACGTTAAATAATAACAATAATAAATAAATATTATAATAATCCAGTGCAAAAATTGAATTTGAATTTACAAGTTTAATTTGTGACACTTTTTTTTTTAATTAGATTTAGGTCACATGACTACCTTAATTGAAAATACCTTATTAAACCAAAAAAAAATTTACTTTATCTCATATCTAGATTTATGGCCAGAAATATTGGGACACCCGATTTTTTTCTTGGAGACACACAATTGTCTTTGGATGAAGCATGAAATTTTTTCCCTCACTTGAACTAGGAGACCCAAACCAGTTGCAGAATGACAATGATCCAGAAAGATCTGTTTTTCATAGGTTGGCGTGGAAGATCTTCTGCTATTGAGCTCTGACTCTACTGGACATGATGAATGTGAAACGCTGACTGCACCCCAGGCCTCCTCACTACATCTCACCTACATCAGTGCCTAACTCTACTAACACCCTTGTGGCTGAATGAACCGCAACAAATCTCCTCAAAATCTAGTGGAACATCTCAGAAGAGTGCCGATTCTTATAACAGCAAATGGCGACTCTTATCTTATAATCATCAAAAATGTGTCAAAATATTGCTGTTTCAAATTTCCATTACATCTTTTAAGCCATTTTTTTTTTTATTTTATTCCTCAAAGTACATTTAAGGCTCTGGATTTGTCTTTCTAATTAGCAATGTACGCAATTTATGAATCATATACCACATTAAATCATTTTACCTAATCAAAAGCATTACATTACAATTATTTAAAAACTTTTAACAATAAAATGTGCTCGTAATAAAACCGTAACTCCTCCCGATCACGAATAAGTGAAGAAAACTCATTTGTGCCTTTTAAAAGAAAAACAAAAACAAATCTCACCTCGTAATCCGGGCCTCCGAAATGAGATTTCTTCTTAAGCTCGGTCAATGCGGTTTTATAGGCCTCCTCCACTCTCCTCCTTTTCTCCGTCTCCTACAGACAGACAGGCAGAGCGATTGAGAACGACAGGAATGAATGAGAGAAAGGGAAAGGGTATGTAGGAGGGTGAGAAAGATTGAAGGTGATACACAGAGCAAAGAGTCACAAAGGATGTTTTGCCACGCTACAACTTTCTTATCTCTCGGTTATCACCGATTACTGAATTATACGATAATTAAGAAGCGAGGCGAAGCAATTCAAATCCGTCCGCTGGTAAGATGGTACCTGACCGGCTTGCGTAGGTCAAGATAAGAAATTATCACAAATAAACACAAATACATCTGAAAAACATCCTTAGTAGCTGCCTGATCAGGGTGAAGGTAATTCGCCTGCCTTTCAGGTGATGATTCAGGTACTGATCAGATCATTTGATCAAAAGGTTGCCAAATCAGATCCGCAAATCGCCAGTTGTACCTTCAAGTGATTGACTGATTCACAGTCATTTTTAGGGAAAAAAAGGAATCTAAACACACACCAAACTGGCAAAAGTATACGGACACGAGATGATCAGACCCACATGTTGAGGTGATTGTCAGGTTAAATAAAGAAGGGATTTTTACTCATCATGTGTACATCACAGCACAGTGAAATCCTTTCTTCTTGTATCCCAAAGATGGGAATCTGGTGTCAGAGCATCATGATACAGTGCTCCTAAAGCATCCAGAGTTAAGGGCCTTGCTTAAGGGCCCAAGAGTGACACCTTGGCGATAGTCGTGTCTTCAAAGGCCTTTACCCATGTGAGCAGGATTATACAGTTTTGCACACCGTGACCAAAAAGAAACGATTTAGGCCACGCCCACTTTGGATTTAAATCCAGATACACATTTTACACGATATATCACCAAAAGTATTAGGACACCTTCTTTGGATGCAGGAGCATGAGATTTTCCATTGACTTGATCGAGGAAACCCGAACCTGTTCCAGCATGACAATTTACCTCTGTGCACAAAGCCAAATCCATGAAGATCTGCTTTGGTTGGGTTTGAGTGGAAGATCTCCTGCTCTAGAGCTCTAAACCCTATTGGACATGGTGAATGTGAACAGCACCCCAGGCCTCCTCTTCTACCAATCATTACCTATTTTTATTAAAACCCTTGTAGCTGAATGACCTCAAAACTTTTAAAAAATCTACTGGAAGATCTTCTCAGGAGAGTGGAGGTTATTATGAGAGCAAATCGAGACTAAATGTTGAATGGAAAGTTTAAAATAAAAAATCTTATGATCAAGTGTCCACAAACTTTTGAGTATTTTTATACTGTGACTGGAATGTAAAAGGGGGAGTTATTTAAGCAGGGGATTAGTAGTTTTTATTCAGGTATGGGGAAGGAACAGGGTACTTCTTCCAACACTGAATATTCAATGCCCTTAACACAAAAACACTAATACACACACACACACTAATACACACTAATACACACTAATACACACTAATACACACTAATACACACACACACACACACACAACAAGTCACTGTATTAGACCTACAGAAACTTGTGTATTTATAGAATGGAAGCACTGTAGCGCATCTCTTTCAGCACAACACTGCGACACACCACCACCTACTCACCACCTAATCTCCTGTTGTCTTGTCTCCATAGACACTTGCCTTATTGTTTGCATAACAGGAAACCGCATTTTCATGTTCCCAAGCGGATTATTCAGATCAGCAGCGTGGCACGAAAAGTCATTTTCAACAGAACGATAGCTTTGTGTAGACGTGAGTCACAGAGAACTGCCCAGAGACTCAGCGGCCGAACGTTTATCAAACCTCACGTTAGGGGTGAATTAACATACTGTATGTGATTGTTTAGAGCAAAGGGTTCCTGAACCTTTTTTCTGTGAAGGCCACGTAATTGTTCCCTTCTCTTTCCTATAACAGAAAATGACAAGGGGCGAAGTGACGAGAAATATTGTGGAGATTTTATGATTTTAAAATACATTTTATTAAACCGCCTAAAGCTGGATTAGTTTATTATTTTGTTCTTCACTGCTTTCAGGGTTTGTGCAGGTTTCACCAAGTCAAATTTAAAACTTTTTAATATCATTAGGAATGAAATTTAAGACCTTCGTCATGACTAAACTTTCCATAGCTGAAAAATCTAATCCTTTTGACGTCTGTGGTACAATCCGAGAGAAATTCACTCTAATAACAGAAATCTGATTGGCTGTCGCATCCTGGTCTCGTTTATAGTACAGCGAATTAGATTTGAACTAGCAAAAGAAAGATGTAAGACAACAAGGAAAACAAAAAACATCCCGAAAGACATTGGAAAATTAAGACGTGTTTAAAATTATTTTAACGCCCTAAAATTTAGATTTTGAAATGTGACTTTTTTAAATAGCCTTTTTAGGACCTCGCGGTTTGAAACCCTGTTATTGAAATCAAAACATTTACTCACTTACGCATATTAATCGGTGTATTCTTTGAACGCTCGTGTCGTTTCGTGACGGATAAAACGAACAGCCGTTATCGAAATTCCCTGCATTCTGAATCGACTTTTCTCTTTCCCAAGCGTTTGACCATTTTGTTGTCTCTTTGAATTCTCTCGCTGACTCGCGTCCCGTAGCGTCTGCTTGATCACGATGAAACAGTATGTTGAATGTACCATTCTGTTGGTTGGTTGGCGAAACAAACAAATAATTACGCTAAGATAATAACTAAAGGAAATTTGAGTTTAAAAGCCATCCTTTATGATCAAATACAGATATGATACTAGCAAAACATATACTGAAATAAAAAATATAGCTAAATAAAATTTTATATGATTCTGGCATTGTTCAGAGGGCCGTTGCAAATGTGGCATAGTTTGGAAGCCCCTCATTTAAAGGGCTGAATTAACCCTGGTTACATCCCATTACTTATTTATATCACTTATAGTTTATTTTAGCGTCTCAAGGGCCACTGTTGGGCCCTTGAGCAAAGCCCTTAACCCTTTCTGCTCCTGGGGTGCTGTATCATGGCTGAGCCTATGCTCTGACCCCAGCCTCCTAAACAAGCATGGATATGTGAAGAAAGAATTTCAATGTGACAAAAAAAAAAGCAATGTAAACTAAACAATGTTGGCTGGAAAACCGGATGAGATTTTGTTGCTATCGGTTACGCGACTTTGTCCAGGTGTACGTCGGTAACGCTTTGTCTGTCCCGTACCTTATCCAGTCTCCTCTGCCAGCTGTCCTCTCTCTTCACCATCAGGTCGATGCAGTGTGAAAGCGTGGCTAAGATCCCCGCTGTAGTGGCTTTAAATGTGATGGCCTCGCCTTTAAAATCGATCCCGTTGAGGCCTTTAGTGCTCAAAGACTGAAACACTACGGAAACACACAAAAACAACAAACACTGCATTTATTCCTTAAAATGAGACGTTAAAGAGGCGGTTTGTCTTTTCACTGTACTTTTTAAAGATAAGATTTCTAATTAGATCATGATCACAGAGCTATAAAAACCTATTTAAAAAAGTAACAAACCGCCCCTTTAAAGCTAAACCATACACATAAAAAACATCATACAGCCAAAAAAAATAAAAAATAAAAATCAACCGGGATTCTTATGGAACTTACGCTTTTCTTTGCTGCCGTTGTGGTTGTGCAGGAATTCGCCATCGGTGCGGGTCGTTGGGAAGTCGTCTTCATCATCCTCCACA
>JBCEWE010000456.1:6392906-6422906 GCA_039877035.1 Silurus lanzhouensis | reverse complement strand
TTTCCATTGACTGAATACGCCATCTCGCTGTGGACAGAAGGCCAGAACGGAGAGATAAATATGCGTTTTCTAATGAAAACATATTAGTGTGGACATGGCCTACGTTTGTTCCCAAATTTACCCCTAATGAGTGAGCCAGTGATGACTGTGGCATAAAAAAAAACAATAAGATAGCATGAGGAAGAAACCTCGAGAGGAACCAGACACCTTTATCCAGAGCGACTTCCAATTATACAACTTGGGCGTTGTGGGTTCAGGGTCTTGATCAGTGGCCCTGCAGTGATGGTGCTGGAATTTGAACTCAAGACCTTCTGATTATAAATCCAACATCTTGCCCCATTTTAAGCCCAAAAAAAAAAAAAAAAAAAAAGTTGTGGACTAAAAATACAATATGATGATTTAATTTCCGTTACTTGTATTTAACCAACATGCAGAATTCCTACAATGGCGTCTGATTTGTCATTTACAGCCTTCAGCGCTCTGCATCTTTGGCATCTGCCCAAGTTTCCAGAGATTCACGATTCAAAAAGTTTACTGTGGGAAATTTTAGTACTATTAATAAAAAAAGATTGATACAGATGATGTTTACTACTGTAGGATTACTGCAAAAGGAAGACAATCGTCCAGTGTTTGTAGAAAAAAAAAAAAACACGTGTATCGTCCAGGAACCGAGACAATTTAAGAAAAGACGACGCCCCTCGGCAACGCGGTCTCCATGGGGATGCCCACGTGATTAAAGGGCCAGATGGACCAGACAGGAGTCCTGAGCAACAAGAGGCCAAAACCTCTTCAGTGTTTCAAGTGCGTTGCAAGTACACACACTTTGTCCTCAAAAAAAGTCTGCAGGTTTCTCTTTATCTGAACACACTCAATTTGCACCAACAAGACCTTTCAGGAGATTGCTGAAGGTAGGCGTAGCGCTTCATAAGCATGTTATGAAGGTCTATTTGATTTGAAGGCGTTTAAGCGTACAGGCTTTAGTTAACACATTTGTTAAGTTGTAGTGAAACAAAACCTCCATGACCTTTTTGATCGAAATCAATATGCAATACAGACAAATGTAGTTCTTGGTTCCTCCTTAAACTGTTACCACAGAGTTGCATGTCCTTTATAAACCCCATCATCATAAGACGAGTTTTTCAGGCGGAAATGATAAAACATGTGCAGGGTTTTCTGGTGATCTGATGAAAACATGCAGAAAACGACTAAATATGCACAAAACGCAGCCTCTACCTGCTATCCTGTGGTGCATGCTCAATTCCAAAACAGCATCTCCCTAATGAAACCCAAATGTGTTGCATGTTCACTATGTATAATGGAGGTCGACCGATTCATCGGTTTTGCCGATTAATCGTCACCGATAGTTGATTGTTGGAAAAATCTGCAAAAATCCATACTGATAGTTTTTCCAGGTTGCGTTATAGTACGAGAGCAGCCTCTAGAGGTGAATCACAGATGTAACGTGCTGTTTATCTGAATCGTCTTTTTCTATTCATTTTGGATGTGACTGTTTAAATTCTTTGGTGTTACTTTTCGTTTCAGTTTGAATGCATGTTTTTCAATTACCTCAATATTTAATAATATAATGCATATATTCAAATTTTATTTTATGTAAATCTTTTATGATTCAGTACTGTTTTTGTATTTTTGTAATAAAGTTCAGTACTATTTGACATGGACTTTTATGTTTGTTTTTTTAATACAATATCCATTTTAAACGGTTGATTCAACGGTTATAGTCAATTACGATCCAATCTAGCTAGCTATCGAGAGAAAGAAGAAAAAACGCTGCAGATACACTAGGTACAATTTAAATGATATAAAATGTATATTTAGAACATTTCGGAAATCTAATCTTATTACCCCAAATCTTATTACTTATTATATGTTTGTTTTTTGTTTTTTTTACAAAATGTGAGCAAAAGCAAAACAGGACTTGCTACAACTTTTGTGACGACATGAAGCAGCATAAAAAATACAATTAAAAAGTTGCAAAACTTACGCGGGTAAGAATTTCTCGAGGCAAAGGGAGAAGGGTTGCACCATTAAGTAGTGACCCATTAGACTGCATTGTGTCAAAGCACATGCTGAAATCAGAGTGGTACAAAATGCAGAAGAGGTTTCTGTGTACTTTTGGAGATTTCTGTACACGTATAAGCTAGCACTAAAGTCCTTCGATGTTGCACGGTAAAAGGTTATGGGAAGTGTGGATGTAGTGATGTCAGACTCACCCTGTGCTGCTCAATGGAGTCGATCCACTGGTGACGGTGCTCCGGGTCCAGAGCCCTCAGGTACCACACGCTGTCGTTAACACTGATATCCAACCTGCACTCATCGAACTCGTGAGGCTGTAAAGTCAGAGAGACACACAAATGTAGAATTTTAATAATAAATCAAGAAAATGTAAATCCTAAACAAAATAGTCCAATAATTTTAATGATTCAAAGGCAAAAATACAGTTGGATTTTACAGCGGCGTTTGTGTCGCATTAATAAAATAAAAAAAATCTTGAGATTGTAGCAATACAAGAATAAAGTTGTAATATTTTAAGGAAAAAAGTCAAACTGTTCGTGTGTGTGTCTTACAAGCGTACTTTAAAATATTATTAAAATGTGTATTATTACTAATTCTACGTCTACAACTATTATTAATTATTTAAACTACATTATACTTCCCATACATTTCCACCGTTAAACTTTAGGCCACGCCCCTACCCGCATCTGACGGTTATGGTCTCGATCGAAGGCCTAGCATTGCAAGTATACAAAGAAAGTGCTGAGCTAAGCGCACTCCCATGATTCCCTGCCACTTAATGCCCAAGTCTGTGGGTGATCTGGTGGTCGATTTCACAGAGCACTAATGGTATACGACGCTCTTCTGTTGTGAGCACATTATAAACATTAGAAAACCCATCAGTGTGACTTGCATGTAAAACCCGTGTGTAACACTTTCAGCGCATCGTTCTCCAGAGAACAGATCAATTCGAACAATGAGGCATGAGAAGACGAGGAGAAGCCCAGAGGAGAGAGAGAGAGAGAGAGAGAGAGAGAGAGAGAGAGAGAGAGAGAGAGAGAGAGAGAGAGGAGCCTCACTGGTTCCATCAGCGAGAGGAGAAAACCCTGTAAAGCACAGCTGGACGCTTGAGTTCCCTTTTAAATTATTTTTATACCTTGGCGGGGGGTTGGTTATTTTCAGCCCGGACGCCACTCTAAAAGCTTCCGCGATCGGTGGGGACGAGCTGAACGCAGCTAATGCATCGTCCATCATCACTACAGAGCGGGTTTGAGTTGAGCTGGAGCTTCTACCTCAGCAGCATAAACACCATTCCAAACTGAACAGCTGCAAAACTCGAGATTTGAATATCTGAATACTTGAATACAATTTTTTTTTTTGTAGATTTGAATTTCATATTTTCAACCAAGTTTGTCGACCAGACCATAAAACTCAAACGTGTCTACATCTAGTCTCCACTCTTCTGGGAAGATGCTCCACTAGATTTTGTAGAGATTTGTGTATAATCAGACACGAGGGTGTTAGGAGTGAGGATGTGAGGAGGCCTGGGGTGGAGTCAGCGTTGAATATTATCAAATATTATTTTATATATATTATTTAACCAAGTGGGCATTTTAAAAAAAATTTGTTTGATGGTCACAAATTTAAATGATAATAAACTGCGTTAATAAAAAAAAAAAAACAAGCAAAATTAAACTGGACCAATACATAAAAAAAAAACGAGGTATGTACCGAACCGTGAAATTTGTGTACCGTTACACGCCTGCTACTCGGTGATGCAGGAGGTTTCATCATCAGCATCGAACCAGTAAACTGTTAATGTATTTAATACGCCACAGGAAAAATGGATTGGATTTCTGAGTGAGAATAAAAATAAACTAGAGATTGTCTTTGCACTACTTTTTTTCCTCAGCTAGTGAAATGTGCACTCATCACAAAAGTCCACGAGTCAGCAGTTAAAGCGCTCACTGGTTTTGCTTTTAGCTATTAAAAGTAGAGGTGTGACAAAACTCGGACATCACTGGAGTCTGAGAAACGAGGAGACGAGGAGAGTTCAGTGTAACATGTCGGTCAGTAGTAACCAGTCATCTTCCGGGAAAACTGATGACTCAAAGCTCGCTGGATCGGTAATGTGTGTGTGTGTGTGTGTGTGTGTGTTTGAAACAGCTGATGAATTAAAACCAGCTAGAAGTACACATGCTGATCCACTCGAGGAACCCGATGAGAAAACAAACGTAAGGATTTGCATTTCCGGAAAACAGATTTAGCTCTGAGAGAGGGGAGAGTGAGGGATGACACAGAAAAAAAATGGAAAGTGAAAATAAAAGGACGACTGAAAAAAGGCGGTAAAAAAAGGGGGGAATTCTCTCTCTCTTCTTCTTCTCAATACTTTCTCTTGCCTTCCCCATATCTGTTTATCCTCTAAATTCTTCTTCCCCCTTCATTTTATTCCTCCATTCATTCTCCATTAATCCCTCTTCTCAATTCGTTTTCTTCTTCCCTCCATCTCCATTAACAATTATGATTATTTTAGGGGATAGAGTCTACTCAGGGGGTTACGTTCCGCGTTCACGTAACAAAAAAATAGCGAGGTTGTGATTTACTTTTTGGTCATTTATTAGTACAGACTCCATTTTGAAATGTTACTCCGGACTTTCGAGCCGCGAGCGACTTCTTGTGAACGATCAGGTTTTTCACGAGTTACTCTCAGTCCGGCTCCAGATGAAAAGTCGCCAACTATCGAGGTCGCGAGTGTCAAGGTCGTTAGTATCAAGGTTCCACTGTGTATATATATTTTTTCTCCACTCAGAGAGCACGTGTGTAAGGAGTAACAAAGTCCGAAGGGCAGAAAAAACTTTGGAAAGAAAAAGATATCGTTCACTTTGCCTCCAACTTCGAGGTCACAGTTTTCTGAAAACGTCAGAAGTCTCTTAATGTAGTTTTAACGATTTCTCTCATCGATATTTAAATCTTTTGAGATATTAATAAAATGCATCTCGAGGGAGCCGAAGTGAAGAGAACCGGACCTGCTGGCTGAGAAGTGCAGAATGTGACCTCAAACACATCAGGACACACAGGAAAGTGCAACACAGGAAAAGGAGAGACATTTCCTGCTTTATATACTAAAGAGAGTCCTGAATTTCATCACCAGCTTCAAATCGTTGAGCAATTCGTTTCGTCACGACGTCGCGTTCGACAGGAACTTTCACAAGTTTCGAGCATTTTCCGGTTTCCCGGTTTTGAGCAATTCGAAGAGCATTCGCAAAGCTTTCGCACGGATCTGCTTGAGAACTCTGGGTTTACTAGATAACCACAGCTGTGCGCACACATGCTCTCAATCTCACACACACAATTTTTCCACAACATGGAACACGCCTGGTCCAACCATTTTAAACAGGTCGATAAAGTTCACAAGCTTTCTAATTACTGAAAAAAGATGCCAAGAAAACAACACTCATCTACGGCTACATCGATATGACAAAAACTTAAGTCCACTGATTCAGCGTCCTGACAATCACGTGAAACTAGAAAAAATATGTACTGTACATAAAAAGGTTGCTTAGTATATTGACACAAACTACAGTCACAACGTTTTAATTTGTCTTGTGGGCGTGGCCTGTTCTTCCAGGGGGGGTGTCAACAAATCTCAGTCGACACGCGCGACCTGCATTTTTTTAAACTTGCGAAATAATTTATATTTTGTTAAGATTTCCTTGCTGTAATAAATCTTGTAATAAATGGAGAGCAAATTATACTTGTCTATTCCCCTTTTTTGGTTGATCCGGAAAATTTCCTCAAAAAATTTAATGTGATCCAAAGCGTGAGTTTTGTGATCAATTGCACCACTGGTAGCTATATATATATATATATATATATATATATATATATATATATATATATATATATATATATATATATATAAATCCAACTTAATTTAATAACTGAGTAACGTTGTGAAAATCTGTTATCGTTAGGCGTGGCAAGCTAGCTGTACTAGCAACGTACACGCTACGAATGGGGAATTAAAGAAAAGTTGGACCACGCAATTGGCCAGGAATCCATTGTCGCCGAAATCACAGCTCCATGTTGTGCACGTGTGTAGACAAAATGTAAATAATTCATACTTAAGTGTATACTCCAAAAAAAAAAAAAAAAAAAAAGGTCACAAGTACAGGAACTCGCTCTGACTCACGCAGATCAGCTGATCGAGCGCTTTGTAATCAGTTAGTAAGCTACATCGGGTGCGTTTAGCAAGAAGGACATGCTAATTAGTGCGACGTGTAAATAGGATAAAGGTCGCTCAGAGGCAGGGCGGTGTACAAGCGCGTGTGTGTGCGCGCGAGTGTGTGCTGGTGTGCAGATGTGAGCTGAGATGTGTATGTCTGTGCTGGAGTGAAGCCAAAAGCCCTAAACGAATGGCAACAGCGAGCTCAGTTCTGGAGCAGGCCCAGGATTTAACACGTGACACCACACACACACACACAAACACACACACTTTAAAATGCTCCTGACCCTCAAACTCGTAGTTAAGCAGCCCTGCCTACAAACAGCCGTGCCTTTATTAAATATTCAGGGCGTCAATACGGACAATGTGTGTTCCTGGCTTCTGCTTCCCTCCCGAGTTGAACCCGACCATGCTGCACTTAAACACTCGGATTTCCTCCAGCTCAGTGAGCTGAAGTGAAAAAAATACATAAAAAAAATAAATCAGCAAATCCAACTAAAAGAAAATTCTACGAGATCAAGAGCTCTATAAATCAGATCTTTCACTTCAACCCATGTAAAGCAGATCTTTATGGAGCTGAATGTGTGCACAGGAGCATCGCTCTGAATAAATTAGAGAAGAATTCAGTACACCAAAGTACTTAAGACAGCAAGGCATCAAAGAAATGGCCTCCCGATTTTGGAGACACTTTATCTTCTCCCCAAAACTCCCACCTCTACCTACCCTCCTAAAGCTGTTTCTCCCCCTGGCTGTGGTTCTACTCCTACACCTCACTTTCAAGCAGCCAGCTGTAGACTCTCACACCCTTATTATCTCTGCGCTAAATAAACGAGTGGAACCTCGGCGATAAGAGCGGCACAGCTGCAGAAGCTCGAGGTTAGCCAGGACCGGGACTGGTGGAGAAAAAAAAGCAGGATTTCACTCAGATGAGATTGGAATGGGAAATGAGGAACTCGTAGCTGCTTGGTAATTGGAAGACGGAGCATTAACAAGATAAAAGCTCTGCAACTGGGGCAGCAGATGCAGGTCAGGGCCAGTGGATAAAAAGCACAGAGATGTTTGGGGTGTGTTCGAATAAAATGCAGCCTTTTGAAGTGAAATGTTGCAATTTGAGATGCAGCAGTGCAACTGAGGCCACACCTCCTTCAATGGAACCCACTGGAAGCCACACCTCCATCATTTGGTCCAGACAAAATCCAAAGCCATACCACCTTCACTGGAATTGAGAACCAACACCAAACCTCCTTTACTGTAACTAACAAGTACAGAAGCCACGCCTTCCTCTCAGAAACACACATAAAGGTTACATGTACTGACATGTACAAAAAAGAAACAAACCCTCACTGAAACTGACATGCAGAGGCCACGCCCCCTCCCCCCAGAAATCTTTACACCACTTCTGGGAAACTTGTTATATAAAATGAACGTGACCAAAATAAATTTGGACGTACGACCTCATCTGCTCATAATCAACCCCGGCTTATAACAGGCTGTTTTTCTCCCATGCCCGACTGTTTATCCTGGGAAAAAAAAAAAAAAAAATGTTCTTGAAGCCCCTCCCATTAAGTTCCCAGGTCAGCATATGGTTTACGTCAGTGATGTCATGTAGATGTTAAGAAAACGATCCCCAAGGAGTCTCCAGACCGGGCGGTAAACATCTCGGCGAGCATTTAATGTGCGATACGAGTCTGGAAATACTGAGCGGTTCGCATCCTCGCGCTACTTCCTGTTCCAGAGGAACATAGTTTGCTAATCTGTGAATACAATCTCAGGTGGCTGAATTGAGCAGTGTTTCATCTTATCGCAGGTTCGCATCAGTATAAGCCAAACAATACACAAAACAGTGGACTGGATCGTGGTTTAAAACACACACACACCACACACACACACACACACACACACAAAACGCAGTGAAATGCTTGTACGGGGTTTCTACAGGTTTCACCAAGTCAAATTTAAAACCGAATTATATTTAACACCTATATAACAACAACAAAAACACACACACAAATACCTTGCTAGCGACTGGCCTTAACCGAGCCCTAAATTCTTCTTTTTTTCAAGTCGAGTTTCCCTAAACTCGCACTTCCTCATATCTGAACAATACAATCCGTTTTTACGTCTGTGGTACAATCCGATCGAAATACACACCAATAGCAGAAAGCTGATTGGCTGATTGCATGTGGGTTTCATTTGTAATTGTAACACAGAGAATTATATTTGAACTAGTAAATAAAAAAAAAACACCACAGAAACTAACAAACAAAACCATCCTGAAATGCAGCAGAAGCGTTTCAATGAGCGTTATAGGATACAAACCTGTTCCATCATGACAATGCTCCAGTGCACAAAGCCAGCTCATTAACATGTGCTTTCCACGGATTGGAAGTGTGTGGAAGTTCTCCTGGTATAGAGCTCCAACCATATTCAGCACTTTTGGAATGGATGTGACTGCTGACTGCACCCCAGGGCCTCTTCATCTCACCTACATCAGTACCTGACTTTACCAACACCCTTGTAGGTGATGGAAATAAAAAGCTGTGGGATGAAAAGCTAATGAGATACTGTAGAGATGTTCTTCAAAAACAACCCACTGCATCTTTAACAGCCAGTGGTGGACGCAAAGCATGTAGAGTCAAAGTAGAGCTCCACATTAAAATGTGACTCCAATAAAAGTGTCCCTTTAAACTTTCACTTGAGTAAAAATACAAAACGTTTTTGCCTTCAAATGTACTTAAGTATCCAAAGTACTGATTTATTATAACTATAATGTTCCTATTATCATTTTTATCACAAGATTCTTTACTTAATCACCTCAGTTTATGTGTAAAGACTCGAATGTGACTCTCAGCACACTGATCTATTAATAGAATGATATTAATGACCCAAACGCTGATTGATTTCTATTACAATGATCATGAACCCAAAACCTTCTTTTCAACTACTTTAAAAAAAAACAAAAAAACGTGTAAATGAGGTCACGTGTGTTGTGGCGAATTCGAGTCTGGAGATTCTTCATCATTTATTCCTCTCTAAATGTTCTGCTTGATGTTGAACTGATGCTGAACTGTATGTTGGTGATCAGTAGATGCACCAAGCGCCGATCAGAACACGTGTAAAACAGAGCGTGCGCTCGATCCTGATTGGTGACTCGCTGCGTGTTTTACCAGTTACGTTTTTATCCTCGTGAATAAAAATGGTAACGACTGCTTTCATTAAATGTAGTTGAGTAAAAAGTCCAATATTTGACTTTGAAATGAGTGAAGTTACAGTAAAAATCTCACCGAACAGAAACACTTCAGTAAAGTACAGACACGTGGAAAAGCGACTTAATTACAGTAACGAATTACAGTAACTTTGTTATTGTTCACCACTGCTAACAGTGCAGGAAGTAGAGCGCCGGAGCGGCACAAACGAGTTCGGAGCGAGGGATCAGCCATGGAACAGAGCTACTGCAGCATTCCATATACACACACCCCTGGACTTTCGAAATGCAAACACACCTACACACACCCACACAGCAGGGATTCATGGGGGTCTGCTGTGTCGTGATTCACTTCACTTCGAGAACTCAGTGTGTGTGTGTGTGTGTGTGTGTGTGTGTGTGTGTGTGATTTGATACGTGATGTTTAAAGATGAACGTTTCCTTTTCATGTTTCCCTGTTTTTTTTTGTTGTTTTTTTATCTAACCTCTTTGTAACCTTCTTTTTCCTCATCCTGCCTCAGACTTCTTTCCCTCCCCTTGACCCTTCCTCTCGTTTTTTCCTCCAAAAAAAACTCTCACACACACACACACACATACACACACACACACACACACACACACACACACCCCTCCTGTCCAAACACGTGATAAGCGACAGCTTTAAACAGCGCCGGAGTGTTTGTGTTGCCCTGCCTGATCTCGGAGCAACCTCTACCTACCGCTATGTGCCCCTCTGTGTGTGTGTGTGTGTGTGTGTGTGTGTGTGTGTGTGTGTGTGTGTGTGTGTGTGTGTGTTATATAAGTGTATCCCAAAGACGTCCGTGTCTGTCCGAGATGCGTCCAATGCTCAAAAAGCACAGAAAAGATTCCCGTCACATACCAATGTTACACATGTTGAGGGAAAAACACCTTTGACTTCGAAAGCCGTTTTTTTACGTAAAGCCAAGTCACGTGAGCCTTGAGGGCTTTCCACATACGCCACAACGCTGTCGAGACAAAAGTGGAGCAAGCTCATGATTGGGAAAGCAATATTTTTTCCCCCACAGCCCTCTACCCCATCCATCCGTCCGATTCAAGCTCTAAACACATTATAGTTTTGTTTGAAAGTCCTTTCAAAATTCATTCAGGAAAAAAGGGGCGGAGACTCACATTCGGTTGCTAGGACACCGCTACGTTCTCGCATTTACAATTATCGAAGGTTTTTTTCCATTACTTCCTACTGAGCTCGATTTTTCTCGCCGTTTACGATGGAGTGCACTGAAACCCAAAGTTAAACATTTTCGTCCGATTCGTGTCTTTATCACGTTTATCACGGAAACGCCTCAATCACCACCTCGCCAAGCTGATAACTCGAGTTTAACAATCACGCAGCCGAAGGTCTCTCCCGCTCGTAACGAATGCTTCACCTGTGTACTTTGGATTCGCTGAACTTTGAGACTTTTCTCTCCCGGCAGTGACTCGAACGATAAGTTGGTGAAGAACGAATCGCTCATTAGATCTTGCAAGAACGTGAAAAAACGCTTTATAATAAAGCGAGTTTGTGTGAAGAGTCACTACAACACCCGGGTCTCAGGAGAAGCAGATTTCAACAAGCTACAAAATTTGCCCACCCAATGCACTACAAACATTGTCCGTGCTGAGATTTAGGTGTATTAGCATTCCTACACGTGATCTTCAAGAACATGCAAAATAAAAGAATCCAGCACAAGGAATATAAAGATGCTAATTACATGAACAATATATTAAGAAAACACACACGCACGTCTCTAAGCAACCAAAACACAAAACGCTGGAGACCTGCCATGCCTGAAGGTCCACCTAACAAACCTGTGACTTGACCACCTCTGAAAAAACAACCTGCAGTCCCCAAAAATCAGCCATTTCACTTGTTTTGAATGATCATCAGGACACATCAATCGGGGCGACCTTTTTCCCCCAGCAGATCTCGTCTACGTGTCCTCCGAAGATGGACATCACTGACACGAAATGCAATCACGTCCCGCTCAATTCCTCCGGCGCATCGCTGTAATGATGATCAGCGCCAGCGCTTCTGCCGCTCGCCTCATTAACGAGAAGCAGACGGTCTGAGAGGTTTATGTGCAGACGTTCAGTCTGAGCTACACTGCACCGCTGTGGCGCATCACGCCGGGGAAGTTTACAACGAATAAATGACAAACAAGTGTCGTTTTGCAACAAAAAGCCCACAGGAAGCTGGGAGTCTTAAAGTTCTGCACATTAATGTGGACAAAAAATGAATTATTTGGTTGAACAGAAAAACATACACTCACTTAGCATCGAATTCATGCTAAAGATGCCTTGCTAAGAATGTTAACTAGATATATAGATTTAATATGGAGTCAGGCTTCCATTTTGGAAAAGCTAGGGCGAATATAACGTTCTCCAGAGCCACGCCCACAAAAATAAATACCAAACTGCTGACAGGAATCCTGTTTTCCAGGACATCATGCACCACTGCATGTTTGAGAAATAGTGTTTGTTGACACCTGACCACAATATTGCTTCCATTTAAACTCCACATTTAGTCTCCATTTGCTCTGATGATAACCTCCACTCTTCTTTGAAGATGTTCCACTAGATTTTGTGGAGATTTTGTGGAGATTAATTGAGTTTCAATGGTGTTAGTAAAATCAGGTAGTGATGTAGGTGAGTTGAGGAGGCCTGGAGTGCAGTCAGCGGTCATATTCATATCTTCAATAGGCTTGAAGCTTTACAGTAGAAGATCTTCCACTTAAACGTGCGGAAATCACATCTTTGAGAACAGGGGCATCGTCATGCTGGAACAGGTTTGGGTCTCGTAGATCAAGTTACGGGAAGATTTCATGCTACACATCCAAAAGACGGCCGATAAAATTGTGCAATTCTGACTTTGCGGTAACGGTTTGAAAAAGAACCACGTATGGGTGATGGGTGGAAAAGTCAGGTGTCCCAATAAAGCCGGACTTGGTGTGTGTGTTGTAGATGATGACATGCATGTGGATTTGTTCCCAGACGAGAAACCGGTACAGCCTGAATTAATAAAGAAATACAAGCAGGCATGTACGGACATTCTGTATCGCCCACTCACATCCAGGCGTGTGTTGGGCAAAGCGTTAACCTGAAAAGCCTGAATTTGCCCCGTGCATGCCAGGAGAGAGCCGGGTTCAGTCAGGAATGCCTCCTGCTACGTCGCTTAACAGCTGTGAAAGAGCGAACAGGCCCTGAGACGAACAGACTCCATTTTCATACTCCGAAATGCAAAACACGACCTCGGAAAACTGGGACGGAGAACAAACAACGCGAAAAGAAGCCAAGAGTAGCAGCCGCACACTGTATGTGTGTGTGTGTGTGTGTGTTTTCAATAATTTTTTTTTTTACACAATGGGAAAGTAAACAGAGCCTCCAAATATGGCTCATCGTTCTCCTCAGGCCCTCTTCTACTCTTTCTTGTTCTTCACAGAAACAGCATGAGAGGTGGAAATGTACCACACCTCCACCTCACCGCGACAGGAAAAACTTTACCGACTCGTCTGACACGTCCGCGACGTGAACCGCTGATCAGATTCGGCAGTCTTGCCTAATGAATGTATTCGAACACAAGCAGAGAAAAGATGATGATGATCAGGAATGGGTCTGTTCTCAGTCATGTTTACATCACTGACTCCCTCTGTCTCATCCACGTTAACCCTCAGACTTCATGTTACCATTTCGCCGTGCTCATTGCGAGCTTCGTAAACCTAGTCTACGTCTGTGGTTTGTGAGAGACGGGAAACGATACACCAGCGGTAGATTGAAAAAGCCGCGAAATGACAAGAAACGGGTTGATGGGCTAAAAACGGCGCAATGAGAAGAAAAAATGTTACCAAACGGATTCAAACTAAAGTGACGAGGCAGTTTTAAAGACATGAGTGAAAGTAATAAATAATAAAGTGATCGAGTAAATTCTACTTTAGTACAGTAACAACGTATTTGAACTTCCAATCTCTGGTGCACAAACTCCGCTTTCTATATTAATAATATAGTGGTGTGTGTGTGTGTGTGGGGGGGGTGTTAAACGTCCACACGTTTGAGACCGGTGGGGGTTAAACACACTCGGGTGGTTAAACGAGTACAGGTTTAACCTTGTTTGGTGAACACGTTCGTCCTTGATTCGTTCTTTGGATCGTGAGGAGGAGAAAAGCAGCAAGGAGGCGCAATTTTAGAAAAGATAAGCACCCGTGGCCATGGCATGCTGTTCCCAGTGTAAGAGGCATGCCTTCTCTCTCTAAAAGCTCAGGTGCTTGTATTTTTTTTTCCAAATCGATGTCTTCCTTGTATCTGGTGTCCCGTTTCAGCGCCCGTGTGCTCCCGGGGTTGAGAAATCGCTGCTGCGGTTTACGATTCGGGGTTTAATCATTAAAAAGGTGGAGCAGGCTTGTAGCTTTCGCTCAGTCGGTTTCTATGGTGACAGAGCCTTTGGTCCCACTTTCACCTTCCTTCTTTTGTTTTTGTGGAACTGAGAAGTGCGGCCTGCGTGACCTGGGAGTGTCCGGACTTAGGTCTTCGACGAGACGCTCTTTTCGACAACTTTTTTTAATCGTAGAAGCCCGTGTGCTCGGCCACCACGCGGCTCCATCAATATTTGTCGGCAGCGATAAGAAGCCGAGCGCCAAGTACGTGTGATAACGCGAGGGTCATGGAGGCTCCTCGCTAGCAAAGTGTGTGTGTGTGTGTGTGTGTGTGTGTGCTCGAGAACAAACGGGAGGAAATAAGCAACACTCTGTCTTGGTCTGGCAGGATGCCCGGTGCTGATGACAGCGTCCCCGCTACACTGTCTCGCGCACTAAACAGCTCGTAACTTAAACCGCCGTATAACAAGAACTTCATGCCGGCCGCATCGACTGTAGTTACACGTGAGGTGGCTGCGTGTGTTCCAGGATCATACAAGGGGCCAACGCAAACAATGAAACATCTCATCTTTAAAATTTAAAAAGCAAAAGGAGAACATTTTATAAAGAAAGTGGAACAAATTATTCCAATTATTCAAACAATTATTTTGACGTTATTTTGCGCGCAGGACTCGAGAAATGGTGTGCGTTACGTGATTGAGGAATGCTAAGTGCATGTAGGGGGCGTGGCCTCAGTAACCCTGCAGTGAGTGTGCGATGTGATTGATGGATGTGCAGAGTAGAAGCTCAACTGAAATTGCATTAAATCTGAATATTTTAACCAAAATGATCCTGCAATTTTGTATATTCCCAGAATATTTCCATAAACTAATTACTAAACTAACCCTAACCCTAGTTTTGAATTGACAAATAAAATTTATTTTTTTGTATAAAAAAAAAGAAAAAACAACACGTCAAACACCCGAGTAAAGACTTGAGCCAAGGATCTTAATACGGCACACAGCATCATAAACAATCGTCCTGCTGTGGTTCGACCGTCATAACGTCATCCTGCTGTTCTTTATTAGCTTTTGGAGCAAGTTCTCTGGTGAATTTAGTATTTATAATAATAATAAACACATTATAACATCAAGAATTCACTTCCAATCATCAAAACAAAGTCGGAGCCAGAATTTTCTTCTCGATTATATGGACAAAATATATGAACAAAAGTTTGTGGACACCTGACTTACAAGATCGGTCTTTGCTTCTACATTTGGTCTCTGTTTCCTGTTATCATAATACCTCCACTGTTCTGAGAAGATGTTCCACTAGATTTTGTGGAGAACTGTTCTCATTCAGCCATAAGGGTGTTAGTAAACTCCAGTATTTATGCAGGCGAGGAAGCTTGGGGGTGAAGTTATCATTGGGTGTTCAATAGGGTTGGAGCTCAATAGTAGGAGCTTCTTCCAACCCATGTAACGCAGAAATGCAGACCTTCATGTTTCTGGCTTTGTGCACAGGGGTATCTTCATGCTGGAACAGGTTTTGGTCTCCTAGTTCAGGTGAAGGAAAAATTTCATGCCACCACATCAAAAGAAACAGCTTGGAGAGGAACTGCTTACTGGTGAAAAATCGGATGTCCTCTTACTTTTGGCTAGACCGTGTCGCTTGCTCAAAACAAAGAAAAAAAAAAAGAATAAACAGAACCAGATGTGTGTATTTGTTCCCTGCTTTGAGCTTTGAATCATCTATTCAGCGTCTGTGGCTCTAGTCAAAACATAACCAGCTCTCACTCATGTTATGTTGAAAACCCTATTCAGACAGGATTAGTTGTTTTGTTTTTTTCCAGGCGGCGCGCGGATGCAATCATTTCACTGGAGAACATCTGGGATTTGAATTCTACTTCACAAATCGAGTTGTAGTCGTTATTTTTTTTTTACAGAATGGAAGAGCATAAAACCGCAGAATTAGAAACTATACGAGACATGGGGTCATGGGGTCATGCGAACTACACCGAGCAGTTATTGGGGGTGGGGGGGTTTAATTTAAGTCCAACCACAAGGACGAGAAGACAATCAGTCGTGTTAGTTACTTAACCTTGTTAATGCAACATCTGGTATTGTAGCAGACTAGCAACATAGCTACAGGTTACCATGGAAACAACGTTGAAAAAGTTTTACAGCAAGAATTTTACAACCGAAACGGCACCAACGTTACATCCTTATATGAGCAAGACCTCACGTGTCCGTGTTCTTACCATGATGACGGCCTTGCTGAGGCAAAGCGAGCCCCTGCAGCCGTACTCCCTCTCATCTTGAGACTTGTAATAACTCAAAGTGTTGTTCTTCAGCACGACCCAGCGATCCTGCCAGCCGTGAATGTAATTCGTCCACTGTGGATGCAATCAGACAGTGGGACGGTGTTAACATCAGACTCAAAGCGACATCTTCACAGATTATATATTTTTTTTTTTTGGAATCAGATGCTACCGTTGCATTTTTCACATCAGGCCAGCCAAGAGGGCAAAGGTCACAGCTGTACACCCTGGGAGTTTTTCTGCTTTCACTGCAATGCTGAGATTTGACTATTTTTATTTGTGGGAGTTCTAAAATTTATTATACATTTTTAAAGACTATTTTTAGCAGTACTACTCTCTGTACTTTTTGAAGGTCAAACTTACCATAAAAGGTCTGGTTCTTCATTTAATCCGTTTGTTTATTCTTATTTGAGTAGTTTTACATTTACAGCATTTGGCAGACGCCGAGCAGTTAAGGGTTAAGGGCCTTGCTCAAGGGCCCCGCAGTGGAGCTTGATAGTGCTGTAATTTGAACTTGCGACCGTCCAATCCCTCTCACATACATCCTAATAATCCACTGCATGTTATTACACATAAATAAATGTCTTATGTTACACACAATGCGCTCGAGTTCATGCGACAACCGCAAAATTATCATCAACTAAAAACCCCAAAGACGCTGAATACGTGTTAATTTAAATCTCATCCCAGAATATTAAGCACCAGGTTTAGTATTAACGTTCTCTACTCCAGATTATTGATCAATTTTATCCTATGATGGTGAATAATCAGCATTTGAATGCTCCATTCTGATTGGTCAGAAGGTGGGTCAGGTTTCTGTAGCGGAATGAGTCTCCAGTTTCAGTGTTTTTGTAAAAGCTGTGACGTCTACTTTTTTCTATCGCAGGACAGAAGACTTTTGTGTATTATATTTTTCTGAAAATTAAACACAGGGATTGCTGAGAAAAGGAATGTTCATAGGGTTTTAATAAAATGTCATTAATTATTTATGAACTATTTATTAGTGATATATAAATAAATCTATAGAAATGTAATTTTAGTGGTGGTGATGGAAAAACATGAGACATTCAGAAAACGTATGTTGTGGGGGGGGGGGGTGTTTGCGGAAAACCAAAGATTAGCATCGATCGCCGCGTGACGTCATCAACCCGAGCCGCTCATCGCGGTTGTTGTTAGCTGTTCAAGCTTAGCCGCGTCGCAGTGACCTCTAGTAACCCCGGTGTGTAAATGCGTGTCTATTAAAATCCAAAAAACACGATTTATACTCGATCTAGACATTAAAACCCTCCAAATACTAATGTTATAAAGCGGATAAACAACAATGAATGGGTAAACAAATAGCGTCAGCAAAGAAAATCCATATTATTCGGCTGTCACCGCGTTATAAAGCAAGTTTTATAAACATTACAATGATGCCAAGCTGATTTAACTGATATAACGTGTAGATTTGATTTATTTTTCCGAGAAATCCACGTAGAAGTCTGCGCTGTCAGCGTGTTTAGATCCGAAGAGCAGTGTTGTGTTGGGTATTTGGTTGAGTGGGTAACGTCCTCAACGAGTACAACGGTACTAAGTAGGGCGCCTACGTAGGGGATGTTGTGAGCTATTTTGAGATCCTATTTAGTAAACTAGGATTAGATTTGAGACGCGGCCCCTCCTCCAGGCCAGGTGTAGTAAACATGAGACCCCCCCTCCACCCCCGACTCGGCGGTACCTTGCTGAGCACGCCGCTGAACTCGGCCACCCCGCCGCCGTGAGGCCCGGGGTCCGTCTCCAAGTCTTCGTCAGAGCCCGATGAGTTCCAGCTCTGGTTGTCCGACATCTGCTTGCCGTTGGAGAGCGGGCTGGAGCTCATGGTCGGACGGCGGAGGGATCAGCCCAGGAGAGTCCGAAGAGGCGTTCGGAGGCGTTCGGCTGCGTTCGGAGACGTTCGGCTTCGCATCTAAAAATCCACCCAGAGACCACCCGTGTTGATTTCATGAGAGTGGAGCCGGAGAGAGCGCTAGCGTACCTGGCCAGCCTTTCAGTGGAGCTTCAGACCAAATGATGGGAGGTTTGCTGCGGTGCAGCTCGAAGTAGGAAGCGTTAAGGGAAGGAGGAGCCTGAGCACAAACCACGCCCAGTTCTCTTTTTATATGTATGTTATGTATTAAAAAAAAAAAAGACCCGTCAACACGTTTCTTTAATTGTTTGGGAATCGATAATCTACTGTTTGCACAGACGCTCCGGTGATCGAAAAATAAACCACGCAGATCGTTTTTTCCCGAATCCAGTCCTGTCTGCAGAAGAAGACGAAGCGCACGGAGCTACACAGACGCCGCCATCTTAGTTGTGACGTAGCTCGTCTTAGAGGCGTGATTGATTGATTGATTGATTTATTGATTGATTGATTGATTGACGGGTTACACTTCATCTCTATTATATAATAACGGGACAGAAACGATACGAAGCACAGAAATATGTCACCAAAGTATAGAAATATATTCTCTGGTCGTGAGAGGTGTCATCTACTACCCCATCCTTCACACACACACACACACACACACACACACACACACACACACACACACACACACACACAATGCAAATAGACCACACAAGCTACCTTACATTTCCATTGGCAGACACCATTATTCAGAGCAACTTACAATTATAACTATTATCATCGTTCCACTGAGCAATTGAAGGTCAACATCCTATCCACAGAGCTACCACTTAACCATCTAGCTCAGGGGTCACCAACATGGAGCCCGCAAGGACCACATGAGTAGCCCGTGGGCCTTTTCTAAAATAGCTGTTTCCTACTTTGTTAAAACATTGTTGATTAATTATTATGAGAAATCATTAACATGATCAGTGTCTTCACATAGATGAATATCATTAATTATTAATAATAACATAATAAAAGGTAAATTGAGCAAATTTGTTATTTCAGATCAAACTGAAAACTGTGTGTGTCAAACTGGAAGCCCTTCACATTAATCGGTACTCAAGAAGTAGGTGTCAGTTTCAAAAAGGTTGGTGACCCCGATCTAGCTGCTTCTGGAAACTACACACACACACACACACACACACAAACACACAGCACTTTACAGTACAAAGACCAACATGGATAACACAATATCTGCTTTCGCGAGACTTTGCACGTGCATCGTCTTCCATGTTTTACGAGGTGGTATCAAAAAACATCACTTTCATCACACATTTATTTATGCAGCCAATATATTAATCTAAACCACTTGAGATTTGCTGTAATACAAAATGTCAAAATTTGTCCAACATTTTGTATCAGTAAACCTTCAGTGGTTTAGATCGCTATATTGGCTGCACAAATAAATATGAAGTTATGCAATGGCCTAATGAAGTCAAGTGGATTTTATTGTCATTTTCACTCTATACGCGTGAAAAAAAGTGTACCGTAGAACAAAATGACATTCCTTCGAGGACCAAGATGCAAATATTTACAAACAACACAACACGATAATAAGACAGTAAATGTGGTTGTGCAATAAAGTGGAATCATATTATTAAAATCATTTCTTTGCATTTATTTGCCTTCATTAAACATGCTCATAATTCACCCTAGAATAATTTTGGTAATGTATGTTAGTGCAGCACCATAACACAAAGAAGGAAGGCTTTTTCTACATTAGATGTGCGATGATAGATCAGGTCTTTCAAACTCTTAGATCTCCACTTAACAAGTGAATCTCTTAGACCCATTCAATTTCAAATATCATCAGCTGAAACTTCCTGGTGATCTTGCTATTAAAGGTCTTGTTGCTCGCCGCCACAAGTATCAAATATCATCTACAAGTGAAAGCCAATGCTTTTCAGAACTCCAGTTTCAAAACTATGAAATCTCCTGTTTCAGATTCTGGTGAACTCGAGCTTGCGTTAACATTTGTGGTCTCACTCTTAAAACCGCACTGCTTTATTCATACTGCTTTATACTTTTTTTGTCATTGATGCTGTCGAACACAAAGAGGGGGGGAAACAAGTATGTTGGCCTGAAAACTCTTTCCATACCTGCGTCATCACCTTACACCAGAGAGCAGTGGTGGAAAGAAACTGGAGAATGAATGAATGAACAAACAATACAGGATAAACAAGGGGGTGGTTTTTTGTTAGGATGGACTGTACATCGATTAATAAATGAGTGTATGATTAGACAGATTGGTAAAAAGGTGACAAAACGACAGATGTGTAGACAAAATCATAGATAGATAGATGGACAGATACTGGATGACAGAGTAAAGGTCTGGATGAAAAGGAAATACACAGATCAGCCATAATATTATGACCACCTGCCTAATATTGTGTTGGCCCCCCTTTTGCTGCTAAAACAGTTTTGACCCCTCAAGCATAGACAGCATGAACATCTTCAGCAATTTGAGCTACAGGAGCTCGTCGGTTGGATCGGTCAATGGTTCACCACTGTTCCTTCCTTGGAGCACTTTTGATAAACACTGACCACTGCAGACAAGGAACATCCCACAAGAGCTGCAGTTTTGGAGATGCTCTGTCCCAGTCGTCTAGACGTCACAATTTGTCATACTCGCTCAAGTCCTGATGCTCGCAAATTTTTCCTGTTACGTCAATTTTGAGGACAAAATGTTCACCTGCTGCCTAATAAATAAATCCCCCCACTAACCGGTGCCATGATGAAGAGATCGTCAGTGTTCTTCACTTCACCGCTCTAATGTTATAATGTTATAAAGGTTTGCTGATCGGTGTATATGGATAATACAGAGAGAATTGCTGGACAGATAGATAGAAAAAAGGACAGATATATAAATTAGGGGATGGTTGTATGTTGTATAGTTGGATGTAAAAATAGATGGCTGGATGGATAAATGAGTGAGTAGATGGATGGTAAGATGGATTGAAAAGTAGTGGGTCTGGGATAAATTAATACATATGTAAATACATGGATGGATGCAAGAATGGATGGATAAATAAATGGACAAATAAATGGTTAAAATACATATGTACATTTATAGCTGGGTAAAAAAGTGAGTAGTTAAACAAATGGATGGAAAGGTGGTATTTGTATGATTTGATGAATTAAAGTATACATAAATAGATGCTTGGAAAGATGGATGGTGGATGAATAAATGAATGGGAAAGAACTAGAGAATGCATATGTATAATTGGATAGATGATGGATGGTTGAATAGATAACTCATGTAGTCGATAGAGATTTGGACAAATTGGCGATTAAATGGATGGATAAATTAATGAACACATAAGTGGATGGATGAATGGATGGATGGATGGATGGATGGATGGAAGAGTCCATCCATCCATCCATCCAAATAATACATTACAGAAGGAATTCAGTTCTATTTGATGACACAAACTATCCTCAAAATATTTTATAGAACAGTAACAAATGTCGTAATGGAGACACGTCACGTCATCAGATTTATATGTGAAATAAAATACAAATAATTTCCAAAAACAGACACATCTGAATGATATTTCAGTGCACTTCTCTCATGGTGCTTATCCGTGTTTTGAAAACTAGCCTCTGTTGTCACACACAACCACAGTCAGGACTCAGGAAGGCCCCATTTGTGGCTAGCAGATCATTTAGTGTGTCAGGCACTCGAATTAGTCAGGAGCATAGCAACCGTCTTGACGACACACGGCAGGATTACACAAACACACACACACACACACACACACACACTAGCATGAGTCAACCCCTGAGTGTTATTCAAGAATTTACTTTCGCAGCTGGGTTGCAGTTTGACAGAACATGCAGGGGTAAATCCCTCACAAGCTGCATGTTGTATACGGCTGCAGAAGCCTTTTCATATTTCAATAATTTCATAGTTACATAGCAATAATGTAAATCGTGTGTAAATAGTTTCTGACTCGATGTACACCATCAGACCTGGTCATTCATCTAATTGTGAAACACAAATAACCGGTTACAGGACATACCAGAACTGATGTAGCATAGGATTTGCAGCTATACAATTGATACCAAGTGTGACAAATCACTTTCGATCATGAGCCGTATTCATTTCACGTCTTGAGTCATTTAACATTGTATATTTCGTTAGTACCTGAGTCTATTAGAGTTTATTCAAGTATATTAGAATCTTACATTCAATAATAATCCACAAATCTCGACGTATAACACATATTCTAAATGTTTGTGGTCTGGATTAAAACCGAAATCTGGCCACACATACTTTTCTAATCATTTTTGGAGATTCTGTACTAATACAGATTAAAAAGCATAGACATAAAATACACTGATTAGGCAAAATTCTTACTGTGTGTTTATATTATAGCTACCAGATTAGCACCATACAATCTACTAAACCATATCGCGCAATTTATTTTGTTGTTCAGTGTCTCAAACAGACTTATGGTTTATATTTAGGTGTTTTCTATCAGTACCCCAAACACTGGGCCGGTATCATTTTGTACCAGGCTGCACGGAAAGAATAAAAAAGTTTTTATATTTACTGATTCTCCATTAATGTGAGTTGAGTAATATAAAAATTAAATGATATAAATTGTATAATTGTAATGTAATATGCACTTTATTGAGCATAACACCTTCTCAACACCAGGCCCCTCTGGTCCATTGATAAATGGTCTTTCGTGAGAAATTGTTCCGTGATGCGAAAAAGTTTGTGTATTGCTGTGTTAGTACATGCCACGCTATTATTTCTAAAAATAGATACAAAATAAAATAATTAATACTTGATAATAATTGAAAAGTAATTCTGATAACACTACAATTTTAATTGCATATGCATTTCATTGTATACGTATTTAATCTAATCAAATAATTTTCTTAATTAACTATCAATATATAAATACTATTACCGACCCACATGAGATATGAGAGTGTGATGTATAAGCCGTGCGTTTCCAATCACACTAAAACGAACAGGAATTGCAAAACTTTCATTTATGGAGAAATGAGAGTGTTTAGAAAGCTTTTGCTTCCTCTTTCTCTCCTTCCACTACTCCTGGGCTGTGTCATCTCCTGCCTCGAAACCCTTATACGCCTTGCCCCGTGGCTTTGTCATGGGTTTGACCATGAAGATATCCTCTGTGTCGTCATAAGCTCCATGAAGGAGACCACAAGACCTCCATTAGCCCGGAGGACTGACTTCTTTTCCGCTAACGCTCTAGATACAAGAAATCCTTGCTTTCAGAGCTAATGCTTTCACATTAGAGTCAGCACCGTTCTCTTCTCTGGTTAAGATCCACTGCTGCGAAAAAAACAAACACTTACAGAGATAACAGGGTAAAGGATAAGAGTAATGATCCTGGTAAAATATTAATAATGTTCACTATTTTCGCCATATTTTACTGATTTATTCCAAGACTGTAGCCTGCTATTTTTTGTCAGCAAATCTTTCTAACTTTGATTTTCCTACCACACCTAGCAAAACAAAACTAAGTAAATGAATGCTAGTTTTCCAGTGAGATTAGCTTGCGTTAGAGATTAGCTAGATTAGATTAGGTTTACTTGTATATGTAGCCTAGCATGAGCGGCCCTGGTTAGTGAATGTAAGTAGCTACTAGTCAAATGTGTTTGCTAAAATAACTATTCAACTGTATTAGCAACTCAGTATGTAATTTGTGCACTTGTGTGAATTTAAGCGTGAAAAACTGGTAGCAGGTTTTGGTGGTGTAACATATGGTGCTGGTGTCATTTCTGCAAGCCGGGTGTCGAGCCATGCTCTTCGAGAAGTTTGAGAGCTTGTTGTTAGCCTTTATACTGAATAATCAATATATACATTTTGTGCACAGGGAGCCATTGTTCTGAACACTGTGTGTGTGTGTGTGTGTGTGTGTGTGTGTTTGTGTAAAGCTTCTGTAGCTGAGAGGTGAGTGAAGCCATTGTGTACATCAATTCATCAGAACAACATGTTCAAGACTAACACCATCATTAAAGTGTCAAAACAAGACCACAGAATTCAGGTTTCATGGTAACCGGGGCTTTGACACCAAGACTTTGACACGTTAGAGACCACGTTGCTGTTGGCAGACTTGTGCGTACAGTACATTTCAAACTTTATCAAGCTGAAGGTATTATGATTGACAGGAAGTAGTGTGTTCTAGAACATTACAGTATTTTCAAGGCATCTTTATATCATGTTCGTATAAACTAAATTCTGCAGCGTTCCTTCTAAACAGAAAGATTACGATTCTGTTGCTGATTTCACTTATAGTTTTGTGTGTAAATGTGATAACAGGTCGACTGTACACTTCTTCAGGATGTTAGTAGCTCATACCTCTAGGACATTTTTCTAGATTATTTTCCACTGGTTTAAAGATTTAGGTTCTTTATCTAAAGGGCTTTTGAAATTTTCAGGGTCTTCTCCAATAGGAAATTTGAGAATTCTGTGTTCTTATGGAGGTTGTTTAATTTTTCTTAGGGATTTTTCTTTCTGGAATATGTTGGAATTTTTTATCTTCTAGAAAGCCATTAAGTTTGATTAGAGTATAGTTTGGAATGCTGGTTTTTGTTTTTTCCTTAGGATATTGGGGATGCTGTTTTTTTCTGGGGGAAATTTGGTTCTTCCACAAAGCCTTTGAATTGAAATAGATAATTTTTAAGGTTTGTTGTGTTCTGGTTCTTCTATAAGTCATTTGACATTTTTTCTGTTTTTTCTTTTCCACAGGATATGTCAAAACTCTTTGGTTCAATAGGTTAAATAAGGTTTTTTCTGGAGTTCTGGTTCTATTAAAGGCCATTCACATTTTTACTTAGTTTTTTTTATTTACAGACACTGGTTCTGCTAGAAATTGTTTTGGATTTTTCCTTCCACTTCACAATAATAGGGAGGATTTTCCATGGATATGTGGGATCTCTGGTACTTTGGGCGTTTTATGTACCAGTGTGCATTGATATAAACCAGACGGCACTGACGAATCAGGTTCAATAAATTGTTACAGTGGTTATAGACATTTTATAATAAAGACAGACAAGAAAATGAAACCTTTATTCTATTAATCCACAGAATTCCAAATCTTGCTTGGCTGGATGTAACAGAGGTGAGTATTGCGAATCTCTGCAATTGCACAAAGCATGAAGGATTAGCATTTGTCACCGGCTCGGGTGGAGCAGATTAGCACTGAGGTTAAATCTAATCTGTCGGATTGTGACAGTGAAACAGTAGAAGACTTGCCCGAGCTCTCACATGTCTCCTGTGTGGTAATCTACAGTGTATCAGATAGCACGCTACACAATAACACACACCAGTGAACAAAACCATTGCGATCAGATAGCAAGCAATACTACTGGATCATGTTGCCATAGAGCCGGTTATGGATAACAAACTTTTCTGAACTCCAAATGCTTGATAAGTCTAATGAAGCACATCGGATTTAGGATATTTTTTTTTTCCATTTTTATTGCCACATATTTAGTAATATTAGCTAAAGCCAAGAAAACTCATGAAACTTAGGGATTGATTGAATTTCTGTACTTCGCCTCTGCTTCTTGACACACACAGACAGACAGACAGACAGACAGACAGACAGACACACACACACACACACACACACACACACACACACACACACACACACACACACACACACTAACTATCCTTCTGAGGACCTTCCACTGACATCATTATGAATACAACTAATCGCTGCTGTTCCTATGTTAAATTCTAACCCTAAACTTTACGTTGACATTTCATCCATACCAAGATATTGATACATGCGTGCACACACACACACACACACACACACACACACACACACACACACACACACACACATATATAGAAGTACTTACTATAATATACTAAGTGCAGAGGCAATAATGTGTGAATATCACAAAATGTTAACTCTAAATATGTGTGATATCTGTTCATCTGTGTTTCCTTTCCCCATCTGTGTGTGTGTGTGTGTGTGTGTGTGTGTGTGTGTGTGTGTGTGGGCAGGACTAATATTACTTAGTACGATACTTTTATGTATGATTACACTGCTCTGTAATTCCTGTATGTGTGCGGGTGTATTCCCACACGGCTTTCTAAGATCAGTGATTCATCCTTCCGAATAACTCACAAGGAATTCCTACCCCACCCTACACATTCCCTCATTCTGGAGTACACCATGTAGTATGTGTGTGTGTGTGTGTGTGTGTGTGCGTGTGTGTGCGTGTACGTGCATGCGCCCCCTACTGGAAAACTGTAGTCCCCCAGCAGCCACCCTCCCAATCTTGACCGCACCTCAAATTCCAGGATATGGAGTAAATCTGACATTTCTTTGAAAATGCCCATGTAGTGCGTATGCATGAGGATGAAAGTGAAAATTAAATTATTAAATTAAATTCAGTCCTATGAAATTTCAATATATTATTTCGGAATTCTGTAGCTGTCAATATAAGATAGAAGTTTTGGACACGGTTTACAAAATGAGTCTGATGATTTGGTGGTCTTGCTGGTGTTAATGAATACTTCTTCAAATCCGACAAAACGCTTTCTGATTTGCTCTTTAAAAGCGCAATATGTTCCTGAGATGTTTTTGTGAGACAGACACTGGTTTTTAATTGAGAGATTACAATGACCTGGTTTTTAGCATAATTTCAATTTTTTTTGTCTGCAAAATCTACTGTGGTTATCACACATAAGTCGAATGTATGTGATTTCTATTCTACTTGAATCCCCATTTGCTCTATTACACTATTTTGACAAAAGGTTTGTGGACACCTGACCATAAGATTGGTATGTGCTTCTTTTTGAACATCCCATTCCACATTTAATCTCCATTTGCTGTTATAATAACCTCCACTCTTCTGAGAAGATGTTCCACTAAATTTTTTTTGACGATTTATTCAGCCACAAGGGTGTTAGTAAAGTCAGGTTCTGATGTAGGTAAAGTGAGGATCTCTGGGGTGCAGTCAGTGTTCACATTCATTGTTCAATAGGGTTCTTAGGAGACCTTCCACACACTTCCAAACCATGAAAAGCAGATCTTCATGGAGATGGCTTAGTGCTTAGTTACTGCCTCTCTCTGACATGCATATTATGACAACTTGAAGTAAGTGTGTGTGTGTGTGTGTGTGTGTGTGTGTGTGTGTGTGTGTGCCAGCTTTGCACAGCTAAGTGTAACAGATGTTGATCTATGACTTGGCAGTACCAACGTAGAAGCTTTAAAATCTGTGCATGAATCTGAAACAGAAGCTGCAGCATAAATGGAAGAATTATGAACTTCAGAAGCATAAAAGCCTCCAAATGCTGAACAAGAAATTCAGCATTCGTGTTAAATATGTCTCAGGTTTTCAAAGGTCTTGGTGTGGTGTGTATGTGTGTGTATGTATGTGTGTATGTTTTGATTTCTCTTTGCTGTGCTTTTGCTCTGGGGGCTTCCACAAGCTCCTGCCTGACATTACTGGCACACTGCGATGGGAACATTTACTAAAACGAAAACTCAGAATGACTCACACATCGGTCTGTCTAAAAGTGTACTCATGGAGTTTGATCTCGTGTGTGTGTGTGTGTGTGTGTGTGTGTGTGTGTGTGTGTGTGTGTGTGTATGTGTGTGTGTGTGTGTGTGTGTTTGTGTAAATCATTGACATGACATAACCTTTGTCTTTTATACACTCACTACATCACCACTAATATGACAATTGTGCTAAATCCTACAGTTTTTAAGATGTTTTTTTTTTAAACCATTCATCTCTTTCCACATATGAATCCTTTCCTAAAATTTCCTAAAAACATGAGGGTACATTGACTACTAAACTAAATAGCCTCTCTATGTGAATAAGTGGGTGAATATGTGTGTGTACTGGCGTCTAATCCAAGTTGTATTTCCTTCCTCATATCCAGGAATACCATTCTGAGAATAGGTCAGAACTCTGACCAGAATGAATTGCTTACTTAAAAGAAATATAACATGTTCTTCACAGATTAATGACCATCACGACCATGAGAACATGGGAACATCCTTTTTGAACACCCTCTGACCTTTTATCATCTCCAACTATTTATGTTCGGTCATGTTCCAATAAACACACTTTCTATTGATTGGTTACTATTATCATTATATCAATGCTTAGTTCAAATCCAGATACTGGTTGTTCAGTTATGTTGTTTGACCCTTTTTGTGTTCCACTTTCTATATTTGCGTTAAATGGGTTAATGAGTCTGATGATTTTTTATTTATTCAAGTCCTTAATTTCCACTTATTAACTAGGAGAAATCGCTTATTTAATAGGTGGAAGGATGTGGTCGTTTCTCAGCTGCTGTTCCTCTAATAGCTCATATCCACACACAGCTTCGAGCTCAGCATTTCCCCCTTTTCCTGTTTGATAACAGTCAGCAATACAGCAAGAGGAGAAAAGAGAGGAGGCTTCATATCCTTTCTGGGAGCTGTAATCAGAAACACACACACACACACACACACACACACACACACACACACACACACACACACACACACACACACACACACACACACACACACACACAGATATACAGTGTGTGTTTTATTAGCAACCTTCAGGAGTTTGGCAGACTGCTGTTGAAAGCCAGAGCAGAAGGAAGGTAATGAGAGCCAAGGTTCTGGTGAGCTGGGAACCATGCCTCGGCTGAAACAACCCGAAACACACACTTTACAGCATACTGATGTAAACACACCTTCATTACACACAGGAACTAAATAGTAAACACACAATATTTATAAATTAGAGCAACATTTTAACCTGAAGATTGTAAAGTCTTAAAAAAAAAAAAAAAAAAAAAAAAAGGAAACAGGATTACAAGATGATTTTTTTCACCCTTTTATTCTTTATCATCTTCAATCGTTCAATTTATTTTTATTTTTATTGCACTTTTAACAATGAACATTGTCTCAAAGCAACTTTACACAGATAATGTGGTGATTAAAAGTAAATATGTTCTTTATAAACGTAAGTTTGTCCCTGATGAACAAGCCGGGGACGACTGTGGCAAGGAAAAACTCCCCGAGACGGCATAAGGATGTAACATTGAGAGGAACCAGACTCAAGAGGGAACCCACCCTCATCTGGGTTGCACCGAATGTCCATTTATTGCAGATATATACGATGTTGTGGGGTACAGTGATGGTGATCAGAAGCATAGAAGTCTTGAATCAGTGTTGACATTAACTACAGTCCAAATCCATCCTCAAAGCTTCTGGAACCACCCAAGGCGTTGATGAGAAACCGTCCACAGCTGCACAGTGTAGCCTCCAAACGTAGAGAACACTATCCAGAGGCAGGCCTGGACAAAGTAGGAAGATCTGCGGAGGAAAGAGGGGCAGGAACAGTGGTCACTGGAACATAAGGGGCATGTTCAACTCGACCGAAAGTTCATATCTGGCTCGCTGATTTGATTTCGTCCCTGGGCACAGTTAAAAATTATGTATGATTGACCCTTTTTGTGTTCCACTTTGTGTATTTAGTAATGTTCTTATTGAGTTGACTTTCTTATCAAAATGTGTTCACATTAAATCTGCTGATTGGGTTAATAATTCTGATATTCTCCCTGTTTTTCCTACATATTTTGTGTACCGATTGCCCCTTTTCGTGTTCCACTTTCCGTATATGGCTCTGTTCTCTAATGATTTAATCTATGGTTTTTACCCTTTATACTTTGTATGTTGATTGACCAGTGATATTTTTTTATAAAATTGTATTCATATGAACGCCTTTCTATAAAATATCCTAATATTCTGTATTTCTGATTGACCCTTTTCTTGTTTCGTGTTCTGGTGAACAGATTTCCAGGATTAGAATCCAATGTTTAACCTAATCTAGTAATTCTGTCTCTTCTGATCCTTTTCCTATTCCAACTTCCATATTTGGTCACAACTTCCTGTTCTCATTAGTAGCAGAAGGCAATCTACACCAAAC
>JBCEWE010000456.1:6385406-6387906 GCA_039877035.1 Silurus lanzhouensis | reverse complement strand
GATACGATTCCCCTTTGTTGTGATGCAGAGCGATCCGATTTCAATTCGATTCAACACCATGCGAGTCAATGCAAAACGCTAAAATGGAAAAATATGATGCTGTGAAAATCAACATTTTACTGATACTTCACTTTTATTTCTTCGGTTCAGACAGACAGCAAATCTTCAATTTACTGAAGAGCCTTCTGACTTCTAACGCGTGGTCTTTTCACACACACGAATTTGTAGTGAAAAAAACCCAAAACAAAATAAAAATTATTTTCCTGTTTTGTCTGCAGGAGGTTACAGCTCTACCTCTGCCATGTTAATCTGTATTTTACGTGACTCTCAGGACACGCCTCTGTCTCCGTAGTGTTGTGATACGTCATAACTTTACATACAGATGCACACATCTGCTTTTCATCTAGACCTGTCTGTTCATGTTTTCTTACATTAAAAGTCACAAACCTCGCTTCATGAATAATTCATTTGATATTTGTAAAGATTTTTTATAAATAATTTCTTTTTATGTACATTTCTTTTAATTCTTTTTTTTTTCAAATTTTTTACAACTGATTCTCACAATATGACTACATTTGCATACAGGTGGCTGGAACCGTGAGCCATGTCTACATGCACACACACACACACACACACACACACACACGTTCTCTGGTGACATGACGGCGGCTGGATGCTGATGAAAGGCTCTTACCGGTGAAATGCAGATGAATCTGATGAAGTCTAAAGTCACAATTTACTCTGTATTTGAAAACCTCATCCCTGTTTCCACTGCTGCAATGTCTGACAGCTTCATTAAGTATGAATATATTTACGTTACGGGATGCCATTTCTATACCGCTTAGATACATTTCCTTCCTTTTCCCTGCCAATTCTAAGCTAATGAGTCATGTAGAAAACGCCCGAGATGCTGGAAGTGAACGCAGATGGTTTAATAAGTCATGTGTTCATGCGTAGTGAAGCACCACCTGACTTTTAATGTTTGTTTTTATCCACATTAATCAAAGCTCGAGGCAAAGCCTATCTGGATTTGCATATAACATACTGCAGTAATGTAGTCAGTGATGAATGCAGAGGAACAGATAAGCGGGCAGAAGAAGGACGGAAACGTTTAGTGACAAGTCAGAAATGGACCTGAAAACTAAGATTGATGAGTATCTCATTCGCAGTTATTTATGAGAAGAAAAAATAAACTATTGAAGTGCATAAAAAAATGCAGAGCAAATAAAAGAATTTGGGAATGCGAACTGTCGGAAAAATTAATATCTGTTGTTTGACTGGTGTTTTCCGACTGCAGTTCAGAGCAAATCACAGGTTTATATATTTCCAATTATGTAAAAATAAGCATTCTCTGAAGAGATCTTTATTTGAACATCTATGAAAGGAGTCACCAGAGTCAGTTATCAGAAAGTCGGAGGCACACAATTGTAAAGGATGCCTTCGGAAACGACTTTGGACTTTGGAAACCCCCGAATCTGTTCTCAGCATTATATGATATGATTTCCATTGGTTGGAGGGAAAGATCTCCTGCTATAGAGCTCCAACCCTACTGAACACCTTTGGGATGAATGTGAACGCTGACTTCACCCCAGACCTTCTCACCTTCTCACCTACATCAGTACCTGACTTTACTTACACCCTTGTAGCAAAATGAGCACAAATCTCCACAAAGTCTGGTGGAACATCTTCCCAAAAGAGTGGAGCTTCTAAAACAGCAAACGGGGACTTAATGTGGAAGCACATATCCGTCTTATAGTTAGGTGTCCAAAAACCTTTGACCCATCTTTTCCCGTTGTACGTTTATACCTCGCTGAATTTCTTTTTTTCTTAGAAGCTCTCACGTAATATTTGCTCATTCTTTCTGTTGGTCCTTGAGCAGAAGAAGCAACAGTGCAGAACCTCTCTTTAGGAAAATTATTAATGGTTTGGATTATGCATAATCCTGTTTTGTAGACGGATTGTCCAATAGATAGATGTGAAAAGAGGTAGATGTTTTAGAATTTCCCGCTTAAATACATGTGGGTATGTAAACTTTTGCACTCTTCTGTAGTTTCGATAAGTGATAGTGAATAAGGACAATTTGTACTGTATGATCATCGAATTATTAAACATGCACTCACACACACACACACACACACACACACACACACACACACACACACACACACACACTAAGCAACAGGCTGAAATATGGCTGAATAAAATCACACTAATTGTCTGATCCACAGTCAGTGATCTCCAGCAGTAGTATTTCCAGTCGCTCCTGTGGCGTCTGATGTCATCATCTCTGTCCCACCGTCTCATACAAGAGCATTGTTGCCAGTGGAAAAGTAAACAGACACAGGATTTGCTCTCGTCTCAGGATCCCGTTGACAGCTGGCCGCCATCCCACGCTCTCCCCACCTTCCTACCTACCTACAGTATTTACTTACTGCATAGGAGAAAGGAAATCTATTCACACAGCATCCACACCACCACCACCAGAACCTTCAGTTAAATC
>JBCEWE010000456.1:6380406-6382906 GCA_039877035.1 Silurus lanzhouensis | reverse complement strand
ATGACTGTAAAAAACTGTAGAAAGATCATCACTCATAATCACACAGTGCTCATGTTAGTTCTCACTCTCCAGTGTTCTGTATTGTTTAAAGACTATAATCACACTCTTGATATCATCCAAATGAGGATGGGTTCCCCTTTCGAGTCTGGTTCCTCTCAAGGTTTCTTCCTCATAAAATCCAAGTTAGTTTTTCCTTGCCACAGTCTCCATGGCTGCTCATCAGGGATAAACACACATCATTCACATTAACTGTTAAATTCTGTAAAGCTGCTTTGAGACAATGTCTGTTGTGAAAAACGCAATAGAAATAAACTTGACTTGACTTGACTTACTAACCATAGCAAAGCTGTTGGCTGGATATTTCCAGATAATAGACAGCTTTCACACCAGACCTGATAATGAGGTGTTTATAAATTCCTGCAATACTTCATGCCAGAAAAATCCTTCAGAAGGTCACGAGTTTTCTCATGATCTATCTCCTAATCCATCCATTTTCCTATCTATCTATTCATTCCTCTGTTCCTCAACCCATCCATCTACAGATATATCCATCAATCTATCTATGCGTTTATAATGTACACAATAGGATGCAAGACAGTATCAGGTCTTTATAAATCTCTGGAATGCATTAAAAACTTGTAGGTTCATGATGATCTCATTATTTGGGTAGGAACATTATGTACCACATGACAAGAAATACTTGCCTATAGGTCTCAGACCAGGAGCAGTAGCTTGAAGAGCTCAGAACAGCACCAGAAGCATGTAGAGGAACAGCAGACATTAAAATGGGAACAAGGAATGTCAGCATGGAACTAGTATTAGCATCAGCCCAGGTTGAAAGCAGAAACTTGTAGACCTCAGGATGGAAGCAGTAGTAGACATAAAAACAGGAGCTTGGGAAGCCCATGATGGAATCTATGGTTGACATCAGCATTTAAGCAGAAGCTTGTAAAATTCATAATGGAATCAGTAGTAGACATAGAAGCAGAAGATTGTAAACCTCAGTATGGAAGCAGTAGTATACATCAGAGTGGAGCAGGAGCTTGTGAACCTCAGGAAAAAGGGCAGAAGTAGTTTGCAGAAAGGTCTTGCTGACTGGTATCAAAGCACAAACATGTATACTTCAGGACAGAATCAGTAGTAGACATTAGAATGGAAATAGAAGCTTCTAAACCTCAGAATGGAATCAGTAGTAGACATCTAATGGATTCAGGACAATGTGAACCTTAGTATGAAAAAAATTGTAGACATGAGCATGGAAGTAGGCACTTGCGAACTTCAGCATGGAAACAGTAGTAGACATCAGTATAGAAGCAGGAGTTTGTGAACCTCAGGATCCAAGTAGTAGTAGACATCTGATGGAAGCAGGAGCTTGTGAACCTCTGGATGGAAGCTGCTTCAACCTTGAGGTTACAAGATTTGGTTTTGAAACATATCTGATGTTAACCACAAAAGAATGATTCACTCACAACGAACACCATCCTGAAGTCAATTTCATCCTCGGGCGAATACTGTCAACAACAATTCTCTCAGTTGACAGCATGCACACACACACACACACACACACACACACACACACACACACACACACACACACACACACACACACACACACACACCACACATGAGGTCAAATCACTATGTTATCAGAGGGCATCCTATTTAAGAGAAGTCAAAGAAATTTATTCATGTGTACTGTGTGCAGCCTGGTGGCTCCGAATACGGGTTTTATGTAAGTGTTAGTGTATTTTTTGTTTGGCAGTGGGTGGAGCTTCGGTGTCAGTTATGACATCACAACCGTGGCCTGTGACCTGTCAATTAATCAACTAAAAACCATAACCACATCAGGGGTTTTGCTTCAAATCCCTTTCTTGGTTTCTCCTCATGGATTCATAACTTGAAAACCCAGGACATACACACACACACCCACACACACACATATATACTGGTTTACCTGTTGTATGGGGACCAACTTTGTAGGGACCACCCTTTCTAAAGGTTTTAGAGGTCTGAAAATTAATTAATAAAACAAACCATAGCTTTGCTAGCCTATACACGACTTTAAATATCTGAAACAATGAACTTATGATTTGACCCTGCTTAATGGGGACTTTCACACTATCAAGAGAATGTGCCTAATGGGGACATTATTTGCATATTACTGCATATTATTTGCATAATACACACACACGTTCCCGTATGATTTGTGGGGACCTTGCAACAACAATACGTATGTTACTAGTGATAAATTATAAGTCTTTATAAGTAAGTAAGTAAGTAAGTAAGTAAGTAAGTAAGTAAGTAAGTAAGTAAGACCATTTGTAAATTTGCATTTAAAAAGGGTTTAAACTCACACACCCACACACACACACACTTATCTGTATCACTCCCTAGTGATTCAGCCTTGTTAGTCACTCCTTCACACAGTGCGTGTCTCATACAAAGCTCGTTTTTTGGTTTTCTTTTTGTCATTCCAGACGATAAATGGCGCTTCCAATTT
>JBCEWE010000456.1:6372906-6375406 GCA_039877035.1 Silurus lanzhouensis | reverse complement strand
CTGTGTTTGTATATGTGTGTGTGTGTGTGTGTGTGTGTGTGTGTGTGTGTGTGTGTGTGTGTGTGTGTCAGTGTGTATTTGTGTCCTTGTGTGAGTTTATTAATGAGAGGTCATGGTTTGCATGAGGGTTCTGTAGCTCAGATATTTGAAGAACAGACGCTGACATTTTGGTATTTGCGGAGAACTCCAGAGAGAAGTGAAATCTCTCTTTCTCTCTCTCTCTCTTTCTCTCTCTCTCTCTTTCTCTCTCTCTCTCTTCTCACAGCAGGATGGAAGATCAGAGGGTCGCATGACTCACGCTTCCGACTTAATATTTTCAAATATCACCGAGACGTTCTTATGCCACAGATTGTCCTACAATCTTTAATGTTTTCTGGATGCAAACAATTTTGAAAGCAACCTTTCTGCTCAAAAAGGATGATGGAGATACAGCAGATTAATTGTGTTGCGTGCAATCGGACTGCGAATCAAATCTCCATAAGGATAAACAAACAAACAAACAAACAAACAAACAAATATACATCTATTTGCAGCCATTAGCAGTAATTGCATGGTTGTTTCACTCGACACACCATCCCTAAAGACACTAATCTGCCTCTGAATTGTGTATAAAACATTTATTTATTCGTCTGTCTGGTTTTTATTTTCTCCCTCTCCTAGCTAACCCTTCTCTCATACATTTCACCCGGAAGTGTGAAATCTAACACATGTATTTGATTTTCATTTATGCTTGAATCCTGCTTATCCTCATCATGCTGATTTTTATTATAACTTGGAATTGAGGATGTTCTGACCTGAAATGTTTCACCTCAGTCATGTTTCTTTTATGTACAAATGGAAGACAGATACCTGTAAGTCATACACATTCATGCTGTCATGTGATGATAGATAGATAGATAGATAGATAGATAGATAGATAGATAGATAGATAGATAGATAGATAGATAGATAGATAGATAGATATCCTCTCCACTGCTTCTCGTTCTCTACCCATCCCGAGGCATCCTGAGGTTGCTCCAGCTCCCAGTCACGTCCCACCTCATGAAGATTGTGGACCTTAAAAGAAGTCGATGGCGACCCCACAAACATCCCGAACCATCTAGAGACGCACCAGCGCCAATTGGTTTCCACTTCATGTGGAGTTTGGACACTGGACCTCCTAGAGTGTTTGAAGGCTCTGTCATGGAGAGAGTTAAGGGCCTTGCTTAAGGGCCCAACAGTGGTGCCTTTCTATCTATCTATCTATCTATCTATCTATCTATCTATCTATCTATCTATCTATCTATCTATCTATCTATTATGCAATTCACATCACACACAACTATTTGCATGTAGGTCAGAACATCCTGTGAGAAAGCTGCTGATATACTGTAGTTTCATTAAATGTAGATATAAATGGAGAAAAAGCACGTTGATCTGCATGAATTCGTGGCAGACATTTGGCAAATGTGTGTGTGAAGAAAATAATCAATGTTGGAGAACAAATTACTGGAATAATACGTGAGAGACTACATGCTGTAACAGGGCTGATCAGGAACAAGGAAACAGGTGTAAGTAATTAGTGACATGTGACGAGGTCATGTGAGATGTGGAGACTGATAGAAGATGTGCTGTTGGTTCTAGGCATAATCCTAACAGTTACCTTATGGAGTCGTCTCTTATTCTTTAAAATCCCCCAGAAGACCACAACCGAGTGCTACTGGTATAAATACGACTGATACTTTCAATGACCTTGAAGTCTACAAAATATAGCTAAGTTGCGATTTCCGAGGCTCGATCGATGGTAAAAATGGCGTAAATGCACTTCTTTGTTCTTTTCCTCATGTCTGGATGGTGTAATTAACCTTTGTGTCACCTTTTATACTTACCCAGAGTGCACTGGGGCCCGGTGACTTCCTAAAGGACCACTCACACTGTGTGTGTGTGTGTGTGTGTGTGTGTGTGTGTGTGTGTGTGTGTGTGTGTGTGTGTGTGTTTGGTGTGGAAAGGTAGACTCAGCACAGTGACACAGTGACGTACGGGTTGGGATTCAGACGTGTGGTTCTGCTGACGAGCAACAGATTTTTTTTCCCTGTAATTTGTTATAAAAACACTACAAATAAGAAACTAAAACAGAACAGACTTTTTGACATTTTATATACAACAGTACAAATCAAATGGTTTGGATTTGGTTTGCAAACCTCTTTTTTAAGCACACAAACATGATTCTTGATTCTGATTGGTCAGACGTTGTTCATTAAAATGCAAATCACATATTATATTCATTCCCTTGTTGTCACGTTACGTTAGCGTTTCTATAGTAACCGCTCACACTCGGTCAAGTCACTGTGTATTTATAACTATAACTACGTGTGTGTTTGTGTAGGTGTTTGTGTAGGTGTTTAGGTGTGTGTTTGTGTAGGTGTTTAGGTGTGTATGTGTGTATTTCTGTAGGTATTTAGGTGTGTGTTTGTGTAGGTGTTTGGGTGTGTGTGTATTTGTATAGGTGTTTAGGTGTTTA
>JBCEWE010000456.1:6347906-6367906 GCA_039877035.1 Silurus lanzhouensis | reverse complement strand
TTTAGGAAATAAAGGAATTGAAGTTGACCAGATTATATTTAGATGCACACACTGAATGTAGAAATGCACATTACTTTCTGTGAATGAGGCCCATATTTTGTCACTGAACTGTAATATACAAGGTACAAAAAACAACAGAGGGAAAAAAGAGAGATGAGGGAAGAAATTGATTCCTGTGTACACGCAATGAGGAGAGCCGAAATTTCATTAAGGGGACGCTGCTTGCGTCATAACCGTGGACTGTGATTGATGCGTTCTCCCTCATGCTGCTGGTGAAAGAGAAGAGAGAGAGAGAGAGAGAGAGAGAGAGAGAGAGAGAGAGAGAGAGAGAGAGAGAGAGGTGGAGTGAATGTTAAAGCATGTACTGCAGCCTTTCCAGCTCCATCACACAACCCTGTTTCCTCTGCTCAGCAATAAAATAAGGTTTTATCACAACAGAACATTGTAATTTCGGGATTTAATGTAATTTCCCTGCTTTTAAACCCGAACACACGTCCAGATACGATTTCTATCGAATATAAAGTTGTTTCTTTCGGTAAACACAACATACAGAAGTGAGGGAAAATCTACTGAATCGCTAGATTTATGTTTCGGTGAATTTGCTCATATAATAATAACCACCACGGGAGATGCTCGGATTGGATGGTATTCAAATGTGTAATACATATTTAAAAAAATCGATATATTCTTTGATTCAATAATTAAATATTCACGTGAAAAATAATCAAGCGTGCAATGAAATCATGTAAGAAGAAATGGTTGTGAAATAAATCTCATAAACATAACATAATCTGGTTTTCCTGTAAGGTCATAGAGTACGAAAGAGATATATTGAAATTGAATGCACACCGACCCAATTTTGCTTTAGCACTGCTTTAAAGGTCACGGCCTTTAACCCTGTATCAAGAACCATCTCAGTAACACGGCCTCTCCGTTAAATTTTCTCCATATGGTGTCGTCATAAAGTCATATATTTTTTTCACAATCCTGGTTTGTTTAATATCGAGAAAATGATCAGCGTTGTGACGGTAATGTGTAATCAGCAAAGGCCAAAGGGCCTGAGTTTATCAGCTGGTGATGCTTTATTACTGATTTCCATCTGTTGGTAATGTATGTTGTCTTTTTGTCTTTTTTTACTGTGGTTGTAGAGCTTACACACACACACACACACACACACACACACACACACACACACACACACACACACACACACACACACACACAGCTGCCAGGGAGGTTCCTACAGCCATCCATCATTATAGTGCTGGAGGAAAAGGTTCTGCCTTGTCTGCTGTTAAATTCAAAAAATCTGATTGGTCAGAAGATGGTGATTGATCTTTTTTGTAACAGTGGCTCAGACAGTATTACAGGTGTTTGTTCTAATACATCTGTCTGGAGTAACAGATCGTTCACAGGGACTCAGACAGCAGACGTGTCAAAAAAACAGGTGAAATTTTTTTTATAGACGTTGATGAACAGTGACGTTTTTTAATAAGAAAGGAGTCTCCAGTGTCGGTGCTTCGTAACAGGAGAAAGTTCAATAAAGAAAGGCGAGAGGATGGTAAATAAAGTAACGAAGGTTAAGCTGCTTTATTACCTTTAATATTACAAAAGCACTTAATTTTATTATACAATAACTTCAGGAAGAGTTCTGGTTTAATCCATGTACTCGCTGCAGGTGTGTCACGTAGCTGAGAAAAGCCATTTAGAAAACTGAGTATAAAGTAATCGGGCTCAGAGCACAGCCAGATAATCACGAGAAAAAAGTCACAATTATCACAAAAAAAAAAAACCAGTGTAAAATGGGAAATAACACATTCAGTACGTTCTGGTTCGTCTTTAGAATATGAATCACATTTTATTCCGATTACAAAGAAAAAGGACTGAATTTAGTGGATGTATTGTGCTATTTGCTAGTGATGCTAAACCTGCTAAAGAAGCTAACAATGCTAATAATGATAAACAATTCTATAATTAGCAGACAAAAAAAGACATAAAGAAAAATAAGTTTCATTTATAATTGACCAGGAGCTTGTTTTATTGCGCTTTTTTTTATTGTGACATGTCCAAGAACGCTTGAAAGGGATGTCATAATAGTCCTTGCTAATGCTAACGCTAATAGAATGACCATAGCTTCTGGTTGCTATGTACATGGGGAGCTCGTGAAGTTAAAAAACGGTATGAATGAGTGTGAATGTTGCACTGGCGAAAATCTCGATCACACGCGCTAATTTTTATTTTACATACATCTGTGCACATTAATTAGCTTCTCTTTTTTTTTTTTTACTATTTTTAGCTAACTAGCGATGTCTTTTCTATCTGTATTCGCAGCAGACATTGTGATGGATTGTCTCCATGTGCAATCCTGTGTCTTCTAAAGCTTTTTTTATGTCCTGTGATTAATGGAAGGGCCAGCGGTGACTCTAGCAGCCCACGACAATGGCGTTGTTCGAAACCCCTCAGAAATGTGCTGTTTTGTGCGAGAAAACGGTTCACACTCAAGTCGCTAGCACACTACTGCAGACTCAGGAGCGTGGAAGCTCTTTTGTTTAATATTTATTTATATACTTTTATGCCTTTCTACAGTGCGAGTTCAGCAATCGTTCAGCATAAGATTATAACAGATCACGCTGTGTGACGTGGATCTAATAAACACGTGTATGACACGTATATAGAATGTACGGTAATGATGCAGGTTAGTAAAGAAGAATAAAATGTCATCAGAACACTTAGTGTTAAAACATAGAGCTGGATGAGTCGTGTTTTGGGATTTTAAGTTTGTAATGGGGAGCCTGAGGTAAGCCTACTTTAGTGTTAGCTTAGCATAAACGTAGAACTAGCTCACATAAACATTCACATACCACATACTGGTTATTGCCTTTATCTATTTCTTTTTTGCCTCAGTGGTATTAAGGTTTAGCTCATCGTCATTTCATGTTTCATTTTTCCCGTCTCTCACTCACTCTTTCTTTTCTCGTATTTCTGCACAGTGTTTCTGTCTCTATCACTCACACTCTCAGAATTTTTTTCACTGAACGTCTGTCTGTCTCTCCCTCTCTGTCTCTTTCCACTCACTCTCCCTCTCTCTCTTTCTTCATTGTCTATCCGAATATCTGTCTCTCTATCTGTCTTTCACTCTCTCCTTTAGTCTTTTTTCACTGACTGTCTCTCTCTCTTTCACTCGCTTTCTCTCTTTTAGATTTTCTTTACCATCTGTCTGTCTTTCTTTCATGCTGTCTCTCTTTCTCTCTTCCTCTTTTAGTCTTTTTTTTACTGTCTGTCTGTCTGTCTGTCTGTCTGTCTGTCTGTCTGTCTGTCTGTCTGTCTGTTTGTCTCTTTCACTCACTCTCTCTCTTTTGGTTTTTCTTTACCATCTGTCTGTCTCTCTTTCATGCTTTCTCTCTTTCTCTTTCTCTCTCTATCTTTAAGCCCTGTCTATTTGTCTGTCTTTCTTTCACTCACTCTCTCTCTCTTAGTCTTTTTTTACAGTTTGTCTGTCTGTCTGTCTGCTTGTCTGCCTTTCACTCTCTTTTAGTCTTTCTTTACAGTCTATCTGCTTGTCTGTCTCTTTTATTCCCTCTCTCTCTTTTTGTGTTCTTTTACGGTCTGTATGTCCGCCTGCCTGCCTGCCTGCCTGCCTGCCTGCCTGTCTGTCTGTCTGTCTGTCTGTCTGTCTGTCTGTCTGTCTGTCTGTCTGTCTCTTTTAGTCTTTCTTTATCTATCTGTCTTTCACTCACTCTTTTGTCTTTCGTCACTGACTGTCTTTCTCTCTCTCTCTCTCTCTCTCTCTCTCTCTCTCTCTCTCTCTCTCTCTCTCTCTCTCTCACCTTCCACTCACTCTCTCTCTTTATCTTTATTTACTGTCTGTCTGTCTGTCTGTCTGTCTGTCTGTCTGTGTCTCTCTCTCTCTCTTTCTCTCTCTCTCTCTCTCTCTCTCTCTCTCTCTCTCTCTCTCTCTCTCTGTTATCAGTGACTCTGATGCCAGCAGCACACTTCATCACTGTAATTGAATTTCAAAAAGTTTACATTTAAAGAATGGAGTCTGTTCATGTGTGTGTGTGTGTGTGTGTGTGTGTGTGTGTGTGTGTGTGTGTGTGTGTGTGTGTGTGTGTGTGTGGAGAGAGCAGGATAGATACATGCATATAAATCACGTGTTTGTGTACCATATATTGCATTTTTGTTTATTGTTGTGTCTTTAGATTTCCTGCTTTTTTGTGCCTCTGTATGTATTGCGTCACGTGGTTTTTTTGTGTTTGTATCCTTTGTATGTGTTACGTAACTTTATGTATATTTGCATATTTTTGCACACCTACTGTAAGATATACATTCTACTTGTTATCTTCGGTCTTCCATATTAGTATAAAAATACCTCATGCTAATATGTCATATATGTAAATATTCATATAATTAATCTAATATATATATATATATATATACATATACAATTCTGCACCGACTTGTTAATAATTATAACTTTCTTATGCCTCATTATTACTTTTCTCTCCTTTTTAATTTTACTGTGTAATATTGTTTCATGTTTAATATTTTATATTTGTTGTAGTTTGCCTGTAGCCTCGCTGAAGAATTTAATTGTACAAACTTACATCTGCACATATGACAAATTAAACTTGAGACTTGTGTGAATCGGGTTTGTGCATATTGATTGTGCATTTGTGTATACTGTTGTGTCTGTCATTGTTTTTAGATGTGTGTAAATGTGTGCTGCATTGCACCAGCGCAGCTTCAGTGGATCTGTCGTCTTTGAAAAGATGTTTGTGTTTTCCCGGAGATTCAGGCGTTATCCTGAGTCTGTCGATGCACTCACACACACACACACACACACACACACACACACACACACACACACACACACACACACACACACACACACACACACACACACATACACACACACTCACCGCTCACTAGTGTGTCATATTATTTCTTCAGCCTAACTTTATGCTGAGAGTTATTTGGGAGCATACGCAGACGCACACAAGGACTGTGTATAAGAGAAAAAGCACACACACACACACACACACACACACACACACACACACACACACACACACACACACAAACACTGCATCTCACACTCACTACACACTCAGAGTTACATGCTGTGTAGGACTGAACCGCTAAATATCTTCACATGCATTGCTTTAGGGTCAAAGGGACTTTCCAAAGTGTATAAATAAAGTATTGTTCTACTCTTTAGGCCCCGCCTCCCAAATCACAGACTGGCGAATGAAAATCAAACCTGCAGGCCATCTGCTGGTGTGTTAGAAAACTTTTTGGTACCACCTTGCGTATATATAAGACACACTCGTGGCATGATATTATACTAAAATATTATATATATGTATATGCGGCGTTTCTAATTACGTACAGACTGTTAAACTTGCTCTTGAGGTTACAGTAACCAATATTCCTTTCCCTTCCTTCTCTTCGGATCTGCCCAATTCATCCAGAAGCCCTACCTCTGGATGGAGTTTTCTTCAAGTGGAGACCACTCTGTGCAGCTGGGCATGGTTGAACCTTTAAAATCTAAAAATCCATAAAGCTACTGAGCAACTCAAAAGTCTGCTACAATGGCTGACCAGTTTACACAAAGGGTTTTGCATTTAAGCATCACTACATCAATTTATCACTAAACATTACACCACAACACCAACAATCATGGAACTGTAATAAATGGACTGTGCCACCTAGATGAGGATGGGTTCCTTTTTCAGGATGTTTTTTTTTCAGGATTTCTTCCTCATGCCGTCTCAGGGAGATTTTCTTCGCCACAGTCGTCACTGGCACAAACTTATAGGAATTAAACTCATACAGTCTTTTATACGACTAAATATCCTCTTTATCTCTGTAAAAACAATTAAAAATCAATTTCCAAAACTATAAAACTCACGACTTCCAAGTTAAAAAAACAACAGTCGACAGGAGTGGCATTATCTGCGTTAGCGCTCGTGTCACCTGTTGAGGCCTCCGTGTGACACTTGAGCTTCAAATCGCTTTCAAGCTCTTAGAAACATCTCTTTATCTCTTCATCTCTCCATCTCCTCATCTCCATCTGACGTTATTTTCATCTCCTGGTTGCTGTTGTGTCTCTCTTTTATCTCGGTTGACAGTATCAGAAATAGGAGTCGCCGCACCCCCCCCCCCCCCACCCCTTTATCCGAGCCGGGTGGTTGTCATGGTAACGGGGTGGTCCGGTGCATCTTAGCGATTAAAATATTGTGCTTTTATCTGTGTGGGGACAGAAATGTCTCTGCAATTGTGGAAATGTAGACTCACCCCTCGCACCCGATAAAAAAAATTGTAACGCAGCAGTGATTTAGTTTTACACGGTATCCTTTTCAATCTTCATTAAGTAACAATTTACTGGAGCTGATTTAATAAATCATTAATTATTCATCGAAGACGGTAGGGGAGGCTTTAATGAGGAGCTGTCGATTGCCGAGGCTTAGGGGCGCTAAAGGTGTGATTACTGCACAAAAGCTGTAAGCTTGTGTTCTTCACTGTACAGAAGATCTACACTACAGTATAATCAACAATTTACATGAGATAAAAATAGTTGGGAAAGATCTGGGGTTTTTTTTTTTTTTTTACTCGAAAGCGGAGTAGGAAAAAGGACACCATTTTTAGCCAGATGTTATGACAATTAGCCAATAGGAATGTACCATTTTGCTATTAAATATCAATAAAAATTTATATGGGCTCGGATTTGATCATTGTGACTACGTTTTTTTTTTTTTACAAAAAATAAATTTTAGTAAATTTTTATCACTAATATATACCTCAAAAGTTGTTTTGTTGCATGTGATCACTTTGCAATAGACTCTGAACAGATCAGATGCATCTGTTATTTTTTATAAACTTATTAATTTGGGCTTTTACATTTTATTAATATTCTTATCTATTTTGTAAATATAACTCATTTTTCTTTTACTTTCCAGGGTGTACCTCTAACTCTTTTGGATGGATCCAACCTAAAAGTAAAGGTAAAGAGGACGTCGAGTTAAGAGGTCGCAAATCGAGTGCCAGTCTTTTGCTTCCAGTTTGAGTTATTTGAAGGGCAGAAAAAAAAAATGGAGAACACATACAGTGAGAGAACTTCTCTTTCCCGTGGCGCTCGAGATATCGCCAAAGAAGCCAAGCGGCATGCGGTCAAAAAGGTCAACAAAGCCATAGACAGGGCAACGGATGAATATTCAGGCCGCACGTATCATCGGTTCGAAAATGACGATGAAGACGAGGGCGGAGATGAGAACCGCTATTATAACCAGGACGGTCAGGCGCACCAACACGAGGATGATGAAGGATCCAGCGACGCCACCGAAGGCCATGACGATGAAGACGAGATCTACGAGGGAGAGTACCAGGGGGTTCCCGGCACCGGGGACGGACAGGTGGCTATGGGGCGGCCGGTAGCTGATGGTACGAAGGACAGGAAAGAGCTGGAGAAGGAGCGTGAGGCGGAGGAGGAGGAGCTAGCGCAGCAGTACGAGTTGATCATCCAGGAGTGCGGACATGGGCGCTTCCAGTGGCAGCTCTTCTTCGTACTGGGGTTGGCGCTCATGTCCGATGGAGTGGAGGTTTTCGTGGTTGGGTTTGTGTTGCCTAGCGCCGAGACGGACATGTGTGTGCCCAACTCTGGAGCAGGGTGGCTGGGTGAGTGAGAGGACATCAACATACTTAACACAACACCAAAGAAATAAAAACGAGCCACATAATATTTTTTCGAAGTGTGTGGAATTTTTTAGTTCTCAACTACCTTTAATCTGTTCCCTGTACCAATTTAGATTACACTTAATATTAGACAGGAAGTGTACCACCTATTTAGGAGAACTTGCTACTTAATCCAGAAGTCAGATCATTTAGAGAGCAACAGCAGGACTTTCACAGAGGTTCCTCTCTGAAAACCTATCCACAAAGGAAGAATCGGAGTTCCTGAATGAGTTAGTTCCACGACTAGAAAGAGATGGCCCTGTATGTGTGTGTGTGTGTGTGTGTGTGTGTGTGTGTGTGTGTGTGTGTGTGTGTTCAGTAATATCATTGGGATGGATCAGGAAGTGTGTTGTCATGGTACCAGGTACAGTACATGAGTGGGTAGTGTTATATTGGGTTTGTTCGTGATCGTCATTGTGTGTGTGTGTGTGTGTGTGTGTGTGTGTGTGTGTGTGTGTGTGTGTGTGTGTGTGTGTGTGTGCGTGTGTACAGAGAGAAGATTCTTGTTCTGACAACAGGACACCTGGGTACCTCATCCTGTTGCATCCTTTCTCCTTTCGAGACCTGCAGGTCTTTATGTAATTACCTAATAAGCTGAATTGTGAATAGAAAATCATTTCATTTGTTTTTTTTTTAATAAAACCCACGCCTGCCTGCAGCAAGGAATCTGTGAAACCTCAACGCACACACACACACTCACACACACACACACACACACACACACACACACACACACACACACACACACACACACACACACACACACACACAGTATTCCAACACATATTTGAGAGACAATTGCCGATGTACTCGATTTGTGGTTTCAGTGAAACAGGATAATATGCATCTCTCTTTCTCTTCCCCTCTCTCTATCTGTCCATCACAGAAGAAGATGAACAGACCCATTCTGCCAAATCCTACTCCCTCCATGCACTTTCCTTTTGTTTTCTGTTTCTCTAATGTTCACCGCAGGAAGACACATGGACACACGTGAATTACGCTCAACGTCAAGTCTGGTTTGCTGAAGCTACCGAATAACTATGCATTCATTTTATGCTTTTAGGGCGAGAGACCAAGAGAGAAAAAGAGAGAGGGGAAAGAGGTAGAAAGCATCAAGGCATGAAATCAGAAAACTGAGCTCTAGGGTTTCTCTGAGGAGAACAGCTGGTTCGCTTTTGTTGCATAAGCCGTTTTCGTTGACAAGCACTTTTTATTTGTTCACAGCGCTGCTGAATTCTCAAATCTGATTGGTCAGAACAAGGTGATTCATTTTCTATAAAAGTTAAATCTAACAGCAGGTTTACACTGATCAGGCATCACATTATGACAGATTACAAGTGGTGAATTGAAGAACACTGATTATCTCTTCATCATGGCACCTGTTAGTGGTTGGATATATTCATTGGGCAAAAAGTGAAAATTTTGTCCTCAAAGTTGATGTTAGAAGCAGGAAAAATTGGCGAGCTTGAGTTTGACAAATTGTGACGTCTAGACGACTGGGTCAGAGCATCATTAAAACTGCAGCTCTTGTGGAATGTTCGTGGACTGCAGTGGTCAGTATCTATCAAAAGTGGTCCACGTGGGGAGCGAAGGCTGGTCCGTGTGGTCCGATCCAACAGCTTCAATTGCTGAATAGTTAAAGCTCTTGCTCGACAGGTCACAAATGTTTTGTCAGCAAAAGGGGACCAACACAATATTAAGCAGGTGGTCATAATGTTATGCTGATCTGTGTATATTAATACACAAGCAATTCTGCTCATTCATAAGCACTTCTTAAAACACACTGTTTGTAGACATTTATTGAACATTCATGGAAGAAATCTCAAGGAGTGTAAGGGCTTTGTAGCAGATATTTTTCCACCATGGGAAAGCCTTCCTGTCCAGTGTTCAGTTTATTACTGCTTATGTATTCAGGATCTGTCAGGATTATGGACAGGGGGCTACATTTCCCATCAGCCTCTGCATGTCATATGAGCCCCAGTTAAAGATCTCTCACAGCAAATTCTTGGCTGCATTGTTTTGCTTCATGTTCTGGTTCTGACTTTTTTTTGTCAATGATTCCTGTTCTTTAGTGTTTTATTTATTTGTTTATTTGTGGTTCTTCTTCAAATTATTACCACAAAGCTGAAGGCACACAAGTGTATAGGAATGTTTTCAGATGTGCTAATAAAATTTTCCCTTTACTTGAACTAGAAGACTCATTGTGGAACCTGTGCACAAAGCCAGCTCCATGAAGATATGCTTTATAAGGGTTGTAGTAGAAGATCTTCTGATTTAAAGCTCCAACCCTATTGGAATGAATGTGAACACTGATTGCACCCCAGGCCTCCACACCATCACCTACACCTGACTGAATCTCACACAAATCTCCACAAAAATCTAGTGGAACATCTTCCCATGAGAGTGGAGGTTTTTATAACTGCAAATGGGAAATCAACATGGAATGGGATGTTCAAAAAGAAGCACTGTTGTCCACAAACCTTTTGTCAATATAGAAGATTTTAGAGGATGTTGTTATTGAAAAAAGTCAGCTTCGCTCCTTCGGTCTGTAGATCTTAGTCATAATGTTGTTTATTATACATTTATTAATCCCATTCAAATCTGATTCACTGATTAGATTACTTTCCCACGGATGCATGCCTGAGACTAAGATGAATAAATCTCAGAGGCTTTTCTCAGACTATGAGTTATCACAATCTTCCTCTAGTAGTTGTTTTTACAACAGACCTTCCATCAGCTCGAGTCTCAGAAAATAAGTACCATTTAAAGTCCAAACGCTCAGTGTGTTCCTCTCAAGGGTACCGATTCCTGCCCGTTTCTGTCGTCTGAAAAAGTCTAAAACTCATTCAAGCTTCAAACCACATTGTAAGGACCTTCAGGAGTACTTTGACGCCCAGGCTGTAAATCAGGGAACAAAATGTACCTGTACTGTACCATTTTAATGAGTACACAGTACAATCCTTCTCTCTTTATCCTCCAGAGGGACTGAGGCGAGCCGAGGGATCCGGCGAGAGTCGGCGAAATGTGTCCGTCTGCCGTCGAACCGTAATCCAAGGAGACGCTATAGATGTCAGGGAATATGTTTTGGCAGCAGGACCTAATTACGCATGCTGAGCCACGTTTAATTAATAAATGGAGCCTCTCATGGACCTGGTGAGCTGTCACAGAAAACAGTTTTACTTTATTGTTGCTATTACAGCAGGGAGAAAAAGAGTGACACAGCATTGTCTGGCTCAGCAATACCGCTCGTATATCAAGCGTTTCATCGAATAGATGAATAATGAAGGAATAAAACACGCGGGGTCATGATGTTATTGGAAAGTAATCGACGGCGAGGTGGTGTAGGGAAGCGAAGATCGTTTTACAATTATCAGCAACGTCCTCAAGTAAAATTGAGAAAAAGACTGGAGTGAGGATGCAGCGATTTTCATTGAGGGTCATGAGAATGAACGGGATTAGAAATGAGTTTATTAGAGGGATGTTTTGGAGACAAGGTGAAAGAAGCTATATTAAGAAGGTTTGGACATGTGCAGAGGAGGGACATGGGGTATACTGGTAGAAGAATGCTGAGGATGGAGGAAAAGATAAAGTCAGGTACTGATGTAGTTGAGGTGAGGAGGCCTGGGGTGCAGTCAGTGGTCCAGTTCACGATATTTAATAGGGTTGGAGCTCGATAAAACTAGATCTTCCACTCCAATCCATGATAAGTATATCTTCATGGATCTGGCTTTGTGCCAGGAGTATTGTCATGTTGGAACAGGTTTGGGTCTCCTAGTTCAAATGAAGGGAGAATTTTAAGCTACCACATAGGTAAGACCTATACAATTGTGTTCCTCCGAATTTGTGGTAACAGTTTGGGGAAGAAGCACCATGTAGTCTATCTTTCTATCCATCCATCCATCCATCCATCCATTTATCTATCTATCTATTGGAAAGAAGCGAGCACAGATCCAAGCACAGAAAAAATGCTGTTGGTAAACAAAGGTTTTAACCTGAGCTTGAACCTTCTGAGGAGTGATGATCTTGATGAGACTGCGCTCACTGATCGCTCCCTCGCCTCTCAGTTTGTGCGCTACACTTTACACACTTCATCGAGTCTCTATAACTACATCTCGTACACATCACCAGGACGTTAATAGCCATGCCGATCGGTCGAATAGTCAGCTTCTGGCCTGGATGTGAACTAAAATTCCTTTCCACTATCAATCTAAAGCATCCAGAATGTGCTAGGATGCTAACATTAACCTGAATAGCAATATGCTAAAGTAAAGATGTGTTGGTTTGGCCATATCAAGGATTGATAAATTTATGCTTTACTTTGCTTTATATGTATTTAAATGCTACAGAGGAGCCCTAAACGGGTCAAAAAGATACCACAGGAAGCCACCGTTGCTGTTGTGGTGTACTAGATTGTCCGGTGTTTAACTGCTTAGCATAGCAATGCTGTATATTGTTAACATACAGCAGAACAACATTTCCTAAGCAAGCATTGTTACAGGTTCAAAACAAATCCTAGCTTTCTATAGTTCTATAGTCAAGCTCTGTGTGGATACTTTCTGCTTTAAGCATTAGGCTAATTCCTGAGGGTGTTTTTTCACAATGTGAGGTAGAATCCTTTCGAAGTAGAATCCTACTCACACTACCACAATGATATCATAAACAGAATGCCAATGATGTTAGCTAGAGGCCAAAAAGGTTTATTGTGCGAGATATCAGTCACTTTGGAATATTTCAAGCGTTACAGTTGCTAATATAGCATGAGGAAGCTAAAACACAACATAGTGCTACCGCTAAGCATTTAATAAAGCATCCTTGATGTTGCTGGCAATAATACGATTTTTGTTGTTGTAGCCGCTAGCGAGAAACGTAGTTGAGTTTACTCTCCGACGAAGAGAAACGTGCTTGTCTTTTTAATCGTGTTAGCCTCGAGCTAACTCAGCTGCATTCATACTATGTAGCATCGAGTCTGTAATTTCTCGGTTTCAGTAGATTTGAGGGTTGAAGCAACATCTCAACGATGGATCGTTTAGCTCTAGCAGTGGTGTTAGAGAAAGAGTGTGTGTGTGTGTGTGTGTGTGTGTGTGTGTGTGTGTGTGTGTGTGTGTGTGTGTGTGTGTAGCAACACCAGGTTCTCTTTTTGTCAGCCTGTAATGAATCACCTGCCTTCCCTTATTATGCCTGTGAGTGCAGATAACACAGGCTGCTTTCTGCATATCAGCTCCCATCAGAAAGGCTTCAGAACATTACGGGAGCTCGCCGTGAGGACAGAGAGATAGATCCGAGCGCACGTTTTCTTTCACGGTGAATCAGACGACAGAAAACGATCATTCCTTGCTGCTTCTTTAGCACAAATTAACATTTTTATTAGCAGCTCGGCCAGAGGAACGTTTAATGGGTTTATCGTTTGTGTGCATGTCTGTATGTGTGTGTGTGTGTGTGTGTGTGTGTGTGTGTGTGTGTGTGTGTGTTCTGAATATCTGATCATCCCTGTCTCTTTATACCAACTCAAGTGGATTGAAGAAAAGCAGGTGAATTATATAAACAGTCCGAGAACGTCGATTATTAGACCAAAACTAAAACTTTCCATTCGTTTGCCCAAAGATTTGACGTGTACAATGAAAATACAAGGGAAGAAGACTTTTATATGAGTTTTGTGTCATTTCTTTGGGTAGAAATGAGGCACTGATTTTATACAAGAACATTTTTAGCTTCGCAGGTCGACATAGGGCGTGCTTTTTCTTTTTTTTTTTTTTTTTCGATGCTTGCAGTGCCTCCTGTCCTGCGGGAATCTGGTAAAATATGGCAACACATTTAAGCACTGGGTTTATATTTTATATTCACATTTATGGCATTTGGCAGATGCCCCAGAGTGACTTACAATGATCTCATTTATACAACAGACCAATTAAAGGAGAGAAGTTGTAATTTAGTGGTTAAGGCCCAAGTATCTCCAAGCTGCTGCTGTTAGGGCCTTTGTGCAAGGTCTTTAACGCTTTTTGTTACAGGTATAATGGCTGACCATGCGCTCTGTCTCCAGCTTCTTCACCTCGCCTGGATATTTGAAGAAAGACTTTGCTGTATTGTACACATGGCATATATAAAGCTACTTTCCTTATTCTTTCTTTCTGAAGGGTAAGGGCCTTGCTCATGGGCCCAGTATTGGAAGCTTAGCTCCGGTAGTTTAGTTAAAGATAGCCCCAGGATTGGATCATTTTGATCATTATGATTATTAGTTCATTAGAATTTTACTTCATAAACGCAGTTACTGTGACTACAGAGTTAAAAGGTGACATTTTACAGGGTTAGACAAAATACTTAAATATTTCATACACATAATGCACAAAACTTTCGGACCATATGTGGTTGTTCCCTAAAGAGGCACACAATTGTATAGGACGTCTTTGGATGCATTGGAAAGACATTTTCCCTTCACTTGAACTAGGAGACCCGAACCAATTCAAGCAAGACAATGCCCCTGGGCACAAGCCAGCTCTATGAAGATCTGCTTTAGATGACTGCACCTCATCTACATCAGTACCTTTCTTTACTAACACCATCACTTAATTAGCACAAATCTCCACAAGCACACTCCAAAATCTAGTGGAACATCTTCCTAGAAGAGTATTAAGTACAGTGTCATCCCGCCCGGCCTTGTGTAATGTATCTGAGATGCTGTGTCAGCTAGTTTATTCCCACTGAGCACTAAGACGATTAAAAGGCGTTAATAAAACGACATCTGTTTCATCCAAGCCCCGTGATTCCATCAGGGATGCAACTGAATGAACAGATAAAGAGCAGTCTGAACACAAATACAGAAACTTAAATCGAGAGCAGAGTTCAATTGTCTAGAGCCTCAGGATGCAAGAAGCACACATCGTGCGATGCGTTTTCAAGGTTCGATTATTAGTTTTCTGTAACACTATTCATGTTTTTTATATATATTTTGGGTTTGAAAGTATTGTGGGTAGGTACAAAAAAAATTGTGTGCTTATATTTTTGGTTTAGGCCACACCCACTTCTTATTTTGAAACAAATAGAATAGAATACAAACTATATATATATATATATATATATATATATATATATATATATATATATATATATATATATATATATATATATATATATAAATAATTAAAGCAGGGAATTTCTCAGATCGCAATTTAATGTGCTTTATATTTTTCATTTTAGGACCAGGGGTAAAAAAACGGAAACGAAGAGGCAGATGAACTGTCTAGCCGTATTGGTTCTGTCGGTTTTCTGCCCTCTCCTTTTGCTTTGTGGTGCATGATGGGATGCAGTCAAATTCAAAAAGAGTGTGCAAACTTCATTCGTTCAGCACGTTTAGTGAATTTGTTTTTGAGCAAATAATTTTGTCATTCTGAAAATGTAGCAATTTATTTTATTGACTCGAGGGATTTACATATTGATGAGATACTTTATATATTGAGGAGTAAAACGCATAGGAAAAACACAGTCTTTTCTCTGTATAACATGTTAGTCTGTACAGTCAGCATTTTGCACAGTGTGTGTGGGTGTGTGTGGGTGTGTGTTATGGGCCAGATGGTCTCTTGTCTGTATCAGCAGGTAGAATATGTAGCAAATTTAATAAACTACTAAGTCTCGCTGTGCATCTGGAACTCATCTGAACATGAAGATATGACGGTTCATCTATTTTTTCTTTCATTTTAAGCCAAAACTGGTTATTGTGAAAATATAAAAGGAACAGCATGGCTGTCGGTCTATGTTAAGGAGGTGTGGCCTCACTGTAATTTCTAAAGAAGGAGGCGTGGCCTTTGTGGCAGTCCTGATGAAGGAAACATGGTCTATGGGTCATGTATTTTGATATTAAAGAATCACAGAAGAGATACATAATAAAACTTATTGAATCAGCGTGTAATGATTTTCTTTTCATCTGCTAAACATGTTTTCTCTTTCTGTTCTTTCTCTCTGTCCTCCACAGGTAGTATTGTGTACCTTGGGATGATGGTTGGAGCATTTTTCTGGGGCGGTTTGTCGGATAAAGTGGGCCGGAGGCAGTGTTTGCTGGTGTGTATGTCCGTGAACGGCTTCTTCGCCTTCCTGTCCTCGTTCGTGCAGGGATACAGCACCTTCCTCTTCTGCAGGATGCTCTCAGGATTTGGGTGAGTGTCCCTCAGTTTACTAAGCGAGTGCACAAATTCTTGGCTTGGTCTGTTTTGACCTTCACAAACCCTCCACCTGGAGTCCACCTGGATATTTTATTTTTGTCTTCATGATCGTAAAAGGGAGCGTAGTTACTGAATGGTTACGAACTCAAATGAAACCAAGAGATTTTGGATGTCACATACGTGATCTGTCCACGATCGCGACATAAAATAGAATATTTTAGCATTGTGAAAGGGGAAAAAATGCTACTGTGTGTGCTTTTGTAGGAAAATAATCATTTCCTGGAAGGTGTAATGGAGCAGAGGCACTATAATCACCTCAAACTATAACAGCACACCCTTAAAGCATCAAATTATAGAATGACACAGCATACTTTTTATGCTCTTACTGTTTCAGTGCTTTCCCTATACAGATGGAGTAACTTCCGATTTTTTGATCTTACTGTGAGAATACTGATGACAAATTTGTAAAAAAAAATCTCAAGCAAACGTAGCAGTGTATTATCTGCCCTTCTTTATTGAAAGCGGTGCTCGTCCACGTTTCAGCTGCCAAATACATATATACTGGATACTTTATAGAGTATGGTAGTGTAATTTGCTTTGTTTTGCTAAATTATATACAGGTAGTCCCCGACTTACGATGGAGATGCGTCGCAATGACAACATCGTATCTTAAAAATATCGTAAGTTGGGACATGGAATAGCCTACACAGGAATCTTAAAGAATGGTGATTGGTATGGGGTAGTATACTCTAATTTGTTAACAATTGAACATATTTTCAAGTTACGATCATTGTCAGTCATTGTAATGCATCTCCATCGTAACTCTGGGAACTACGTGTAATTCCATACAGAGAGTGATTTCTGAAAGACGGGAATCTCTACTCTCGGGAAGCACACATTTATTTATAGGTTTTTTTTTGTTTCTTTGTGCACTGCATCTACGGTGCGGTTTTATTTTTGCAGCAGGATGAAATCAGTGCTGGATCGAGCACTCTTAAATTATCTTCATCCAGAGCTGTTTTTATTTCTTGAGTGCTCTTTACAGCAGCCCAGGGAGCAGTTTTTTGTTTGATTGGGCTCCAGCAGGGGTCTGACCTCAATTTGACCTCAGGCTAGTAGCGAGCTCCTTTTGTCTCCCTATGAGGTTTGTGTACTTTGGAGTATACACACAACACACAGACACACACACACACACACACATGCCTGGTCCTTTTTGAACATTTGGTCTGGCTCCATACTGAGATAATGACTTCTGTCTGAGTGACACACACTTTTCTCCAGACCACATACTTCATTGCTTTTTGTTCTTTTTTTTTTTTTTTTAGTTCCTTTTCCTCCTATTTTCCTCCTCTCTCTCTTTCTATCCTTCCTTTAATATCACTCCTCATGTAAGTTATGGGTCAGTGCCAGGGGGTTCAGCCAGGCTGGTGAGCAGTGTTCAGCTCTGACTTTGCAGCAGAAAGAGAGAGAGAGAGAGAAAGAACGAAGGGAAGAAAGAGGGACACAGAGAAAGAAAGAGCGATAGATGGAGGGGGTGGTTGCAGTAGGATAAGTACAGCAGTGTGTTTTATTGCTAATTGAACGAACAGCCTGTGCTTTGTCCTTGTAGAGTGCTGATCCTTAGCACTGCCACTTCCCCCCACCATCACTCTCCATTCTACATCCTTCTTCTTTGCTATTCGTTAGCGTCTCTCAGGTCATACGCACTCCTCCTAGTTCAGAGGTCATCCCAAGATAGATTCTGTTTGACTCTGATTAAATCAGCGTGCTGTTTATTTTTTTTTTGCATATTTGTCACACTTAAGTGATTCAGATGGACAATGATCTAAAACACACCAGTAAGTCCACCTCTTAATGGCTAAAAAAAACTTAATTAAGGTTTTGTAGTGGCCTTTTTTAAGGTCAAGACTTCTGGTCCACTCTTACCATTGTTCAAGAATATAAGGCCCCAAAAATCGGTGATGCCAGAGCCACATTGTATAGATAGAAGTGTAATTCGGATGTACTGTATTTTGCTTTTCCCATGCTCCACTGCAGGATCGGAGGGGCTGTGCCTATCGTGTTCTCATACTTTGCCGAATTCCTGGCGAGGGAGAAGCGTGGCGAGCACCTGAGCTGGCTCTGCATGTTCTGGATGATAGGCGGCATCTACGCTTCGGCCATGGCGTGGGCTATTATCCCTCATTACGGTGAGTGAAGAGAGCTCCAGCCATTCAGAAAACAGTGTATGTTGATCCTACACATAAAACACAAAAAATCATGCTACATTGTGTATTCTGTGCCCAGAATTAAATGGTGCATAGACTTTATTTTCATTTTTTAATTTTTTTATAGAACTGTGGGGGTAGCCAGTGAGGCGCCAGTGAGTGCCCCCCTGCCCCGTCACCACCCTCGCCCATTTCAATTATTTACCTGCTGAAGTTTATATAATTTATAGTATATGTTTACATACTTTTATAAATTTGCATTCATTAGTTGTGTTTAACCTTTTTTATGGAAGGTTGGGAATGATTTAAATACTGTGCGGGATGAAGCTTTGTGGTTGGAGAGCGGAGCCATTAGAATAGGAATCTCGCTCAGGGTGCCAAAAAGGCTCGAAATGGCCCTGTTTATTATAATATTATCACAGTGCGGTGATAAAAGTGAAAAAATGCCATTGTGGCAGATCTTGAAAAAAAAATTTATTTTGCAGCTTCTAAAATTTTTATTGAAATTAAATATAGCAAATATGAATTAATTTTTATGAATTGCACTACACACTGTACACTATGCACATTAACACTCCGGTTTGTACATAAAGCTCCAAAACGATTTGGACTCGATAAAACACAGACACTTAACTTGCGCAGAGTCAACAAACACTGCACAGATTCTTTTCTTTAACTTACCTTTATATTTGTAGTATTTAGTATTTTTTTGTATTTATTGCATGCCTCATTGCCAATGTTTGTGCCTTATTGCCAACATTTACTGCTGAAAGCTGTAAATTTCCCATTGGAATGAATAAAGTCTATTTATTTAAAAAAATTATAATTTTATGTACATGTGTACTTGAAGGTACAGTGTGACAATCAGCTAAAAGCTAATTATGGAGTGGGTCGAGAACATTTACTTTCATGCTGCATTTACTTTCTTCCCACAGCCTATTTTCAAGTTTGTTTTTTAAACCTTTTATAAGTTTTATACAGTAGAGACAGTTTTTTTGCAGGTCTGGGATAAGGACTAAAACATTCTAACTTCAAGATTTTCTTGATTGTTATGTACGTGAGTGATTACAGCATACAATGAAATTCTGTGAATCCTTCTAGGGAGCTCTGACATAAATTATAAAGCATATAACATAAAACACATAAATATTGAAATTTGTGCAAAAACAAAATGAAAGTAAATATGCAAGAAAATGTGCACATGCTGTGCAAACAAATGCTTGGGCAAAGTCCTGCAGAGGTAATAGTTACGGTAAATTACGGCAAAACGAATAAGACAAAAAGAATAACCTTGACTATAACTATATGAGACTCTGAAGATGCATAAATGTAAAAAAAAAAAAGGGTTTCTGCGTTAATGTGACTTACAAAGAAGATGATATAAATGATAACACTGCAGCAAAGAATTTAGGGGCGGGGCATCCACCTAATAACATAATTACACCATGGTCTAATTAGTAAATTAGTGTACTTTACAAGAAAACGTAGCATCTTCTTATAATGTTAATGCGGACCATGCGCTCGTACAAGTTAATGCGTGTGAAATGGAGGATTATGGGCCGTAGACAAAGGAGAGACGGGTTAAAAACTAGGAATATAGCGGCATTAGGGCGATATCTGGAACAAAAGAGAGTAGAGGAGGTTGTTTGAGGGTAGAAATGGAAGCGAGGGAGCGTGGAGAGAAGAACCGGAGGGAAAGGGGGCGGGTGAAAATGATTAATGAAGGCTGCGTTAAGGATATTTAAAGGATGAAGGCACACAATACCGAATGAATGTGAACGCAGAGAGGTGCAGAGGGGAAAAAAGAGGAGGAGAGCGAGAAAGTGAGAGCGAAAGGAACATTAGAAGTAAAAAAAAAAAAGGGAGAGATACAGTGGCATGAAGGGAGAGTAGAGGAAAATAAGAAAGTGAG
>JBCEWE010000456.1:6162906-6342906 GCA_039877035.1 Silurus lanzhouensis | reverse complement strand
TTGAGAAAACATAGACTTTTGGGTTGTAGAAATCAAAATTGATGGGTGCTGGATATTTCTTAAGCACATCCTCATCGATATAACCTTTCCGAATGGAAAGTGAGAAAGGGATGACCTCTCTCGCTTTCTCAGACACACTCGCACTTTTTGTCACAAACAAACATTAATGGTGTGTCTGTGGCAGTGTAATGAGGTGCTGTCCTTTTGTAATTGCTGCGCTAACGGTAGCTGTCGTTAATGTGGACAGGCCCAGAGGCGGAGCTGCGTAAGACGGCCCAATGTCGGTCTAATTACTGTTGTCATCATGGCCATTGTGCGGATAGGCCCAGAGGCAGAGCTGCGCTAGGGGGTCAGATTTATCTGTAATCACAATACTTGTGTAATGTTAGCTAGCAAATTAAAAGAAGCATTTTTAAATTAGCCTTAAACTTTATGCAATACAAAAGCATTAATATGTTAGAACAGCGGATAACTAGAAAACATATACTTATACTAATCTGTTAAAGCTAAAGGCTCAGTTATTTTTTGTTCGTCTGTTGAACTAGCAAACTAACGTTAAGTAAAATAGGAAACTTTTAGTTAATAGTTCACTTGCTGTTTATTATTTTGTAACTACTGCATTACTATACTTTATATACTGTATGTAATAACAGCAAACCTTCCTACATATATTAGGAAACTTATCATCAAATCATTTGTATTTCTTTTCTATTTGCTAAAATATTATCGCTACGATAGATGTGCACTTAGCCAGCACTCTTCCACCCCCTCGAGCATTTATTCTTCTATAAACACTAGAGGTTTTTTGATCTACAGGAGCTGTAATCCTGTTGTTTTGTTATGCTTAATCTTCCATCGTGTGTGTGTGTGTGTGTGTGTGTGTGTGTGTGTGTGTGTGTGTGTGTGTGTGTGTGTGTGTGTATCCACCCACTAGAACAGGGTGAGACCAACACATCTTTTTCTCTCAACATGTAAAACATGCAGTAAACCTGTCACGGATCGTTCGAGTAGGTGGACTGTAGAGGGGCATCATCATTCTTTCTCTCTTCTCTTCTTCCCACAAATCACTTCCTCTTTTCTTTCTTCAAGTTCTAATATTTCTATTCCTTTTAAGGGTACTCATTTTTGACACCCAAAATTCACTGAATGCCAAAAACTTTCAGAAATTCTATTTATATCTATTAAAATCTTTGAAATTGTAATCGCTGTGATGGAAAGGTCCGAAAAATCCAACATGGCATCCACAAAACTCGTTACAAAACTTAACAGTAATACAATTATAAGTATTTATTACATCACAAGTTTAATTTATATCTTTTCTTATTTCCTGGATTCCTGGTCAGATCCATTGTTGAGCAGAAAATATTACTTTTGGAGATACACAAATGACACAAATAACTAACTATGTAGCTAGCTCTCTATACTTATTAAGAATGTTAAAATCATACATCTAGTGAAGAACAAACCCAATTGCTCGGTCCATTCGATTTCTTTTAACATGCTGTTTATTGTGATTTATTGTAACATCCTGTTTGCAGGTACTACGGTCTTTCAGTGTGGTTCCCTGATGTAATAAAGCACCTCCAAGCGGATGAATATGCAGCAAGGGTAAAGATCCACAACAACGAGCGCATCGAAGACTTCACCTTCAACTTTACACTGGAAAACCAGGTGCACTCCAACGGGTTCTTCATCAACGACAGGTGAGAATGACATCCAGACACCCTCAAGAATTTGGGAGCATTCGAGCGTTGTTATTCCGACTTACTGAGGCAATGTCTTCACCAATCTTTCTTTCCTTTTTACTCTTTGTTCAAAACTGAGATGGCGTTTTTAGTCAGAGAAACGTAGCCTTTTTGAAAACGCTATTCAAAGTGGATCAATTTGAAAACGCCTTTCGAAAAAGGCTTTCGAAAAATCTGACGTATGTAGTCACGTGTCACAGACCATTTCAGCCAAGATAGTGGACAAATTTGCAACAACATGTCAAAGAATTGTAAAATAAATTTTGCACACCGAACCGTTTTAAGGTTTACTCATGCGCACTACAGGGACGTTACCCTTTTCAGTAGTTTTAGGGTGGATGAGCAACTTTTGGAAACATTTGAAAAGGATAGTGTGGACGAGGAACGTTTTTTGGACGAAAAACCACTTTTTTGGATTTATCCGGATTTGTGCATAAGTAGCCTGGATTGCAGTATCAGTGGTTGATGGTTGCTATTGTTTGATTTAACATAGCTGGCATTAACATAGAATTCAACAAATTATTATTTTGGGGTCATTTCAACTTGAAATTTCCACTTAGAGGTCCACATTTACAGCAATTTTGCCATAAAAGGTGTAAGAAATCTGAAAAACGTCACAGAAATATTTCTGGGTTAATGTGGGCGGAGCCAGTCACAAACTTGATCATGTGACATCACCAATAGAAGCCCTGTTGTTGTTTCCAGGTTCGGTTTGTGAGATGCTTGGTGAAAATAAGCAACGATGTTACTGTACACATCCAGAACTTTTGGCACCATATAAACCAAAAAAGTATCAAAACCTGCAACCAGTATTAAATATATATTAAATAAAATCTTTCATTTATTTACTTGTTTAACATTTCTGAAACTAGTAATTATTTTTTTTTTATTATTCCTTTATTCATTTTTGCAAACGTCGAATTGTTTAAACATTATTGGCACCCTTACACATAAGGTTAGAGGTTTTGTGTGTCTGTGTGTTCAGGTGTGCTTTAAGTATCAAAAAATCTAATCACTCTCACCAAACACACACACACACACACACACACACACACACACAAACACACACACACACACACACACACACACACACACACACACACACACACACACACACACACACACAGTTGTGGGACATCATCGCATCATGCCACAACAACAGGAAATTAAAACGCCTTTATCTGTTTTTCACATTCTCCCTCAACAAGACCTTCTGATTCTGAATGTTTGATGGTTCATCTGATACTTCATTATGAATCCCTGTTTTTACTTATTCACAATGTACACTGGGGACTGGTGCATTAATCCTGAGAGTATACCAGAGCAGCATCACATTATACAGCAGTAAGAAGTAGGGTAGGTTGGGTTAGTGAGGTGATCTGTCAGAGTTTCAATACAAAGTTTTCATGATTTATTGTATCATATAAAATCATTCATATTTATATATCGTGTAAATTTGCTTTGATCATCAGCTTAAATATCTAGCTGGATGGATACCTGCTAGTAAACTAGATTGCACATGCATCACATAACGCTTTCTTTTACAGGTTTAGCAACATTGAAAAAAATTCTGTCACCATTCTATATAAAATTAAACATAAAGATTTTTTAATCTATTGGATGTTTGTTCCATTTTTAGTGTCTAATTCTACCAGCAAAAGTACAAATTTCCTGTGTAAATATTCATCCAGTGAAAACTGACATTTCTACAAATTTCTAAAGAATACTCCTTATGTGTTTAATTAAAATTATTTCAAATAATTAATTGCTAAATGAGCACAAATCTCTACAAAGTCTAGTGGAACATCTTCTCAGAAGAGTGGACGTTATTATAACAGCAAATAGTGAATTAGATGTTCCAAAAGATACCAAACTTATTCTCAAATTGTACTTAAATACAGTAACACAGTAGAAATTTTTCCTTGCTGTCCAACATTGAAATTCAGCTGAATGTAAGTGAAGTTTAAATAAAGTGAATCGGTTTGTCCTCAGGTTCATCAGCATGAAGTTTAAATCGGTCACCTTTAAAGATTCCATCTTCCAGAACTGCTACTTTGAGGATGTCACTTCAATCGGGACTTTCTTCAAGAACTGCACCATCCTGGACACGTTCTTCTATAATACAGGTGTGTAAATGTGTTTTACTGGAATGTCATGTGATGTTTAGATGCAGGTCAAATCCTAAACATTGATTTTCTGCTTTCTGAAACTAATATTAATTTGCTTAAAGTCCTTATATTTCTCACTGAAACAGGAATTCAATTCTACAAAATGAGGCGTGCGAGTTTCCTTATGTTAATCAGGGTCACTAAGTGTGTTCCGTTGGAAGAGTGCTGTTTAGGACAAAGCCATCACAACGAACATGTTAATCTGATTAAGATTTCAGGTCTGGACAAACAGCTTTCAGCAGGATAAAACCCAGACCCTGCCTCAAACAACGTGTATCATATATTTCCTCAAGAGTAACAGCAGCGATAAATCTTCAAAAGAGCATTTCCTATAATAATAGAGGTTGTCGGTTTGATGGATTTGCTTCCCACGGAAACAAAACGAAGCAATATTGTTTTGGATGCTGAACAAGTAGTAAAGAATATCAAAATCTCTCAGTGGAGGAAAGGGCTGGACCTAAAAGGTGGACCTGATGGAAGAAGCAGATGTGCTGTCATGCTGCAGTGATAGGAAGTTTAATTAAATGTAGGATCGAAGTATAAATCAAAAGTACAATGAAATACTAGAACCACCGAACGACAGATTTGATGGAAATCAGAGGAGGTGTGGAAGCAGAAGGAGTAGATGGTATTATGGGTTGCATTTCTCAAGATGGCCGCCATAATAAAGCAGGAATACACTGAACTCTACAGAGTAAACATTTCTGATTCGGAAATGGAAACCTTGGACAGGTGTGTTGAGTTTGAGAATTTAAGAACGTAGCATCTTGTCTGAGACTATTGTGTTGGGCAAAAGTATTGGGACACCTGACTTTTCCACAAAAATTGGAGGCACACACTTGTACAGGATTATATTGTCTTTAAATGCACAAAATGTTCCCTTTACTTGAACTAACAGACCCAAACCACAAAGCCAGCTCCATGAAGATATGAAAGATCTCTTGCTGTAGAGCTTTAAACCGTATTGAATATGATTAATGTGAACATTGACTGCACCTCAGGCCTCCTCACCTCACCTACATGAGTATCTGACTTACTGTATGAGCACAAATCTCCACAAAATCTCATGTTCCTAGAAGTGCAGAGGTTATTTTAGATCAAATCGGAACTAAATGTGGAATGGGATGTCCAAAAAAATGGACATACCAATCTTATGGTGGGGTGTCCCCAAACTTTGGTTTATATCGTGTATATTTTGATGGAGACCATATAAATGAGATGTTATGGATGTTGTAAAAAAAGCATAGGACTAATCCGTGTTTCTCATACACAGATATCGACGACTCAAAATTTATCGGCTCCTCTGTGATCAACATCACATTTGCACACAATAAGACGGGCTGCCAGGTCACATTCGATGATGACTACAGTGCCTACTGGGTGTACTTTATTAACTTCCTAGGAACCCTGGCTGTTTTGCCAGGTAACATAGTCTCCGCCCTGCTGATGGACAAAGTTGGGCGGTTGAGCATGCTGGGTAAGATGTACTCTCAATCAGGCATGTGGACTGAAACATTCTGGACATTGGAGCTGTTTTCCTTGGTTTTGATGTTGTATGTTGTTCGGTGTTGATCAGGAGGATCGATGGTTCTCTCCGGTATTAGTTGTTTCTTCCTGTGGTTTGGCACCAGCGAGTCGATGATGATCGCAATGCTCTGCCTCTATAACGGCCTCAGCATATCCGCCTGGAACTCCCTGGATGTAGTCACAGCCGAGCTGTATCCCACCGACAGGAGGTACACACACACACACACACACACACACACACACACACACACACACACACACACAAACTGCTAAATCTGTAAAACATCCACCACTGGTTTTCTCCATGTCACAAATGAAACTGTTTTTATGACACATGTGTTTGCTGATTTCTTCAATGTGAATTTAAATAAATAAATTGCATATAATTTTCCTCTTTTTGTGTGTGTGTGTGTGTGTGTGTGTGTGTGTGGCAGGGGAACCGGATTCGGGTTCTGTAATGCCATGTGTAAGTTAGCAGCCGTGTTGGGGAACCTGATCTTCGGCTCATTGGTGGGCATCACTAAAGCAATTCCCATCCTCCTGGCATCGGGCGTGCTGGTGGGCGGCGGCCTCGTGGGACTACGACTCCCAGACACGCGTGCCAACGTCCTCATGTGACCCCCAAACTCCGTCCACTCCTCTCCGAACGGACTGTTGCCACGGAAACAAGAAGGACACTCCGGGTTGGGGCAGCTGCACCAGGCGACAACATTGTCTGATTATTTATTGAGTTGAACACTCAGTGTTAGATCGTTAATTTGCTGGGTTTTTTTTCATTAAAGCTGCAGTATGTAACATCCAGAAAATTGGAGAAATATTTTAGTCACATTTAATGACACTGTTTTGCCTCTTAAGATGATTCTGGGTCAGTTTCTGGCTTCACACTGACAGTTTTATAAATAGCAGCTAAACCTTCTTTCCCGTGCCTAATATAATGGCGTCGATTTGCGATGATGTATAAAAAAAAAAATAATTGCAAAATGGACCTTTCAGTTTCTCGAGACTGTCGAAATTTGCACACATTTTTATTTCCTTTTTTTATTATGAGCACAAAAAAGTTACTCACTGCAGCTTTAATATGGAGTCATATTTATTGATATTTATCGGGAAAAAAAAAATTGCAATCTCGACCAAATTCTGCAAAAAGGTTCTAGAATAATCGAACAGTGCCGAAAGCAGAAGCTGAGATGAATATATCACTTTGTTCATTGTTAAAACAGATATACGGGAATCCTTTATATGTATAACAATATTGCTTTTAAATGATGCTCATTATTTTAAGATGTTTTTCGGCTTTGAGTCGATCCGAGGCAATCGAGACCAACGGCGGCTACTCCTCTCAGTGTAGGCAGAAAAGAAAAGAAATTCAGCGGAAGACATTTTAAAGCAGCGATAAGGCTTTCGTCTTCGTTCTCGTCTTTGTGAACTTTGTCGTGTGTTCAATCGACGCTTTTTTGCAAGGGCTTGCCTTCGTAGTGTGTGTAGTTATATTTATTTCAATTCGCCGTGTCGGTTTTATCCGTCTCTCTCCCTTTTTTTTGCTTCCTCCTCGAACCCGAGTCTGCATGCACGCCTGTTCGTGTACGTGTGACGGCCCTTGCTGCGATTCTGTCGCGTTTCTCACTCATGCTGCTGTGCGTTTCGTCTCCTCGAATCACGGAATGGCCTTTTTCTCTCGATACCGTGCCTCTTTCGCCCTCTGTCCATCTGCCTCCTGCACGTCAGTATCTCATCCCCTTTCTGTGTGTGTGTGTGCGCGCGAGTTTCCTACTTGCTTTTTCACCTGTAAGTCATTCGGATCAGACGTAAGGCCTATTTCTTGACCCTAAAAGAGTGACAGATCAGCTGATCAGGAAGACTCAAAGGAAGGTGTCTTGAAAGCATTACCAATTTTAGCTGACTGTTTGAAGGAAGCAGGAGGTTCTCCTGGAACTGTACGGTTTTCACCTAAGAAGCTTCTGAAAAAAGTTACAGTACTGTAGGTGTCGCTAAAACGCTGAGAATGACTGTGGGTGTGGTCTTCCTCTGGTCTTCGGTATGTCACACCTTTTTGGCGCCATCTAGCGTTGGAACAAGCAGCACACAACTGCGCACACCTGAACTGGTTCTTCTACACATTGGCTGCTATCGTGTTTGGATCAGACGTTGATGTTTCTTTTGATGAATTTATAAATGTGCCATATGACATTTGCAATACCGTACAGGGTTGATTTATTTTATTTTATTTTTAATCTATTTGTCTTTTTTTTTACTTTGATAAGTGAATGTTGTGCAGAAATATATTGTATTATATATAGAACGGCCTTGTTTTTTATTTTTTTGTTAATTGTTTGGTGGATTAGATTTCCCATTTGTGGTGATCAATACGTCTTTTTAAATGTGCATTTTTTTTTTTTTTACATTTTTGTTAATTTTTTATAGCACAAATGAACGATCCTGATGTATTACAGTGAATTTATTTTAGCATTTAGACCAAAACCAAAAGCACATTTATACCAGTGCTCAGTATCTCTGCACATGTTTGTACACGTTTTTTTTTTTCCTTTTCTCTACCTGGTTCGATTTACCTGTGTTTTTATTGTAGATCACCACATAAGTGGAAGCTGAAACCAGGATCAGTTACGGTTCATTCATGTGGCAGCTCAACACAATCCATCCACCTGCATCCATCCATCCACCTGCCCCTTTTTATCTCTCCATCATTGAGCAAACACAAAAATAAACCAACACAGCACTCAAACACAAAATACTACTACTACTACTGATAATCATCATCATCATCATCATCATCATCATCATAATGTTGTCTTTAAACCGGCTATTGCATGCGTGTTATGGAGATTTCTCTCTGTGTTTGTCGTGTCACATCTCCAAAATAAATGGAGTAGAAATAATAATGATAATAATAAAGGTGTGTATGATTTTGGTGATTTGTTGTGTATGATGTATGATGTGACTGAGTCTCTGAGGATGTTGTGGCTCGGCTTCTATAGAGTTTATTAAATATGTGTAAAATCTTCAGCCAAATCTTTCCTCTGGATATTCTGGATTTATTTTGAAGAGAAAAAGTCAGTGTGAAACTTCAGGAGTGAAACTGAAGTGGATTCGGTTTTGGATCCGTTTGAACTGAAATAAAAAAAATTATATCTAAAGAACAAACAGGTTTCTGTGAATTTGTTTATATTATTTTATTGTTTATAGTGATGAAGCAGATGTTTGGTTTGAGGAAGGTTTTGTTTCTGTGGAGAAATAAATATGACATCTAGAGGTAACATTTATTAACTAATATATATAGTTTGAAGTTAAAAGGAAGAGAAAAAAATGAAGGAAAGAAAGAAAGAAAGAATGAAGAGAAGAAAGAAAGAAGAAAGAGAAGAAAGAAAGAAAGAAAGTGGAAGAAACGAAGGAACAATGAAGAAAGAAAAAAAGCAAAAAAAAAACAAAAAACAAGAAAAGATACAGAAGTAAGAGGATAAAACAAGAAATAAAAAAAAATAAGAAAGATGGAAAGATGAACAGATTGATGGAGAAAAAGAGTGAGAGTGGGTAAACACTGGAAAACAGATCCTCAAACAGTAAACAGATGAGATTTTTCCTCATAGAAATATAGATGGAAAGATAGAGTGATATAGATAATAGATATAATGGAGATAGAAAAGTGTAACAAAGTTATTTAACATATTATGTCATATATCCTAAGTACAAATGTGTGTTTGCATAATTTTACCACTAGATGGCGATGTGTACCCATTCACCTTGTAATACAAACGTTAGGAAACCCTGAGTCTTTTATGGTTCCTGAGAGACATGTGCATGTCCCATTTTTTCCAATGCATCAAATTTTTACTTTGATAAAAAATAAAAAAATATTTAGATAGATAGATAGATAGATAGATCAACCTTCCCTGCTCCAAAACAACCCCAAACCATTTACCTTCCACCTGAGTGTTTGACTCCATGGGTGAGACTCCTGTCCTGTTCTCTTCCTCTTCTGTCACAGTTGGACTCCACAGAACTTTTTTGTAGTCATTCATTGTTCAATTCTTGTGTGTTTTTGCCTTTTACCAAGTTTTTTTGCATAGAAACAAACACATGCGTCTTAAAAACAATAAAAGACTAGATGTTTCCACACTTTTGACAGCCACTGTATGTTGGAAAAGTTGGGTGTCCCAATATTTTTGTATATATGATGCATGTCTATGAAACAAATTACTAATATGGTTTAGTGTAGGAACGTGCACCAGGGTTGGGACAAAGGTTTCTTAAACACCAGAGTAGGATAAGTGAGTTTTACAACAAAATGACTCAGATCTATAACTCTCTCAGAGATAAAGGTTGAATCAGTGGACATTTTTCTCTTTCCATGCTTCATATCTACCAGCTGCAGGCCACATCAAAGTCGTAGCACGTGTAAGCGTATCCCAGATGTGTGCCGGTCTCACCGAGCCGTAAACCAAAGAAGAAAATTGTAGCGCTCTGTAATCAGGCTCCGTTTCTGTCCTAATCCTATCTTTTTGTTTCGCATGTTTGACAAAATCAAAACTACAGCTCTTTCTCGAGCCCAACATGTGGCACGGCGTGTACTTACCCTAGGCTGTAATTACCACAAAGAGCCTTAGAGATAAAGAGGACTTAAACACAAACATGTGGAGCGAACGTACATGACGTGACGTGTGGCTCAATAACAGACCGTCTGAAAAAGTACCATCACGTAAAGATTTCCAAACTAAGCACCATGACCCCCAGGTGGGATCATTTGAGTGACTAATGCGATTGCGATCGAAACATATCTCTTCTTTTTTTTTATTCACAAATGTAATGAAGAGTGAATATTAGGAATATTGAGATTCTCATGATAATGACAGACGACTGTGCGGTAATACGGAGTTCAGCATCACATGATTCTGATTCGATGGAACAGGAGATGTCAAGGAAATAAGCATGATAAATATATAGAATTTCAATAAGTTAAAATTATTAAGTGAATAAATGCAGCTGTTGAGGGTAGGGCCTCGTCATTGCATCATCAGGAACATCTGTTCGAGTACCTTTACATCAACATATATGGCATTTGGCAGAGGCCCTTACCCTGAGTAGATGGCTGAGCAGTGGCAGTTTGGTGGTGCTGGGATTTGATCTCACGACCTTCCGAGCAGAAGTCCAACATCTTAACAACTGAGCGACCACTTCCTGTATGTAAGAAGAATAAGAATGTGTGATCTTTTTTTTTTTTTTTTTTTTTACATTTTTACTATTGTATTTTTTTTTTTATAATTTATAGTCACAGTTAATGTTGTGAACATTATACATTATACCATTATACCAACTTTCCTTTAATTTCTTGTAAAACAGAAAAACAAACAGTTTCTCGTTTTACCAAAACGCCAAAAAATCCAACGTTGTAATCTTGAAGAAAATCCATGTGCAAGAAAACAAACGCTGATGATGAAGATTCCTTACAAAAATGTTAAAGAAAAATAAGATTAGTAATGAGATTATTATTATTATTATTATTATTATTATTATTATTATTATTATTATTATTATTATTATTATTATTAATACTGTTTTACAAAAGTTTGCATCCCCCATGTTTGTCTGGTTAAAAAAAAAAGGGGGAAAAAGTACCTTCATTTTAGATCTTTTTTAAATAAAAAAAAATTTGAATATATTAAAAAATATGAAGCAAAGCAACCCTAAGATCTTGAAAAAATTATATCCGAAATAACTATGGAAAAGTATAATAATCAAGATACAGGAATGTACCTAATAGAGTATAAAATGCTTCAGGAAAATCTTCATACCTCCTAGTTTGTACCTCAAAAAGAACATTTATGCTCCTCTGGTCATAGAAATGTACATTTGTGTCCTGGAATATATTAAAAAATACATCCTGACATTTTCCCATAGTATTTTACTGATGTTCTGTGTGCAGAAAAGTTTTTTTTATTTGAAATAGCTAGTTAGGAAATCAGACCTGAATGGAAAAAAGTGTCTTAAAATCAGAAAATGGGTCAGGGAGGACAAAAACACACACCACACACACACACACACACACACACACACACACACACACACACGTACACACGTACACGTACACACACACGTATTTATAACGTCTCCTGCTCAGAACTGGCTGTGAATGACAGTCCTCCTCTCAACACCTTGGATATTTGTAGTCAAGTGGTACTAAAATTAGCTTACACACACACACACACACACACACACACACACACACACACACACACACACACACACACACACACACACACTGGGAGGTGAGGAAGAGATTGTAAACAGAAGCTTCATGCATGCACAGTTCTGTGTACATGTAGGTTGTTGTAAATTGCTGAATGCAGGTCAAGAGATAAATACTGAAGAAGGTGTCGGGAAACAGTTCCGAAGTAACACTGAAACTGGAGACTCCTTCCGTAAATGTCAATTAAACATTTCATTACAAAAGCATTAACATTCTTGCATAAATTATTACTACGGATACTATACATATATTTAACATTTGAATTGGAGCACATGCGAGACGAAGTTATTATAAAAGCCAACAGTTCAATGGAGTCTGGTCTCAGAGGACATTCCTCAGTCACCTGCTTCCTCTTACCAACACACACATACTGTACACCAGCTGCTCGCTCTGATGCGTTCCTATGGAGATGATATCAGCGCTAAAGGGTTATTGGCAGTAAAGTCGAGTTTGCGATTAACTAGAGCTTTGAGGTTGTCATGATAAAGCCGCAGGCATAGTTTAATAATGAGCAGTGGGTGAGATCTGCGCTACTGCTAGGAGAACTCTCCAGGCCTCGATCATGCTTCCTGAGCACAGGATAAAAGGTGCTAAAAAGTTCTTTGAATGTTTTGTAATTAAGTATTTCACAGGTACTTATGTTAGACGTTGCAAAAAATATCTTCTTATATATAGTGCTATTAGAACATCAGTCAGATGAATAAGCGTTCATGTTCTTTGAACCGTAAGAGTATAGTGTTTATTGACTTATATGCCTTGGATTTATAGATAAATATGAAACAAAGTGACCTTTTAAAATAACAATCAATAAAAAAAAACTAGTATAATTTTTAATGTAGCCTTAGCTTATAGCTAGGAAAGGGAAGTGGTCCCCCAGTAGAGATGTTGGACGTATGATCGGACAGTAGTGAGATCAAGTTCCAGCACCAACTTTTTACGAGGTCACTATCAAAAGGTTTCAAGGCTTATGGTGTAACTGGTGGTATTCTGACTTTGTGCGTTACCACGTCTGCAATTTCATAATGGACAGCAAGTTAGAACAAAGAGCGAAAGTGATATTCTACAAATCTGCCACAGTGACATTTGACATCACATACATCTGACATACGGCGATGCTGCAACGAGACGTTCGGGGTCTTTTGAGTGACGCACATTTCAAGAGCAGAAGAACTTGACATGAAATCAGGAAGACCTTCGACAAGCGCAATCCTTGAAACCATCCGGCAACTTGTGCATGATGATCGTCGGAGAACCATCCACGTGATCTCACTACCGCACACAACCTGCTCACCAGATTTGGCTCCTCCAGCCTTCTTCCCTAAGATGAAGATGCTGCTCAAAGATTATCATTTTGACACTATTGTGGAGATCCAGCCCGAATCTCAGAAGGCGCTTGGCACACTTTGAAAAAAAAAACTTCCAGGACACATTCCAGAAGTAGCAGGAACTCTGAGAGCGCTGTATTGCTGGGGGACCATTTTGATCTAACATATGATCGAATAAACATTTAAACAGTGGCATAAATTCCTAGGACTTGAAAAGGGGTTACACAGAGAATTGTGGAATTGTAAAACACTTATTTCAAAGCATTTTCAATGTACCTTCATCAAAAATTATCCAAAATTTGGCTTTTAAATTGGATGTTTATTTTTTTCCACCGTACTTTCATGTTGCTCCCTGTTTTTTATTTCACATGCTGACAATTTATTAAAAGTCAGTAATTGGTACATGATACATTTTTTTCTTTATTTAGTATGCAGTTTATTCATATATTATTTGACTCTACCTGAGAGTTGTTCACTGTGAAAGCAGAACCAAAGCCCTGAAACAAGATTTATGACGTGTATGATCCGGAACCCCGGCTTTAAAAGCAAACAGAGTAGCTGAGAGCCATAATGGAGTGCTGCTGAGGTCAGAGTGTTTTAAAAAAAATAAGATCAAGAGGATCAGAAGATGAAACACATGGACACACATGAACACACACACACACACACACACACACACGTGTGGATGATGTTAGGAAAAAGTTTGCGATACCTATACTATGTTTAAAATGACATTAGGATAGATTTTTTATATTATTAATAATAATAATTTTATATTCCCTCATTGACACAGGATATTGTTCTGTTTCTAATACTATGTTTACATCTCGAAAGTCATTCCCTCTCCCAATTTGCTGTCACTTCTATCAAAAAAGTATAATATATGAGAAAATTCATGCAAAAAAAAAGGCAAAGCATTTAACATTATACATACTGTATATGAGCAGTGTTATAACCAACACATAAAAACTAATCAGAAACAAGCTTTTATTTTTCACTTCCAGTAATGTATATCTACAGGTAGCTAATTCTGTTAGTGTTTGTGAGAGAGTTTGGTATATTTTTCCTTCGTTATCATGCATTCATTCATTTCTATACATTTTTTATATGACATGACCAACCACAGACCAAACACATCTGTGATTCCTTTTAATTATCAACTACGGTACATCTCGATCTGAAAATCATTGAGGAAATTCAGATTATAACATTCGAAATATTCTGAAAGCTTGTCGCCAGAAAAGTGTACAAAGCCCATAAAGAAATCCATTCACAATCTCAACCTTGTCATTTCAAAAACGTTGTTGGAACAAGTATCAAACTACCAAACAAACTACCAAAATTACGACATTGAGGTGGATCTTTACACTGCCACCAAAAATACCACACTCTGATTGGCTGTTTGTTTTCTTGACCACAAGGAATAGAGGAAATAAAGCAGGTCTACATCAAAACAACCGTTCCTCTCCACAACGTCTTTTTCTCTCCTTCGCTCTGTCACTCGTTCCAAGTCTTCTATCTCTTTCTGGGTCTAAGGGTTCATTCTTCTCTCCGTCTGTCTCTCTGGATGGTGAGACAAAGCCGACTCTGTCCAGTCTGCCCTCTGCTGTCGTGGATTTGATTCACTTCACTGTTAGCAAAAATATCACATAACCTTTGACTTTCAGGACAAAGAGCTCTTTATGGCATGTCTGTTTTCAGAAGTTAAAAAAAGACTAATGTTTATTTGCTCTCTCTCTTTTTTCTTTTTCTCGCTTTTTTTTTTGACCAAGGTCAGGGTTACGGTCACAGAGCTGTCACATCGGACACTGTCTGCATTTCTGTGACTAAAATGCGCTGACTTTTTTTTTTGCGTATCTCCAGAAACGATGAACATTTGTCAAGAAATCTTTCTGCAGAAATGAATCCCGGGGCTGATTTGAACAGCCGATTGGAGCAGGACAGGATTACATAAAATGAAACAATCTTTCCGATATCTAAAAGTCCATTCTTGCACCTGAAAATCCATGACCACAACAAGTTCATGAAATAGAGACATTTGCTGATGGAAACGTTAAGATCTTCAGGAGGATCATCATCATCAACATTATCATCATCCAACTTTTCCAGACTTTTTCCGTCCGTTTTTGGGAGATGGATCAACTTGGAGTCTCCGACCTATAATTTTGTGGTGAAACCCTGTCAGGTTGATTTCTACTCCGTCTGCTCCGCATGAAAGAGTCGGTTATTTGTAATGGTTTGTGCAGGCAACGTATTCAATGAAATACATTTTAGTGTTTTTAAATAACATTTTTCCGTCATGTTAACATGGAGGAAGATAGATTTGGAGTGAAATCAGGAAAAATGATTGAGCTGAGAATTTTTGTGCATCAGGAAACAGTGTTAAAAGCTGGGCTCCTGAGCAAGGCCCTTAACCCTCAACTGCTCACTTGTAAATCCCTCTGGACAGGTGTGTCTGATGAAAATGTTTAATGGATTTTCAACAACATTAAATGTAACTATAAATGGATAAGTAATACACTAATTAAACAAAATTAGAAACTCATGGTGTCATGGATGAATTCATGTCATGGTTTGTGTGCGTTTTGTGAGCGGCCGTGTCATATGACCTCGTTATTTTTCTATGACAGGACACCAGGTGTGTGTGTGTGTGTGTGTGTGTGTGTGTGTGTGTGTGTGTGTGTGTGTGTGTGTGTGTTAGCTGACTGACTTGATCAGATTTGACTGTAAAATTAATTTAGATTTGACTTATCCCCCGAACAGTTCTTTAACCTCAACCGCTTACAATGAAGCCAATCGGTTCTTGTTCAGGCTCTTCACCTTTCTACCTTTCTGACTGCAGTTGTTCAGGTTTCTCGCCCTCCCCCTCACTCACTACACACAGACCAGACACAGTGGGGGGAGTGGGAATTTGAATTAGGGTTGCCAGATTGTGCTCTTACACTTCCATTTGGACACCTGACTTTTCAACCTGTATTGGGTTGTCCCACACGAAAGTCTTTCTATCACAAGTCTAGCCATGTTCGAGGAACTTTTACTTGTGTATAAAAGTACTGTTGTGCACTTATTTTTGGATTATCATTGTCCAAGTAGGCGTGAAGAGAAGCACACAACAAATAGAATCCGTTACTTATTAAAGCATAACTATACAACAACAGGATAATGGTCTCGCCCTGTGCTTGACTACAACCCGGAACCTACAAACATACTGATGCTAAACATAAACAAGCAGTGAACAAACCCCAACGTAATGATGTAACAATGTCTGATTGGACAATACAGAACTTATTATCATTGCATATAAAATAACGGTACCTCAACTTATATTTAATGAACTAACACAACAACAATATAAAAAGTTCTCATGTTTGAAAGGAAATGTTCACTTTGAATGAATGAGGGTTGACTTTCTAAAATGTATTGCAGTAAAACGTAAGAAATGACCCCTTAAAACACTGTGCAGTAAAAGTTTTGGGAAACCTGACCTATTTTATGGATCTTCCACAAACTGTTACCACAAAGTTGGAGGCTCACAACAGTATAGGATGTCTCTGGATGCTTAAAATTTTGGAAACTAATTCTGGAAACATAACATTTTTCCCTTAGTGGTACTGGGAGACCCAAACCTGTTCTAGCATGACCCTGTGCACAAAGCCAGCTCCATGAAGATATTGATTTCATGAGTAGAAGTGGAAAATCCCCTGCTACAAAGCTCTGACCTCAACCCTAATGATCATAATGAACTGACTGCACCCCCAGGCATCCTCACCTTTCCTACAGCAGTACAGCACTTTTATTTTTTTCACTTACATCACATTTACATTGCAGCAAGATTTTACTAATCTGTGCAATTCATCATATTGATCTCTGAATTCTGGTTGCAGTTTTTAGATCAGAATTTATCAACTGTGTGATCGGTTTGCAGTACAGTGAAGACTGGTTCATTTCCTATTCGCAATTGTTGGTTTTATATTGAATTCATCATAGGGCTTCAAGCCTAATTGCTTGAAGTGTGTAGAGAAACTGGTGTCCATACGTGTACAGTATATTCAGTATATATGCAGTTGGAAGTAAAGTCTGAGCTCTCATGATTATGAAAGACAGCCAAATTATTATTACCTTTAACATTTACAGCGATTACCAGTTCCCCAGTGCAATAAAGAATGTTAATTGGATATTTGTTGTGCATTTTGTTCTAATTATAAACAGGTTTATGCACTTAATTGCCACAAGAGGGCCAATTTAATTACTCTGATGTAAGGAAAAGTAACTATAAAATCAAAAAGCTTGTTTTCAAAAGGAGTTCCTGTTACAGGATGGGTATCATACTACTAAAACAGGTTAAAATGTAAAAAATGTAAAGGCTGCTAACAATTCCTTTATTGAATTAGCTAATGCAAACACATTGTATTGGAGAATTGTAGTCATTTATTGTTGAAGAAAACAGAAAGCTTTATGTGACATAATAAGAAGGTATTTGTGCCCTAAACATCAGTGCGTTTTGTGCAGAATAAAAGACACTAGTTCGTTACTTTTATTGCGCACCGAGTGGAAATTTGCCTTTGGCTTCATGTACAAACACGGACGTCACATAACAACTCAAAAACAACACAAAATTACATAAAAGCAGTATAACAATCTAAAAACTTGTATTCAAAATGCACACACACATATATATATATATATATATATATATATATATATATACATTCCAATATGTACATATATTACATTCAATATTGTAATAGCAGTTGGTACGAATGAAAAATGTTCACATGAGAAAATAAGAACATTTTTCTTGTGGTCTCCTTGAAGGCAACAGCTGTTTCTTTGAATGTATAAATATAATTTAGCTGCTTTGTGATATAATACTGCTTACATATCATAGGTTTTATATCATGTATGGTTTCTAATTTGCTGAAATATAGCCATAATACAGAATATGTGCATTAGTGACTATTTACTTCCTGCGTGTCCATGAGTGACTCCATTATTGGGATGAGATTTTTTTTTTTTTTCTTCCATGTAAAAACAGGTATGCAATGTAAAGTTTGATTAAAATCAACTTAAAACATTCATGTATGTATAAAGTTTACAGCGGATACACAACATTTGCTGCCAATACATTTTATATGCAAACATTTTTGCATGAATGTGTAGATCAGTTTAAAATCTTTGCTTGAAACAAATAAAAAATATGTAGATTTCACATGGAAAAACTTCAACAGGAAGTTGCCTTATTTCTTTTATTAATGCTTCTATGAAGAAGAAAAAGCAGCTTTTTGAATGATCAGTGACTTTCTGTTATTGAATGATGATGTTAGTTAGAACTTAAAAGTATATGAAGAAAATATTTAATCGTTTTCAAGATCATTGTTATAACGTCCATATTTAATACTTTATTATTTTATTTTAGAAGTTTTTATAGCTTTTTTTTCAAGCACCAGCACATCATGACAAATCTCTTGTACATGCAACCCATGATACTTGACATTAAGAGTGATGCTGATTTTTAATGTCTTTTAGCATTCATTCTAGTCAAAAATAATTTCTCTATTTATATTTTTTATATTGTATTGTCCAATCAGGGAAGCTGCAATAGGATTAGACGATTAGATTTTCTGGGATGTTTTTAGATCAGATGAGGAAAAGAATCATCAAAATAAATGTTGAAAAACATATTAAAATGAGATTATTTTGTGAATGAAGAAATATATAGATTTATTTTAGTTTCTAAAAAAAAGTTAAAAATAATAATAATATCCTGTTTTCATAAAGAGTTGGTATCCAATCAGAGAGTCTGTAACAGGATGGTCATTAAGATGGTCAACCCCATGTTTTTTTTTCGTTTGTTTTAATCAGATAAGGAAATAAATGACTAAAATTTATGTTAAAAACAAGTTTTTAAAAAGATCTTTTAATTAATAATGAAGATTTTATTATAGGATTGTATGGGGTCCAATTAGAGTGGCTGTAGCAAGATGGTCATTTTGTTTACATTTTTGGGGGTATTTTTTTTACTCAGGGGAAAACAAAATAATCACCAAAATAATCAGTTTTTTTTAAATAGAAACAAAATTAAAAAAAATGTCTGATCGTGTTTACAATGGGAACAGGTAATAGGAATGGGTTGTATTTTTCAATCTGGCAACCCATGTGGGTGTTTGAATCCACTCCGCCATGCTGAGCCGCTCTTGCCTGACTTGTCACGCTTCTTCACGCCAACCGTGAGCTGCTTTAAAATCGCCGGCGGACTGGAAAAAAAAAAGCATTTTAATTACCAGGTTAGTGCGTTTATTTATCGTTTAATTCGGTCTATTGTATTTATTGCTCTTTTATTTTTTACTCCCCAAATAAATAACCTGAGAAATATCGGCGCGCGAGCTGCTGTTAGCTGGACTTTGCGCTCGCGTGCACTTGTTACTGAGGTGCTCACGCGCAGCGTTTTTTTTTGTCTCCTCTTCCATTAAAACGGGATTTTTCTCTCTTTTTGACCTCCGTTTACAAACCAAACCACCGCGGAGACATTCCGGATGCCCCACTGACCAGGTTTATGTAATTCTATTTTATAATAATTCGGTATAAATGTAAATTGAGGTGTTTTCCGAAGCGGCGGCTGAGTGGCTTTTCCTCCTGAGGTAATTTCGGTTGTCATAGTAACAGTTTCTCGCTTCAACTTGCTAATATGGTTTTGCTAACTAATGTTTTTAATTTGGTCACTTGAATAGCACTTAAATGGTAATTTTCTCGGTTTTTAGGGTCTAGGTTTCCACAGATAGGATTTAATATTTGTCTGACCTGGTTTGAAAGATCACTCAGGGTGTGTTTGGTATAAAAAAAGATTTTTTTAGTTCCTCAACAAAAGCCTCTGTGTCTGAAGTGTAGTCTGTAGAAGTTCAAGGTGTGTGTGTGTGTGTGTGTGTGTGTGTGTGTGTGTTTGGTGGGATTTAACTCTGGCTGGAACGAAGAACATCGTCACCAAACTCTGTCAGGAAATTTAGGACTCAAATACACTGAGAAAACACTGAGACACTTAAAATCTGTGGTATAAGTGGAATAAAAACCCTTCAGGTGGAATGTCGAAATAGGAAAATAATGAATCATGCACTGGTCCGGGTCACGGCACCTTGAAAATGGTGCATCTCGTAAAATAAGGTTATAAACATGACTCTAACATGGCAACTGTACGGCTTCTTCATGCAATAATTCTTACCTGGTTATCTTTGAAAGTCGGATAAATACCTGAAAACATGCATAACTCGTTCATCTGTCATCTTCTGAATCACGTCGGATCGTAAAGTTAAGCCAGATTTGACCTAAACCCTGAAGGCTTCACGTGTTCTCGGGTTTCAGACATTCGCGATGAGACACAAACCAGGAAAGCGTCTGCTTGTTTTAATTATTATTGGATCAGATTTGAAAAAAAAGATGTTAGTGTGATGGGTTGAAGTTGATTCCTGTCAAATATAGAGGTAAAAATTGCATTCAGTGACGAGTTGATTTGATTCGAAGCATTTGTTACAAGTCATTTTTCAATCACAGTGTTTTTGGAAGTCAGAAGATCCTTAAAGTTACTAAGCAACTCAAGAGCTTTGAGGATGGATTTGGATTGTAATGAATAACTGTCTGTTACACTGGTTTGAGACCGCAGTTTGCATAAACAGTTTTGCATGTGAGCACCTATCACTGAGCAGCACACCTCAACAATGATAAAACTCTGGAGTCATCTCAAGGTTTCTTCATTATATCATCTCAGGGAGTTTTTCCTTGCTACAGTTGCCATGGGCTCACTCATTAGGGATAAACATATAGGCACTAATAAGTTCTAACTTTATAGCCTCTTTATCTTTGTAAAGCTGCTTTGGGAAAATGTCCCTTATTAAAAGCGCTGTACAAACTGATTAGGTTAAATAAAAGCATTCTCTTATTTCTATAATAGTACAGCAATTTACAGGTAAACTACCTGCATGTCTTCCTTCACCACATCCATAAACCTTCTCCTTGGTCTTCCTCTTTTTCCCCTTCCTGGCGGCTCCCTCTCAGCATTCTCCTACCCATATACCCCATGTCTCTCCTCTGCACATGTCCAAACCATCTCAATTGGGCTTCTCTTACTTTTTTCCCCAAACGTTTGCTTAGATTATAGCAGATATAAACTATTTTCCCCTTCACTTTCTCTTGATGCTTGTGTTACTCAAAAAACACTTTTTGAAGACTTTCCTGTGGTGGAAAATCTTCTGATTTTTGCAAAGCACTGACACTGGAGACTCTTTCCATACATCTTGCATATAATTAGATGTTCACCATCCACTAAACAATTATGATAGGCTCTTAAGTGCCTCCTAATGGCAATTTTTTCATTTTTAAGGAAGTTCTCATGGTTGGCATGTAAAAAGAAGAGGAGTTAGCTAGCTTGGCTTTCCCATCGCCCGTGCTGCCTGACTCATGCCTTATTCACTGAATGATTTGTTCTTATTCATAGCCTTTGTTCCAGTCACGTCAGTCACGTGGAAGTTAATTAGAGTACATGCCATCCGGCTCGTCATTCCACAATGAGTTTGCTCCCCTCTGATATCCTCAAGGCACTTTATTTTGATGAGGCGAGGCTTGTATTTTTGCATAGACGTCACATGTTTTTTACTGCTTTTTATCTTGATTTGGCACTGATGGTATTTTTAACACTTTATGGCGATGCATGATGGAAATTAAATGCACGTTACATTGCAGATGAGTGAGTTTACAGAAGGAGTGTCCAGCATGAGATTGTCATGGTGGTGTTTATATGCTGGATGGATAGAAAGGATCAAACGGACCTGTTGGGTTGCCTTTTCTGTCATGCTCTGTTAAGTAGTAAAACATTAGCTTTGAAGCCTACTAGGTGCAATTTCATTTGAATCTGTAATAAAAACACCCACGATGGAACCAGAACTCAGGTACCGATGTTTGGTGAGGTGAGGAGGCCTGGGTTGCAGTCAGCATTCCAATTTATCCCAAAGTATGGGATGTATTTTCTCACTTAGGTTCTAGTGACGGGTTCTACAATCTTTTTATTTTAGATTGAATGACAGTATGGTTCAGAAAGCATACAAGGATGATTGGATAGATTTTATTGTGATGTCTGTTTGCTGGGATTTATCAGGTTGGTTGTAAAAATCAATGGGCATCGCTGCCAGTTCGATTTTTTGGTAATCACATGTTCTAGTAAAACATTATCTCAGCGGAAAAGCGAAGCCAGCCGAGCTCCGTTCCTGTGTTCAGGTAAACATGACCACTTTTCCTTTCCCTCACTTCATTTAGGGAGGACAATGCACAGATGGAGTATCTCTTTCTTTACAAAGACAGCGAATAGAGGCGAGCTTTGTGTCACTTTGCCAACATTTCTTAGTGTGTGTGTACATGGAGCAGTAGGAACAGCGGTGGTGAGACAGGTGGGTGCCCTTATTCTGTTACAACCCTGGAAAGTACCCACTTGGCTACAGATTCCCTGTTGCCCCCACCTCTGAGCCAGGCGCATCCATTATTAGACAAATTACAAACTTCGTCTTGGTCAATTACAAAGTCCAGGCTCAGCGTTTAGACTAGAACAACGTGTTCAACCAAACTCTTTAGATCATCTGGTAGAAAAATTCTGGAATTAGACACATGCCACAGATTAGCCCGCTGGTAAGTTTTTCTTGTTTAAAAAATGAAAGCAGAGTTTGTTTTCTGTAGCAAGATGACCTCTAAAGATATGGAACGGAAAGCTAGCAAAGTTTTTCACCCGTGAGAAAGCCCTCGCATGTGCAGATGAAGTTCAGAACGCTTTCTGGTAGCACAAAGATTATATTATGCATGTTTTGTCTGACCTTCAAAAGCAATGGTGTGGTTAATTGATTTACAATCAGCTCCTCATCACAGGAGATTGCTCAAAACTCAGGAGAGGTACACCAGAGTTCGGTGTTCATGTTAATGACCCGTCCCCTGAAGGCTCAGCTAGACGCAAGTTTAGTTTTTTCAGTATTTGTATTGTCTCATATTTCTCATGGTCGTCAGCAATTAACGAAAGGTCAGAGATGTGATGTTTGTGCAGTCTAAGAGGGGGAAAAAATGTAAGAACATTTTAAAATATTTTCTGACAACACATCTTTTGTATAAAGTTTCGTATACACACACACACACACACACTCTCACATGCTATCTCTTCCTCCTTCTACAGGGGTTATATTATTTTTGTCATAACTCATCCACAGTTTGTTTTGAATCTCTTAATGATTTGCCAGATTTTATTAATGTGTAATTACAATAAATGAGGCGGCCTTCATCAGCTTGAGGAAGAAATAGAATATGAACAAAATCATAGCAACTTGTCGCCAAATATATGATCTGACTTCAAGCTATTCACGTTGTGAGTGTACATAATTCAAAAGGTCTTGTAGGGTACAAACATTTTTTCCATGTAAACAGTGTTTGTATTAACACTCGTTTGTATAATGTCAGGTCTATTTCTTTTTTTTTTGCATTCTATTTATATTTATGCATTGAATGAAATTTACAGAATGAATGTAGTATGTGGTATTTTTTTATTTTTTTATTTGGGTAATACATTTTATTATTGATTCATTCCGAGCGAATAAAATAAAAAAAAAATGTTGTCATTGATAAATACAACAAAATGGATGCAATTGTCATGTAGTTGCTTGTTGTCTTGTGCGTTGTAAATTCAGACCGGGGGAGTGGGGGATCACGAGGTTTGTTAAGAAATGTTAAGACCTAAGAAGCTTCGAAATGGTGCGTTTTAATTAGATTGAGCACAAATCTCCACAACCACAATCCAAAATCTAGTGGAACATCTTCCTAGAAGAGTGAAGGTTTTATAACAAACAGGGACTAAATGTAAAATGGGATGTTAAAAAAGCACATACAGATCTCATAATCAGGTGTCTACAAACTTTATGGTTGTAGGGGTGTTTGCGAGATCTTTATGAATCTGGTATTTTTGCATGGTGGGGAAAGAAGGTTGCAGTGGTCCAGGGGAACCTCTCAGCGTTATAACCAGTACATTTTTTTTGTAATACGAATTAGAGAAAAGGGCTATAATAAGGCGTGTTTGCTTGTATCTCCAAATGCTGTTTACTATAATGTAAACTTCTGTAAGTTTTTAGCGTAACTGTTTAAATCCGCTTTATTTGCTTCAAAAGTAAATCGTTTAATCAGCTTGCTGGCTGCTAGAAGCACGAGGTCCGCTCAGATGCGTTGTAAAATCCCACTGAATGTTCAGTCTCTATATCCGTCCATCTTTACTCTTGGGTTCCTGGAAAAAAGAAGCCTGATTAGATTTGAAGAATTTTCTAGACTGAGGTTTCATTACAGTCCACTACAGTGTTGAGTTTTAACAGATGGATTGGGGTTATACACATGATTCTACCGCAGAACCGAGCCCTGCAGACGGGTTGAAATCTTGTGATGTTGACAAATGTCAACAGTATTGTTCTTAGGTGCCTTGAAGGATTTTTGGACATGGTCTTTCCCTCTCCTCAGACTTTTTCATGGATGTCTGGTAGCAACTCGATCTGTGTTTGAAGTAAAACAGGATCAGTGGAGTGTAGCTTCAGGATAAGAATAATTAGTTCTTGTTGAAAGCTGGCTTTTAAAAAAGATAAAGACTTCTTTTGTTGTTCTATTTTGCCTTCATGATTTGTTTCATTTAATTACTACTGCTAAAGATACAATATATAAACAAAAGTTAGTTGACCTGCATTTAAGATTCGTTTGTGCTTATTGAACATCTCGTTCCACATTTAAGATACCTTTGCTGTAATAATTACCTCCACTCTTCTGGGAAGATGTTCCACTAGATTGTGGAGTGTACTTGTGGAGATTTGTGCTCATTCAGCACTATAGCAGGTTACACAAGATCTTCCACTCAAACCCACGTAAACCTAATCTTTGTGGAGCTGGCTTGCTGGAACAGGTTTTCTTGTCTCCTAGTTAAAGTAAAGGGACCTATACAATTGTGTGCCACCAACTTTGTGATAACAGTTTGGGTAAATAACCACATTTGTCTGGAAAATTCAGGTATCTCAATACTGGCCTTGTATTTAAAAATTCGACATTTTCCAATCAGTATGTTTTTTTTTTTTTTTTTTTTTTTTTTTACACCAAAGAGCTTCTGGATTCTCCATTGTAATTTGTTTAGCAAGTTTGTAATTAAAATCCCTGAACACTTGTTCTAATATGATAACGTTTCCATAGTAATGGCTCGCAAACGTTCTACGTGAGCAGGTGTGCATTTATGGAAGGAGTCTCCAGTGTCAGACCTATAACTAGGTTTTACATGATGAGGCTTAGAATTTGAGGTTTTCTAAGCAGCATTTTTTTTTTTTTTTTACTTCAACGTGTGATCTGTGGATGTAACTAAAAATGTGTAATATGTACTTTTAGGCATTCTTTAATGGATCTCTTCTCTGGCATGGTAAGCGTAACTCCCCTTCCTGTGTATGATAATTTTTCTGGGTGATGCGTCTGAAAGTGCACGACTCCTTTTAGCTGAACCTCAATGAAATATTTATATATCTAACACTAACAAAAGTCATAAATTATTACATAAACCGTTTACCATGAGGCCTCCCTGAAAATACCTTTAGGATATATTTTTATTACCCTGATGACATGAGCAATAAGGTCCTGACGACGTCTGCATATGGCTCATGATTTATGAGTAAAGAATAGAAATTTTATTTAGTGGCTTGTCATGGGAAAAGCAAAAGGATCTGTCAAACCCTGGGAATGATGCACTGGCATCTTTAAATAAGACCAAGCTAAATAAACTATAAGCACACATATACCATTTAACCAAAAATGGATGCGAAACGGAGCGTTTTTATTGCTTTTATTGCCCTGTGATTGCTTTGCAGGAGGACATAAATTTGAGGCGCCTCTTTTGCTTTTTGCATGCCAGGATTCCAGTTTGGATTCTCCACGGCAATGCAATGGCATAAAGCCTTAAAAACTGTGCAGTGTGAGGGGGAAGGGGAGGCGACACGACCTGGCCTTGTCTCAACCTGCCTCCATTGTCGTATAGGCTACACACACAATGTGGCTAGAGACGATCGAACTTAGCTCTACCCCTGTTGAAAGAGAGATTGCAGCTGGTTCTACACACACACACCCTTATCGATATTGGCCTACGATATGTGAACAAAAGTATTGGGAAACTTGTCTTTTCCAGCCATATATGTTTTTTCCACAATCTGTTACCACAATGTTGGAAGCACACAATTGTATAGGCTGTTTTTGAATGCAGTAACCTTCAGTTTTCCCTTCACTTGAACTAGGAGACCCAAAACTATTCCAGCACGACAATGCCCCTGTGCATTAGAGCTATAGAGCTCATAAATTGGAGAGCAAACTTTACTTAAACCCTTGTGGCTAAAAGAGTAAAATCTAGTAGAACATCTTCCCAGAGGAGTGGAGGTTATTACAACGTCAAATGAGGAATAAATGTGGAATGAGATGTTTAAAAAGCAAATACCACATCTTATGATCGAAATTTTTCTTTTTGGTTGTCGTTATAACAAAAATATTTTTCTCAATCAGAACTGGTCACAAGGTGATGATTAGTTTTCTAGTTCTTATGTTATTGCTCCCCAGGATAGAGGAGTTTGTGCATTGGTGTTTCTCAGTCACCCAGAAAATCTGTGAGCGATGAATACGGGAGTGAACGCATGTAGCTGTTGTAACAAGTGATGTAACGACTCAATCACAAATAAAAAGGGATAAACCTCGACTTCAAGATATCCTGCATTCTGGAAAAATAATCTTCTCAAGGCAGTTAAGGTGTGGATCCACGATCATTGCTGTATTCGTTACTTCAGTTAATAGGTTGAGCAAATGATTTTGCACCTAGAAACAGGGCTATAAATCCTCAGTCGAGCAATGCTTTGAGATCTGTAATCATGACAAATGTGCAGCTGTCAGATCACAAGAGGATAATTGTTTTATTTTTTTTTATTGGCCAGTAAGTGAAGAGCTGACTCGCGTCTGCACATCCACTAAAACCCGGTCCAGAGAAAATATTTGTGAGCGTATGGAATGTGTTGTCAAAATTCCATATTTTCAGCCTTTCCCTTCATAAAAACACAGACTGTGCTAGAGAGGATTATATCAGGAGGGGTGGGGAGGGGGTACGAAGTGGACCGGCTGGATACTTCCACACAATTGACTCCTTGACCTGATGTAATTTAAATGGTGCACAAACAAAGCTGATTCAGGATCTGCATTCACTCTTCCAGAACGATTGACACGGAGAGAGGAGTGTTGTCGATTGAAATTGAGGCTGTAGGTACAGAGAGAGGGAAACCAATTGGATTTGGGAAATGTATATAGTACTGGAATGTGGTGAAGGTTCTCCGTCTCAGTGCGGTTCTTTTGGCAGGTTGGAGCACAATGATCAAGCTCAGAAGTGAGATGGTTCTTTAGAGGGTTTGAGTCAGTTGCAGTGAGAAAGTGCTGGAATTAAATCAAAACCTGAATAAAATGTGCATTTGTTTTTGCTTTGTATTTATTTATTTTAGGGCTGCAGCTATCAATTATATTAGTAATTAAGTATTCTACCGATTATTCCATCGAGTAATTGGATAAGTTATTTTTATTTATAAAAAAAAAAAAGTAAAATACATTTTATATATTATATATACACACACACACACGCACTACTATATACATATAGTTAAATGGACTAAATTAAGCATAATAATATGACTCGATGCATTTTTTCATACAAATAACTTGATTTACTTGAATTGTTTCATCCCTAATGAATTTATTTATCTATTTAGTATATGAAACTATAATGCTACACAAATGCCATGTGTCCTCCAGGGTCCTGGAGATGTCCAGAGTCCTAGATAGTCCTAGATTTTTAGCTCGTTCCCTAATTGTTTTTCTGCCAGTTTCAAACCAAACAACATCGCAGACAAATCAAAAGAATCGAGCTGAGTTTAATTTAGAGATTCTGCAAATAGCTACAAGGAGTAATGACAAGGCATTCACGTGTAGCATCGTTCAATTTCATAAGAAGGACATTGATTCCCTCCCTCCAAACCCCCACTGCTTAAAAGCATGTTCGATCGGCATGATCGAAGCATATTGAAGCAGTGTTTTTTGTCTTGAGTATCATGATTGCTTGTAAATCAACCCTTATTTTGTGTAAGAGCAGCTTTGCTCATGGTTTTGGGCTGGGGCTAATGTCCTGCCACCCAGAAAACCACACTCGCACAGGAGCATTATTTGTTGTTTGCTGTCGATGTTTTTAGATCGTGTGTGTAACAGCAGAGCTGCATGTTTAGCCGGATCAGTCGTAGATTTGCGTATTTGCTCCTGAAGTAAGAATTATTTATTTATTTATTTATTTATTTTTTTACATATTTTGAAGCCATGTTTTATGAATCTGTGTTTTAAGCCAAAAGATAATTAACAACAATAATTATGTAATAATTAAATTTTATTGATCTATTTTTGTCTCTCTCTGCATATCTTTGTCTTTCTTTACCTGTCTCTCTCTCTCTCTCTCTCTCTCTGTCTGTACCTCTCTATGTCCCACTCCGACACTCTTTATCTTGTTCTCTCTCTGCCCCTCTGCATATCTCTCTCTGTCTCAGTATCTGCTTTTTTTTGTCTCTCTCAGCACTCCTCTGTCTGTGTTTTAGGCATGTCTGTCTTTCTCTCTTTTTCTCCCTACCTTTCTCTCTCTCTTTTTACACACACACACACACACAGAGAGTAGCTGATCTAAGTGCTATTGTCTGAAGCGGTCACTGTGGCCCCCCTCTGAACCACGCACATGTGTGTGAAGCGATGCAGCTCTCCGTTTCTCCTCCGCTGACGTCTCCATGTCTCTGATCCCACTTAAATATTTAATTGTGTTTAAAACGTAAGAGACACAGAGAGGACTAGAGAAGGGGATGGGGAGAGAGGGAAAGAGAGAGGGAACGTGAGCAGTCAAGGTTAAGGAGGGTTTTTATTGTCAGGTTTGTTGTAGGGGCTCCTCTTCGTCTACTCAGTCATGCCTCCTGTGTAGGGCTTTTCCCCCTGCTGCTCCAGTAACCTTCTCACACATTGGGGGAGGGAAAAATGTGTGTGTGTGTGCATGTAAGTGTGTAGCTCTTTACACATCGCTCGCTGTGGAGATCCCTGTTCGACTCTGAGATGATGTTTTAATGGACCAGGAACATGCTCACTATTCTGGGAAGATCTACTTGCTTTTTTTCATGAATTTTTTATTCCATGATGCATTCAGCTGTCTGGTTTTTTCTGTCCGGGATTTTTCTCGCTCAGGTGGTGAGTGAAAGTGATCTCTATTATAAAGCTGCATTAGTGCAAAAAAAAAAAATTATATAAACAGGAAAGTTTATGGGTAAATAAACGAGAAAAGGCATGTTGTCGTGTTCGTCAATTTGGCCGCCTTGTTTATCAGCTTGTTGCTATGAACTCGGAGATGAGCTGGGAAAAGAACAAGAACATCTTTCAGAGCACCTGTGTGCATATATATGTGTGTGTGTGTGTGTGTGTGTGTGTGTGTGTGTGTGTGTGTGTGTGTGTGTGTGGGCTGTACTTTTTTTATTGTGTGTAATTATTAGATTTCCTTCGGTTGTCCATGAGCTCTGTGTCTGTGGTTAAATCGTCCTCTTGCTGGCTCCGCCCAGTTTTAGATCAAAGCATGTTGTCTAACGCGCTATCTGCGACTTCTTCAAAGCGTTTCTACGGTGACATAGTCTGGGGGATACGTCAACATGACACGACACAACATAAGACCTTTTGTTACAATTCTGGTCCTCTGCAGCCTAATACATGCATCACACTGATGTGTGCAGATTTAATGCAGTGTATAAAGATTATGATTTAGGGCATATGAGGATAGAAGAGTTGTGTGTGTAATGTAGGTCTCTGTGTTTCTGCACGTTGTCAGTTTAATACTGTCAGTCAGGTGTTAGTTTTCACAGATTGGGTCTGATTGTAAACGAGGGTGTGTGTGTGTGTGTGTGTGTGTGTGTGTGTGGGGTGGGGGTGGGGGGGTGGGGGGGAATCAGAAATGTTATTACTCAGGTCGCTTTGCAAAATACACACTTTACTGCAGAGCAACAGATAATTCCAGGATGAATAAACCATGCCCCTTCATTACCATATATGCACAATGAAAATACTAAGAAATGTTATGGAGATTGGTTCCCTGGTGGTCTAGTGGTTAGGATGCGGCGCGCTCACCGCTGCGGCCCAGGTTCGATCCCCGGTCAGGGAACCAACCCCAGCCATTAACGTTGCACAAGCCTTAGTGCTGGTCCCAAGCCCGGATAAATGTGGAGGGTTGTGTTAGGAAGGGCATCCAGCGTAAAAACGTGCCAAATCAAACATGCGGATGGTCCGTTGATGCGACCCCTAACGGGAGAAGCTGAAAGAAAGTTTTGTTATGGAGAGTGGTGCAGGGGAAATTACTGAAGAAAAAATGTATTTTAAAGTACACTTTATATATGGGACATTTGTTTATTCATTATAAATTCAACTCCAGAGTTAGAAAACCAGCATATTACATATCTACGAAATAAATATTTTTAGGTATCTATTTTTTTTTTTCAAAGATGTTATGATGAGATTTTTAGTCAAATCACCCACCCTTGTGCTAACTGATTTTAATATGAAATATAAACTAAATATCTCTTAATAATTTTTTTTTATCTAGTTCAAATGCTTCTTTTATGTATGCGTTGCAAATACACAGAATTTTCTTTCCCTTTTTGTTACAATAAATAATTAAATGTTAACAAACCTACAAAATAAGGATGCTTTTAATTTTAAGCACTTGACCTCAGACTGAATTTACTGTAAAGTACAATATTCCTTTTTTTTTCCTATATGCATTATTAACTTTGCTCATTCTTGAGTTGACAAACCATCGTGTGTCAAGGTTTATACGGAAACAGGGAAATATTTATAATTAATCACCATGAAATCAAAAATTTATTTTCTTGTGCGTTCAAACAGGAATTTAAAAAATTTTACAAGTCGTTCTATGTGAAACGTGACCCACTTTTTTCTGCCACAAAGAAACGGACATTACAAATCGGGGTCAGATGGACGTGTAATTAGTCGACTAGGCAAATGTGAACGAGAACAAAAGCGAATTCAGGTTAAATACAGGACTTGTGCATCACGGGCAATGCCAGACGTTGGAACTGGAGGCAGGGTTTATTCAGAGGTCCACGGTTTTCTCAGGCGGATTATGGTAGAATGTTGCTTACTTAAATATAAACATGAGGACGCATCAGTAAACATTTTCACATTACTGTTCTACCCACACAGCTCAGGTTTCTATTGTATTACTACAGGGCGTGGCATACGCGTATCGGTCTGATGTCATTTCACATTTCTTTGATTTTGGTTTCTAGTTACTTGCTGAGTCAGTAATGGATGTAGGAGTAGTGTGTTTTAAAGATGAAAATATACAGGTGATTTGGTTTGTGCAGTTTTGTGGTGAGGTGTTGGACAAATTATAATGTCATTAGCAAAACCACCAGACCACAAATTGGCAAGTCTCAGTTTTTTATATTTTTTCAATTTGTTTAGAAGTTGACCCAGCTACAATGTGATAAAATAGCGGAATATAAAAGAAGCAAGGTGATTTACTAAGCAGGAGAGTCTTACTTCAAACATATGCATATTTCTCTCTCATTCTTTTATATTGGGATCTGCAGGCTAATCAGTCTGTTTGTCTGGTTGAAAACGTCTGCCTGGCTTCATTCAGATGATTATGACTTATGTTTGTAGCATGTAATTCAGAAAAGTGAGTAATATTAAGTCATGGTAAAACTCATTATGATTAAACATAAACAGGATCAAACAAAAGGGTTCGTTTTGTGCCAATAAGTTTTTGCTTGTTTTTCTAATTGCATAAAACCAGGTTAAGCAAAGGAGCCGCGCCCATTTTTGCTCAAGGCATCAGCTAAAGCTCTGGCTAACAGCCTCAGGAAATCGATTTTTTCAGTAGCGTCTTATTCACAGTGTGCGTCTTTTTAGCGCTCGTCTCCAAAGCCGCAGGTCAAGACAAGCCCCGCTCCTGGCTTTGCAGTAAGGTTGGACCTTCGACCCCTATGGTAACAATCATAACCTAATCCACTGATTATCATTTCATACATCGGTGTGATTGCGTGTTGTGCAGTAGGTTATGGAGCAGATGTACTAAAAGCGTAATGAGAGGATGCTGTCACTCGAATGCTCCTCCCATGAGAATCAAGAGCCCGAAGGCAGTCTGCTGCGGATGAGGTCCTTTTAACAATCATGCTCTCGTTTACTCCCATACGTCTTTCTCATTAGTCAGAATGAGACTCAATCACAGCTGGACACACACTTACAGACTGAATACTGGCCACATTCCAGGTTGACGTGAAGTAAATCTGGGAGGTTTGGATGAGTGGGAGAAGCATTTTGGGAAATTTTGTATTATGGAGTAACCAGTCAGCAAACCTTGGAGTAAAACTTTGACGTGAAGTTTTGACCCAAGACTGGATAAACAGGATTCTTTGTTTATCACTTTGATTCTTTCACTGATTAAATTTGTTCTGAACTTGAGCTTGCTGCCTCCTTTACAAAAATGTATTAGGACACCTGTTTTTTCCAGCCATTTGTGGTTCTTCCCCAAACTGTTACCAAAAAGTTGGGGGCACACAATTGTATTGGACGTCTTTGGATGCAGTAACATTAAATTTTTCTATTCGCTTGAAATAGGAGACCCAATCCTGTCCCAGCATGACGATGTTTCTGTGCATGGAGCCATGAAGATATACTTTACATGGGATTAAGTAGAAGATCTTGAGTGGCCTACTATATAGTTCTGACCTCAATCCTATGGAGTACACAGGCCTTCAAATCTTTCTTCAGTATCTGACTTTACTAACACCCTTGTGACAGAATGAGCACAAATGTGAGAGTGGAGGTGATTATATGAACAAATGTGGAATAAGATGTCCAAAAACACAGTGTATAAGAACTTTTCAAGGTTTTTTTCTGTATTAAGATGACAAATAAAGATAAAATACATCAGTACACCGGACAGGACAGTGTTCTATCAGTGTTGTACCCAACAAACACACACACACACACACACACACACGCGCACACACACATTTGTCTGTTTTGACAGGTCATATTCGTATTCTGAGTGATCCATGTCTCTTTTTAAATATAACCTGTTCCTATGAACCATCCTACATGCACACACTGAAATCGTTCCAGAAATATCCATCCATCATGACCTCTCCTGTCCTTTCCCTCTCCTATTTTCCCTACATTTTTGGTATTTAAACAGCATGATAGTGATGTGTCTGTGCCTCTAATTTGATCATTCACATATACTTCTCCTGGCCACGTGCCGGATAAATATCTGATCTTGGATCACGTACAATATTTGCTCACATCTGACTTTGATTTGATTCTGTCCTTACAAGTCTGTTATATCTGATTTTCTGCTTTTGAACATTCAGGGATATAGTCTGTGTAGTTGCTCGGGGGAGGGCAGCGACCAGGCACGGGGACGTCATACTGGCTCTGCATGTGTTCTCACAGTCGTCCAGCTCTCAACTCTTTGTCAGGATCAATGTAATCATGAGGCAGTAAATCAAATTCCCGACTGCTGATTGGATTAGGCGAGACTGCGTGCTGAATAAGGTCATCAGATTCTACCCTCTGCTTTTTATTTATTTATTTTCCATGATCGATAGATTGATAGCAGGATGAGAAACAGAAAATGTAGTGTTACAGTTAAAAAAATGTTTTCTATTCATTACTCTGTAAACCTTGGCAAGCCTCATAAACTCGTCGTCCAGTTGTTTGACATGTCGTATGATCTATTAAAATAATAGCTCGTTGCTATTTTGATGCGTAATGCGAGATAAGCAGGGGGCTTAAAGCAAGGATGACCGATGGGAAACACCAGGGCTACTTTGCTTGGTAATCAGGAACAAAAATCATTTTTGAAATGTTGTTCCAAGAAAATTATAACGGCAATGACTATGATAAAACATTGACTGCATGTTTTGTAGTGTTTTATTTCCCTAAAACAGGAAGCTATGATTTCTACATCTTACATGGTAACACATATGTAAACGCTTCCGTTCTGAGGACGGAAATTGTACAGTAAATGTTATCAATAAACACTTTGCGCTGAAACAATAACAAGCTGTAATAGATATTATTGATAACATGCTTTTTCCCATATGAAAACACGACACACTTGATATTCTCTTTTGGTTCAATCTGGTGAAATTCCTCAACACGCTCTATTTATTCTCCTTGGCTCCCCGGTCGTCATGGTGACCAAGTCCCTGTGAAGATGGCAGATTCCACTTTCCGTCAAGCTTTGGCTTGGTTTAGAGGTTTGAGAGAAGCAGACATGCCGGTGTGTGTATAGATTAGAGATGTGTCAGTGGGTTTGTGAATAGAGGTGTGGTGTTCAGGGTAAGGATGTGAAAATGTGTTTATTACCAGATTTGAGTGTTGTATTGGAAATGCTGTTGATTTATTTGGGTGGATATAAGTGGTAGTTGTTTTTTTGTTTATTTTTTTTTTCCATCACGTGTACAATATTGTTTATTTTCCTCTCTGTATTTTTTTTTTTCTTCTTCTCCACAGATCACCACGAAGCACTCCTTCTCAGCTGTCTAAGACGTGGAACCCTAGGGATCTTTTTAATGAATCACCCATCGGCTCTCGACACCATGACGTACAAGTAGGTGGTTGTTTAGCGTTTCCCAGCTGCCTCGCTCTATAATAAAGCGGCCGCTCTGTGTTTTCCTGCATGAGCTCACAAGTGCATGTCATCATGGCTGTAATCATCAAGCCTGCAATTACGTCTTCCCTGCACTCGTACGACTGTTTCTCCGGGTCTAAAACTGCTACAGAGCATAAAGGCCTCCACTGTTAGAGCGCAGTTCTACACATGGCATTTGCATGCAGCCTGATTTGCATGTCCTGCTGGCTGAGCTGTGTTTGCTGATCTCTGTTAGAAACAGTTCCTTAAAAAAAAAAAAATTTTCTTTAAGCTGATCCTAGAACAGTTATTCCAGACACAACTCTGATCCAAGATCATCATGAGCAGCAATAAAAGTTGCAGAGGAGCTGCTGAACCCCCCCCCCCCAAATATATCAGTTGGGGAGCTGCAGCTCTTCACAAAGACAATAAGAGGAATGTAGGCCATGAATTCACCATATGACCGAAAGAGAGAGAGAGAATAGAAAGAGAAAGTCAAATCTTTTCTGACTAAATAATTGGTTGTCAAAAGGTTTTTAATTTTTTATTCGACCACACCGAAGCTTGCGCTCATTACTTCCTCATTCACACCGTGATCTTATTGTCTCGTCTGTCTACACGCATACATACGACTTGGCTCTTATCTAATTCACATATTTACATCAGGCGCCAAACAGCAGGCTGATTCTTTCCCATCGACACCATCGTAGAAAAAAGAACGAGTGTGGGGAGTGCGTGTGCCGTCCCTACCAGAAATGTGATTGACCACGTTTACTAGTGAGAGCTAGAGTATTAATGTAATAATGCTGTTATATACAATTTAATAATGGCTATACATTAATATTACTATTGTATTGTGAGTTAGCTAGTTAAGCACAATTGTAAAGGCTATACATAAGATGTACGAGTATATGATCAGGCCGTTTATCGTATTTATGCCTGTGGGGTAAAACATTTTTGTTTTTTTATGGCATTTGGCAAAGAACCTTATACTTGAGGGCCCAGCAGTGGCAGCTTAGTGGTGCTGGGATTTAAACTTCTGACCTTTCGATCAGAAGTCCAACATCTGTCCAACGTCCTTCTATAATGAAGACAAGCTTCAGAAGCCGCTTTGTCAAGTCAGATCAAAAAGTTGTTGACAGCTTGGAATTGGAACAAAAGTGTCACATATAAGACGACTTCCTACCAGCTCGTGACAAACTGGCTTCAAAACCATGTCCTCCTCTGGCTTTTTAATAAGTGATGAGCTTCATGATGAGCTGCAATAGCCCCCCAAATCCCACCCCCAATACTGAAGCATCAAAGGTTTCCTAGCAACTCTTTCATGAGGGCCCCAGTTTAGCCGGCCATTGTATTGCCTGTGTTGGCGTTTGATTGTTAGTCTGGAAGAATGATAAATGTCCTGCCAAAAAGAAGCGAAGGAGAAGAGAGCAGAAAGAGAGATTGGGTTGTAAACAAGCCCTGCCTACTTAACATTCATGCTTCTGTATTAAGTTGTGTTCAAGCTGCCCTCTTCTCCACACACGGTTTTTACCTTTCCTCAAGTAATTCAGGATTCCCCCCCCCCCCCCCCCACCTGAAATGTAAACTTGTCCTATCAACGCCGCTCTCATGTCGTGATTCATGACTCGATGAAGGATGTGTCTCTCTTGTGGTGAGCGGTTGTTTTGGCGTCTCCGTAAACTTTTGCACAACAATCCCGCAATTTGTGTAAACTCTGAGCCGTAAATACGTTTTACGGAATCCCTGGTTTTATGTACTGAGGATAAAAAGTAGTCTTCACGTCTGACTCTTGTAAAGCGATGTTGCAGAACGATCATCGAGCCGCCCTGAGCGATCGTTCTATACTTTTCCCGGATTGTTTTAACACTCCGATGCATTTGGATAAGCAGGGGCCCTGTCAGGGCTGAGAGGATCTGAGTTTAGGCTGTTCCAGCACAGCAGACAATTGTTTGTACAAACACCACAGTGCTTGTGCTACAAAATCCTGATTTTGGATTAGGCTTTCCACCCTACTATATCCTGGTTGTTAAAAGTAAAACTCTGTACAAATAAAATGCAGGGATTTGTGATGAACTGCTTAAAATATGATTTTTAATGATGTTAGTTTCCTTGGACATGATTCCCAACCTGTAATCAACACTATTCCGCAAAGGCACATCTGTAAAAAAAAGTACAGACACGTCTCTAAAACAACGGAGGTCAGAGCACACCCGTTCCAAAGTCCTGTAGGACATCAGGTGAGTCATGCAACTCAGAAATGTGAGTCATATAGAAATGCAATGAATAACAAATTTACGAAATAATGGATGGTGAGTGAGAGATTAATATTTTGGGCGTGTCAAGAAATTTACCACGCTGTCCAAAATGCTGAGAGGGAACTTTAATGATGTGACTCTTTCAACTCATTATGGCTTAACCCGGACTTTCGCCATTGGTCATGCTGACATCTGGTATTCCAGACTTATGGAAATTTTGATAAAGGCCAGAGTTTGTTTGTTTGGTTGGATTTTTTTCTCTTGTTTTTGAGTACTTGGCTGTAGTTCAGTCATCTAAATAAACAATATGTGATTTCCCCAGAATCATGTGCTCATGAATCAAGTAGCAACACTTTGATCTTTCTTTGAATCCTATATGAACATTGATCTTAAACATACTAATCCAGAAAGCAAAATCAGCCTGAATGGAATGATCAGATTTAACAATCTGCTGTACGGTGGCGCATCTTGGATTGTTTAGCTTATGGTTTTCAAAGTAGGCTCATGGGACCACATGGTGTCCATGACAATGGTGTAAATCGCATCGTAGATGATCCATTTTAATATATTCAGGGGTCCAATCACCAGTCAACTTTAAGTTCTGGAAGTTCAGGAAAAGACAATTACTAAAAAAAAATCAGTAATATTCAATGGACTACATAAATATTAAGGATGCCTGCATAATTCAGTTAAATTAAGAATGTACTTGGAACAGTTGTCTTGATAACGAATGTCTTTGCAGATTTTGTTTCAATCACCCTCGATAGAAATTAGCTATTATCATCATAATTATCATTATAATGACCGTTCCTGGTCTGGTTTAACCGTGTTACCCGGTTGTTTTCCACACGGTTAACCGATTTAGATATCCACATGATGTCTCTATGCTGAGTTTTATTTCCTCCAAGTGTTTTGTCAACACCATCTGCATCATCCTCTATTCTCTATCATTCAGATGCCATTGTGTCTCAGTCTCCTCATCCACAATCGAACTGTCGACCAGTCACTTCAAATCAGACGTTATAAAGAGCACGCCCCGTGACCCCGCCACTTCCTCTTCCTGTCTCTCAGGACCCCGTCATAAGGGAAGGGGACGAGCGACGTCTCTCACGTCTCGAACTTTTTCGATACGTTTTGTTTAAGCCACTTAGTCACGTCAGCGTGTTTCCGCCATCTGTAGAGCAAGATGCCAACTCTGACCTTTAACTCATCAATTTGGTGCTGCTGTCAGCCCCCTGAAGTTCACGATAGCTTCGAGTGTGAGACGCTGACACCTGACACAGAGGAGTGTGTGTGAGTAAGGGGAGTCAATACAACTGAATGAGTGTGTGTGTGTGTGTGTGTGTGTGTGTGTGTGTGAAGCAGTGTGAGGGGATAATTGGGGACAATTGTCAATTGCTGACAAATGGTTGGGGGGGGGGCAGGGTGAACGGCGTACAGATTGCGTTTTTCGTACTGTGTCAGAGTGACGTAGCTACAGCAGCGTGTTTTTATTGGACAAACGCCTCACTGGGAAGTGCTGCTTGTAGGAAGCGTTGATCGGTCAGTTTAACTTCGGGAGTTACCTTTAAGACCGAATTACTTTTCCTCTCAGATGTTTGGTATCACTCTCGCAGCATCACCCAGGTAGGAGGCGTGGCCTAAAAGTTTAAGATTTTGGGTATTTCGGAGAGACTATTATATTTGCTCTAGGAATAATTTCAGCATTTGCAGGTGCTACTTTGTATTTTTATTTACTTATTTCAACCTCAGCTTTTAAAAAAAAAAAATTTGTAATTTTTTTATTTTAGAAAATTGTAGACTACTTCAGTTCCCTAAACATTTTATTTGGATAAAAATACATATTGCTTCTTGTTAAGACTGGCTTGTTGCAGACGTGATGCAATTTTGTCTGCATGAGCCGTTTGATCGCGCTCTCCAATCAATGATTTTTCTTCGTCTGACATCTGACTGTCTGCTCAGGCTACACCACGTATTTCTGTTACACCACTCTTGGTCACTGTGTTGTAACAGCTGTAACACCTAGTTCTCTTTCCGTCTTCATCTGTATTTCAATATTAGTTATTTTGCAACTAATGTAAACACTCTGCCAATGTTCTGTTTATTTCCATCACTCTGGATAATTGAATAGTCTGCTCTTCTTAAAACCTGGGGTGAAGTAACACGATAGGAGTTTCCTGTTGATCGTACAGTGTTTCCCACGAGTCCTTCTGATAAACGAGGTGTAAAGAACGGAGCTCAGCATAAACACAGCCATTTTATTCCCGTCAGGCTATGAAACGCTTTCATTTGCATGCGATTTTAGAAAACAATGGCAGGTTTGTAATTGTGTAAAGTGTTGGGGGGGGGGGGGTGTTTAGTTGTATATCTTCTCCGATCGGTCATTCTTTTTAAAGAAATAATCAGCTCTTTATATTTTAATTATTTGTAATATTAATTTATAATTTCCTGCTCAAGCCCTAGACTGACACAAATTATTTTTTTCAGTTGCTAAGCAACAGGCAAAGATGAATATATTTTGGGCAGAGTAATAATTGGTTTAAAGGCAATAATGAGAGAAATCAATGATTGTGATGCGCTCATGGGTGTTTTAAATCGGTTACAGGTCAGCCAATAAGATTATAGAACCTGAGCTGTCCGTCACGTTACTCTGACATCAGCGTGGGGTCTCTGTCATCGTATAATCTATTTGTCAGCTGTACTGCTAGCATGGAGATGTCACTTTGCTAGGCTTCTATGAGTGCTAGAAGCATGTGTGTGTGTGTGTGTGTGTGTGTGTGTGTGTGTGTGTGTGTGTGTGTGTGTTTACAACTCACAAGGGTCAGCGTGAACAAATGCCAGGAGTGGAATCTTACTGCTTTTAGAAAACATACACACCTGCATGCCACAACATGCTGCTCTTATTAGGATGAAAAATGGTTGGTTGGGGGGGGGAAAGTGAACAGTGTGGATGAATAAGAACACACACACACACACACACACACACACGCTCAAACACACACACACACAAACAGATTGATGCTGTCACTGTGAGTATTTTACGAGGCTGAAAAGCTCATCAACCCCTCATTTATTCACAGCTGCCCATTCAAACTGTTCTCTTCCTGTTCAATCAAATCTCAATGGTGTGTGTGTGTGTGTGTGTGTCTCTCTCTCTCTCTCTCTCTCTCTCTCTCTCTCTCTCTTCTCTCTCTCTCTCTCTCTCTCTCTCTCTCTCTCTCTGTGGTTTTATCTTTGTCTGTGTGTTTTCTGTGTCAGTAGCAATGCCCCTAGGGGAGTGTGTGTGTGTGTGTGTGTGTGAAGCATCATGCTGCATGTGTAAAGCATCCTGCATGCCGGTTTAAAGCATCTGTACTCATAATCACCTACCGAACTTTTACATTTCTGCACAATGATAATACTGCTGTTTTGTTATTTTTCTCTTTGTCTGTCTCTAGAAGAATTGTATAAATTCTCCCAGAAAGACGGATCGTCTCGTCTAGCCGAGCCTCGTGAAAAAGTCGCAGGTCAGAAGTTCTTTCCACTTGTGCATTGTGACGTGTTCTCCTGCTTGCCTGTGGGAGTCGGATCTTTACACGCTTCTTCACACTGCACGTCCCTTCGCCCTCACTTTGCCCACCTGGGCTGTATTTTTTATTTATTTATTTTTTTTTTTTTGCTTGTTCGTTCCTGGGTTCTTAATGCTCATTCTTCTGGAATTTTCTTTCAATTCCAAACTCGCCTTTTCTTTTCCAGTAAACACCCCCCCTTTGGTGCATGTTTTTGTTATGCTGGGATTTTGATTTCTTTTCTGCCGCCTGGTCCGGTTCCTTTGTCCTAACATTCAGTCAGGTTCTGCTTAAGCTGACAGAACTTTTTTATTTCGTTTTCTTGGCGGCGATGATGATTATTATGATGATGAATTACTCTTGTCATATTTCTTCTTTTGCTCATAAGCCTCTCCATCTTTCTCTTTTCTCTTTCTGTCTGTTTTTTTTAAATGTGTCTCTGTGTGCCCCTTTCTCTCTCTTTCTCGCTCTCTCTCCTCTTTTTCTAGGTGTGTCCCTGTGTGGTTCTCTGTTCGCTGTCTTTTTCTCTATACCTGTGTTCGTCTCTCTCTCTCTTTTTTCATGTCTCTCTATTTTGGTCTGTTTCGTTTCGTTCTCTCTGTTTCTGTCTTCCTCTTCTCTCTCTCTCTCTCTCTCTCTCTCTCTCTCTCTCTCTCTCTCTCTCTCTCTCTCTCCCCATATGTCACTTTTTAGTTGTGTGTCTGTGTGGTTCTTTGTTCTGTCTTTCTTTCTAGGTGTGTGTGTGTGTGTGTGTGTGTGTTTGATTCTCTTTCCTTCATCTTCTCTTCTTACTCTAAATGACCTCACTGGAATAAGTGTCAGTGTTATAAGTGTCTTCAGTTACAGGTTGATATTTTTATAAGGTAGGTAGGTGTGTGTGTGTGTGTGTGTGTGTGTGTGTGTGTGTGTGTGTGTGTGTGTGTGTGTATGGGAGAGCGAGCGAGTTGATGTTTTGCGTAAGACAAACCTGACCAGGAAGTATTAAACTTCTGTATTAAAACAACACAGTGAAAAGAAAAAAAACTGATCACTTTTGCAGCCACACACTCGCACCATGGGCATGAACAATAAGAGGCCCAGTGTACCACATACCCAGTGAATGAGTGTTTTTTTTTGTGTGTGTGCCAGTATTCAGGCCCAGCAGAATCGCTGGTAGTGCCAGAGGACACGGAGTTGTCTAAGTAGTGCTCCGCTGGTTTTTTGTTTGTGCGCTCTGACCCTAAATCAGTGTGTGAAATCACCATGATGTCGAATAGCCTGCAGGTGGGAGACTTCACGGCCTCTTTGCAGTCATGTAAAGCAGGAAACGAGCTGATCTATCGCAGGAAAAACCGCTGCGTTTACGACATGTGTGTAAGCGAGCCTGCAGAGAGACTTTTACAGACTAAAGAGCACACAATTAAGAGAGCGGAACCGATTAGATGCAAAAATGTCTATATATGAAGTTTAATCTACTTAAAAAGAGTGATGTGGCGGCTCTTTAGTCATCTGACCACTCGGCTCAAGTCTTTTCTGGGAAGATGTTTCACTGGATTTTGTGGAGATTTATTTTTATACAATGGTGTTTGTAAAGTCAGGGTTCCAATTCATGTTCAATAGGGTTGAACCCATGTAAACCGTTTGTTCATGAAGCAGAGGGAATTTCTCTGCTGGGACATGTTTGGGTTTCCTAGAATTTGCTACAGCATCTTAAAATGTACACGTGTGTTCCTCTAACTTTGTGGTAACAGTTTTGGGAAGAGCCAGATGTGGGTGGAAAAAGTCAGGTGTCCCAATACTTTTGGACATACAGTTCAGGTTTAAACCACAAAAATGTTGTGGTTGTAGATCTGAGAGCTCTGCTTTAGAAAGTCTCAAATTAGCACTGTGATGTATTAATAATGGGTTCTACATCGCTGCAACACAATATGCTTCTCTCCAGCATGCTCTCAGAGATCCGGGCATCGTATAGAACCGGTATTACAGCCAGGAAGGAAACACATTCGCTCTTAAATGCCAGTGCTTGCTGGGGTCCATTTTTTCATTTACAGAGAGTCAGAAACTGGAAACTAAGCTCCTCAGGTTGTGTACACACACACACACACACACACACACAGAGAGAAAAAGGATGATGGTTACTGCCACTCTTTATGTAATCCAGTTCTTCTGAGGTTAGAACCTGATCTGTCTTTAGAGTGCGTTTACACACACACACACACACACACACACACACACACACACACACACACACACACACACACACACACACAGGATACCTGTGGTAGGACATCATAGATCATATTGGAAATTTAGCTTTTTGATCTTTACTAGCACAGGGGTATTTCCATTACGAGCTCATCGTAAAATCTCCAAAAATGTCAACTTCAGTTTTCTGCCATTTTTCACTTGTTGCCACGGCGATATAGCAGACATTATAGACTACGTGCCGTCTTGCTTCATCAGCCCTACAGCTTCAGTCTCTAGAACAAGATTATTGATTACATTTTTTATGCTTTACAAATGTTTGTGCACCCTCTGACTGTCACTTCCATATGTGAAACTGTTCCTTTGCATGTTGTAGCATTAAATTTTTTCTTCACTGGTCGAACTCAGCCCCACTGAACACCTTTTGAATAAAATCCTGTTACACATATCAAATGATGTACCCTTATGTACGTGGTGCCAAGGAAACAAAAAAAACTTTTACCATAAAACATTTCACAGCGTTACCTTCACCCGACTGGTACAGATCGTGGACACTGGAGACTCCTTCTAAGCTTTTGTCCTTGCCTTCACTGAAGTTGTTCAGTAGCAGTATAGCTCATTATTATTTAAACTTCTGTACAAATTGTTTTAATTAAATCGAATAATTATAATTGCTAATTGTATTTAATTTCAGTAGTTAATCATAGTTTTATATTGAGTTTTTGCCAATAATTTTGTCTTTGGTGCCAATTTGAAATTCTCTGTAGTACGCATGTCCACTATTGGTCCATTTTCATACAATGCATGTGTTTCTGTTTTTCATTGCATAGGCTCTTTTTTAACTAATGCTTTGTGTATGTGTGTGTGAGAGGGAGGGAGTGTTTTGAGGAAGTTGTGGTGTTTTTACTGGCATCACCTCAAGCTAGTAATTTTCCTGTATTTAAGGAATACAAGCTGGGGCTGTTGGGTAATAGGATGGGGTATGAGGAAGGAGGTAAGATGTGATGGCATACAAGTATTTTTATTTATTTATTTATTTATTTAAAACTTATACACACACAAACACACTGTTATCTATTAATGTTTATTACTGAACCTTCTTTAGCTATTGCTCGTCAGGCATGCAAAGTAAATACGTTTCTTTAATGTTTAAAGTACAAAAAGCAAAAGCTTCCGACAATGTCATGTTTCTGGTTTGGTCACAACAAAGAGTAAAGTACATGTTCACCACGCACACACACGCACGCACTCACACACAGAATGACATGCAATTGTTTACCTATTTATGAGCATTTCATTGCTCAGATTCCTGCGGTGTAGGAGCACTGGATCAACTGTAGATGCAGGTAGCAAAATGTCTCCAGGTTCTTTCAAAGCCTATAATTAACACTTTGCACATTGTGCTTCATCTCATTTTGCCTAATGGGAGGATTTTTAGGATTATACAGAAGAGGCTGTGATTCTGCGGTGAGACACCATATGAAGTTTAGTCAGTTGTGAACTTGGTGACATTTGGTGGGTTTTTTTATTTATTTATTTATTTATTTATTTTTTACGGTACGTAACTTATTCCTTTCTCAGATGCATGCAGTGTAGTAATACTTTAATGTACAAGATAATACCAAAAGGTTTCAAGGCTATCCGTCTTTATGAACAAGTATTTTATTTTTTTATGTTTACACACTATTACATTTATAATAGTCCCTTTGCACAGCAATACAGTTGTGAAATATGTTCTGGAAGTCTTTGACAAAATAGCAGCGAGGCACGTGGTCAGAATAGCACCAGGTACACAGCTTGGGATATACACAGAACGTTGTCTTTTGCCACACTGACTTATGAAGGTCAGTGCTCCATGTGACTCTGCGTGCAGCTCTGTGATGCCATCTGTTGGCGTGTGACAAAACTAGACTTGAAACATTTTGATACCACCTCATACTGTAGATACAGGTACAGAATCTATGTGCCACAAAATGGATTTTCGAGCCCAAATGTGCTTCAGTTCTTTGTTTTTTTTTATTGTTTTATTGCTAAGATGTTATGTCCCACTGTAACACTGGATTTACTTCAGTTTAGAAAACTTGTCCCAGACTTTCCTAAAAGCTCATGATGAAGGCTTTGCACATTGTTGCTCAGTCTTTTTTTAGTTGTTTTGTTTGCCTAAGGGAGGATTTTAAAAGGCTGCAATTCTTCACCGAATCACTGTTCACTCCTGGTGGCATGGCTGAGCTACGAACTGTCTGTGCTTTTATTTTGTCCATGTTTTGGATGTACTGCAGATGTAGTTTGGGGAACCTCAAGGCCTTGGTTATGCCATGTCATAATCAAAGCCTTGTGAACTTGGTGGCACGGTTGAGCCGCAAAGCGTCTCCTCTTCCTCCACCTGTTCTCCAAACTGTAAGTAGATCTACACAGTTCGAAATGCCATTTGCTAGCTGGCGCTCCTCTGCACTGCTTAGCATATCCTGCGATTGTCTTTCCCTCCCCCAGGGTTTCAGGTTTCCCATAGCGTAGATTCTTTTCTCGACGTTCTGAGTGATGCGACGTGATGTTCTCCTGTACGTGTGCTCTGTCGGGAATGGTATAGGTGGCACAGAGAATGTCCACCCGGTCCGTCTAAAAGTGTCCGCTGCAGGTGGCGATGAGAATCGGAATGTCGTGTGAATGACAGTAACAGACCCCGACCACTGTACCAGCCCTCTGTCAAGGATATAATCACACTAAATATGGCTTCCTGTTACATTACTGCTGCTTTCGAGAGCAGACTGCATGAGCGCTTTAATCATCTTGGTCAAGTTTGGCACATACAAGCGCTTTTACGCTTTTTTCAGTGCGTGAGCAGATGTTAAAATTAGGGCTTTTTCAATTCAGGCTTTAGAGCTGGAGAGCCTAGTAATTACATTTTACAGCGATGGAGGTAAACACTGTGCAAACACTGATTCAGAACGTGGAATTACAATAGCAGTCTATTGCAAAAGTTTTGACACCCTTACGCTGGAAGGCAGGCATTTAGATTATATCAAGATATTGTTGTTGTTGTTTTTTTTTTTTTACTAATTACAAAAAAGAATTTTATTATGCTTGAGTACGAGTTTTTTATTTATTGTATAAAATTAAACTTTCTTTTATATATATATTATATTCATGACTGATGTGATCTTGACAGCTACATGATAGACCTCCCCCTCCTCTGTTTAGGGGACAACTAAAGGCTCAAATGAGGCAATTTGAGGCTCAAATCTGATTATAGCGTGATCTCACATGTTGGTTTGTTTTGTGCCCAGACATTTCTACATGTGTAGTAAAAAAGAAATGATTGTCATTTCATAACACCACTCTTACACATGCCAGGATTAGAAGGCAAACAGTTGCTTATGGGGAAAAAAGTTTTTCTCTAAACCACCTCCATCACTCTAGTTTAGCACCCTGCCTTCATTTCTTTCTCTTCCTTTCTCTGAGCTTGTGCGAGTTTTATAGGGAATGCAGCATTTTGGACTTTAAATAGTTTTTTTTTTTTTTTTTTTTACTGTAGTTGACCCTGCATATGTCTTTAGTGTGGTCAGTCCAGGCCTGCGCTAGCTCAGCACCCCCTCAATGTACTGTAATTATATATGAAAGTATCTATTTTGTGTCAGTGTTGCCAAGTGCTCTTATACTCCCCCTGTAAAATCAATGCATTATGTGCTGGTAAATATAACATGGGAATGGAGTCCATTGTGTAGCACTCTTACTAAAGTAAACTTCCAGAGTAATTGTAGAATTTACGAATAATTTGGAAAATCGCACTCCACTGTTTAGTTTTTGTTTTGTTTTTATTAAACCAGCAGTCAAAAGATCCCAGAAACCAAAAGGAGGCAGTCACTTGGTTTCATAGCAGTTCAGTGTGTGAATGTTTGACCTAATTGTTTGTAAACATTTGATGTTGTGCACCAATAGAAAGCAAGTAGGTGGGGCTACAGGCTTTTGTCTGTGCTTGTTGACATGGAAATGCTTTCAGATCAGACACATGCTTTGTCTTTTCTTTTTTTTTTTGCTTTATACTTTCTTGGATGTTCTTGTTCGCTTTCCTGCACTCGTTTGTATAGACCTTGTTTTTTTTTTTTTTTCTTGAAACTGGTAGTAAAATATCTAATGGATTTCTTTTTAAATGCTTTTTCGTGTGAAACATGAAAAATAGTCTTAGATAGTCCAGTCCTGAAATACAATCCATTTATTTATTTATTTTAACCGATTGCAATGGAATTGGCCCGAGGTGTTGAACCATGTGGAGAAGATGATCTCCGATTTCTGATGAGGGCAATGAAAGCTGTTTATACCCTTAGGCTTTTTCAGCTGTATATATAATCAACTCCTCCAGGTTAATGCCCACAGATCAGTTACATTAGTTGTGGTAACCTTTTCTGACCTGCCTCTTTGACCTTATTTTTTATTTATTTATTTTTTTTGTTTTGATGAGGGAGAGAAGGCGTCACTGCTCTTCAATGATCCTGATGTAGATACTGCAGGTCTTTAAGGCACACTCTTTGTAAAAATCAACTTCCTGACTCTTGATTATACAGTTGCAGAAGAGGAATGATTTATATTCTCTTTCCCTGGATGGGTTCCCCTTTTGAGTCTCAACACTTTCCCTCCTTCTTTCGTTTCACAATTATGAATATGTACGGTTTCATTTGGGATGAATGAATCGAACTATAGCAAAGTTCTGCTTTGGCTAAGTTCTCTGTAGTGAACACATGCCCAGAGACCAGCTCTTGAAAGAGAGAGTGAAGGATTGTGGGAGAGTTCAGTGAGAAAGCACATTCTGCCAGAAAGGCATTCTGGGTCAAGGCTGAGTGGCACCATATTGATTCCCGATCAATGTGCCATGTGAGCGGCTGCCGGGGCGGGGTGGAGGCACACACTGATGGATATTGTGCGAAAGAGACTTTGGCAGGAACTGAATGTTTTAGATAGTCACATGGCTGCCAGTGGGCTTAATGCCACCGGCTGTGACCCATTTCTTTCTCTGGAGGTGGAGAGAACAGTGTCGATTAAGAAAGTGGTAAAGACGATGCAGTTTTTTTTTTCTACATTTGATATTGTGTTGATTTCAGTGTGATAGTCATCTGTACTGGGTTTTTTTTCCCCTGAAAGATAAGATTTACTGCTTTCACTGAGTTGCATTGGTACTGGAGAATCATAACTGTAATGAAAACACTGGCAAGCCTTTTAATCCCAACAGACCCACCAGTTATTGAAGTCAACTCTAGATTATGCCATGACTATTTGTGTCTGGAAAGCCAAACTATTTATCGCTCTGGGTAGGAAGAATGATGTTTCTGTCTCTCTGTCTCTCTCTCTCTCTCTCTCTCTCTCTCTCTCTCTCTCATATTAGATTTTTTGGCCGATCCAGAAAGGGCTGATCAGATGACGCAAAACTCGCACAAAAAGTCCTTTACTGATGCAAAAGTCCTCAACTTTTATTTATTTAGTATTTTAGTTAATTTCCTTTTTTTCAGACTTCAAACTAAATGTAAAATATTCAATCCTGAGTAATCCTTCCTCAGGACCTTCATTGGCACTGTGTCTGAGGAAGACAAAGGAGTAAAAAAAGTGTTGGTAGCTTCAGAAAAATTCTTTCCCCCCTCAAGGCATTTTTTGGTTACTCCAAAAGTTTTAAGCTTTTGCTTGGAGAATTCTGGACTTTCCCCAGAAGTAAATCTGAGTTGGAAATGAAAAAGGATACGACTGAAGAAGCTTTTGTGATGTGCTTTGAAGTGCCACTCAGCTCCAGGTGATCCGATTCAGCTGGTCAGTAAGACTTACCTGTAGTACTAACCATGCTGGAATGATGAATTCTTTTGCTACGGAAAAGAGGTGTACACGCCAACGCGCTCGCGTTTCTTTTCGGGCCGAATTCCACACAAGCATCCATTTAGCAGATGTTTGTCCTTTTCTTTGTTTTGTCTTTGATGCATGAAGGCTGTTTGTGTGCCCAGAGCTTTATGCTTTTGTTCCGTACACAGAACTACGCCGTGAACTTTTAAGGCTTTTGTTCACAAGTTTAGCATCTTGAAACCCGAACTGGACAGAGATTGTATTTCTTCACTCCACGCAATCGGTGTGAAAAGGGTTTCGAAGTTTCCGTGCAGCGCTTATCGCTCAGAAATGAGCAGGAAATCGATATCTTTTGGTGTTCCTACGCAAACACGGCCACCACTCATCTCTCCAAACCTGCAAAAATCCTTTCAATGAACTGTAAAAGCCCTAAAAACCTGCTCGACTTGATCTTAATTCCGTCCCTTCATTTCTGACACGCAATCGGATTTACGCTCAGACTGAAGTGAACACACTCTGCTGTGTTTTAAAAAACATTTTTCTCCTTTCAACTTCAATATATTTATTGTTGTCTTTTTTTTTTTTTTTTTTTTTTTTTTTACTTTTGCTTTAAAAAGCCCTGAAGGCATTGTGATGTCCCTTTAGATAAGACCCGAGCTTCGGGTTCTCGTATTACGTTTTTTTATTTTGCTCTCGGGTTAAGAACAAACCTTTTTTTTTTTTTTTTTTTTCTCTTTCTTCCACCTTTTAAGTCTGGAGTTCTCACGTTACCCTCTATTGAGTAGAACACTGACTCTGTACAGGGCTGTCTGTACCTGCTGATAAACTCTTTGGTGAGACTTGTGCTTGTGTTCCCCCTCTATTACACGTAGAAGTGAGTTGAAAGAGACCATCATGGAGATATGGCACTCACGGATAAAGCGAACGGATGCATCCGAGTCACTTCAGGGAAAGGCAAAGTGAGGTACTTCATCTTGCGGTCGCATTACAAGTGATGGATTAGCCGTGTTTTTATTATAATTTTTTTTACTGGTGTTTTTCTTTCATGTGTGGTTGTGTTTTTTTTTTTTTTTTTTGGGACTGGCTGCCAAAACTCTTCCCACTGAAGAACATGTCTGCTCTTTTTTATTTTAATGAGGATGTCATGTAAAAGTCAGGTTGAAATACGGGGCAAATTCGCCTGTCGGAGTAATAACCCTAGTTTACGTGCCCGGACCTTATTTAAAAAAAAATTTTTTTAAACCCTGCGCAATCACGCAGTGCTGTAGCAGTGGCGAGGGGGGACATACACCGAGCGTAAAGTACAGGTAAACACAACGTGACTCATCTCGTGCCTGTTCTCATTAAAATCTTTAGCCTTTAATATTGTCTTGAATTTCAAACCGAGTCGATTTGTTTGTAGCCTATAAAGAATTCTTTTTAGGTTTTAACCCAGTGTTTCCGACTCGTCTGTCGTGATTTGATATTGTGTACGGAAGAAACGTCTCCACCTTTTCTTTTCATAAAACCGCTGAGCAACAGGTTACAGTGGATGAATTGAAACTGTTCCCTGTGGTCATTGAGAGTTTTAATCTCAGGTGTCATCTTTCAGTCGTGAGCATGTAGAATGGCAGGCTTGTGTATGTGAGCACACCACAGCCCTGCTCTCACAGCACTAATCTGAGCTCGATTAGACCTCGGATGCCTCTGAAGAACTCGCCGTAACCTCATACTCTCAGGACCAGATCAGGACGAAAAATCACTCGGATCGGTTTGGATTCAATCCGATTTTCAAACCACATTAAAAACGTTAGCACTCACGTCAACGCTAGCTGGAATAGCGTTAAGGTTTTTCAGCCACGCCAAACTCTGATTAGACGTTGACCCAAAAGTTTGTAGGTCTTATCTAGAATCTCCCTAATCCCTGTTTGCAGTGCAGTTTGTAGAGCCGGAGAAGTGGATTCTGGATGCAACACGTTGTCCTCTCCGTATGTAAGTGTAAATAAATTACAAATGTGTTTTCAAGTCAGAAATATCAGGACCTGGAGTACCAACCTGGTCAGCAGCCGAGAGTAGACGGCTCTTGGAACACTTTCGCACCAGGCATGTACAGGTTCCGTAAACATGAATATCGGTGCTAATAGAAATTTCCCCTTATTTCAGGGGCGTGTTGGGCTTGGACTGAATCATCTGGCATGGCTTTAATCAACTACGTCCTTTTAAGAACTTTCCACTAACTCAATAAATGTGAAAGGAAGTAAGGAAAGTTAAGTTACTAAATTACTAACTTACTAAATTACTAACTTGCTTAATTGATTGAATTTACTAAGTTGAGAGAGGTTGGTTAGTTAATTAAGGTAATTTCAATGTTTAAATTTATTTATATAGCTCTTTTTACAATTGCCATTGTCTCAAAGCAGTTTTACAAAATGTAAATAAGTGAACTGTGTGGGTTTTTCCCCAGTGAGAAACCTGGCATGACTGTGGCATGGAAAAACTCCCTTTAGATTGTATAAAGTAGAAATCATGAGAGGAACCAGACTCAAAAGGAGAACCCATCCTCATTTGGATGACACTAAAAGTTTAACTATAAACCATTAAAACATTACAAACACCAGAGAGTGAGAAATATCATGAGCACCAGTGTGTGTGACTATGAGTGAGTAAGTAAGTGTGTGAGGCTGTGCTTTCTTGTTGGTGGGTAGATGATAGAGCTGGCTCCAGCAAACCTGACAATATGCAGTAGGAGCACTTTATCATCCTCCATGCTAATTTTGGCCTCACATGTGTCCTGACTTCTGTTTGAACCCTCCTTGTGTCGGCCCGAGGTCGGACCATTCGAGCCGGCCCTCGTTGTGTAAACGATAATGTTTTGGAACAAGCAGCACCTCAGCTGCTGCTACTTATCCCTTGGAGGCATACTGTGGCTTGGTGTTAGGCTTCAATGTGACAGGAAGCTGAAGGCTGACGGGACTAGACGATTGAGTATTTCTTTAACGACTTGAGCACCTGTCCTTGTTTACGCTAACTCTTTCATGTCTTCTCGCTTCTCATTAGGGAAGTTAATCTGTATGCTACACATTTCTAAACCGGAGCTCATTAACGAAGGTTGATGGTAGCGCAGGTTAGGAGCTGCGATGCTGGATGTTTGTTTTTACTCGTTTTCATTGCATTAGGTTTTGACTTTATGCTACTCCACAGCACCACCCTGTAGTTATTTACATTTTCGTCCCAATAGCACTTATAAAAATAGACTTCAAAACATCTTTCCCAACAAACCCCCTGAAACAACATGAGGAAAAAGCTTTGAGAGGAACTAGACTCAGGAAAGGAACTCATCCTCTTTTCACAGGATAGTAGACAAGGCTGTGACCTCATAACACTGCTGAACATCACACCCCCCAAAAAATAAAGTTGTTCTATTTATTAAAAGGTTAGTATAGTTATAAGCCTGTTATATGGGTCACTTAAGTTCCATCCAACCCATCAAAATAATCTACTGAACAAACAGAAACTGAGATGCAAAACAAGTTTACAAACACCTAGAACTACAATACAGTGTGTTTTACAGAGACAGACAATAGTCTTGAGAGCTCGAGATGATCTGGAAATGGAGTAGAGTATGGTGTGCAGTATGGAGATGTTGCATATGGTCTAGAGGTACTGAGTATTGCAGAATTATGGAGTATAGTTTTAAAACGTGGCCTGTTTTTAGAACTATAGAGTGTGTTCTAGAATGCTCTTTTGATGTGGTCCTGATTTATGGAATTTGTTCTATAACTTGAGTATAGAATTTCCTCCTGAAACCTTAATTGTGCTGTCAAAGTATGGAGTATACTTTGTAACTATAGCGTATGATCTAGAGCTGGATACTCTTGAACTTTGGAGTATGCTTTCAGTTGATGCTCCAGAAGTATGGGATATGGTCTTTTGCGGAAACATTATAATGTATTTTTAAACTTTGCTGTGTTCTTCAGAAATATAGAATACAGTATGGAGTCTTTTCCAGAACCATGAAATGTGCATTAGAATCTTGGAGTATGGTCTTAAAATGTGGCCTGTTTTTAGAACTATGGAATATGTTCTCCATTTATGCTCTTTAGCAGTACTCCTGAATTATGGAATATGATCTAGATTTATGCTCTGTGGGTGTGCTCCTGATTTATGAAATGTGATCTAGATTTATGCTCTTTGGGTGTGCTCCTTATTTATGGAATATAATCTAGATTTATGATCATTGGGTGTGCTCCTGATTTATGGAATAATTAAAGACTATGTTGAATTTACAACTATAGAATATAGAGTTTACTCCAGAATTTAACTTTGTTGTGTTCTACAGAAGTATATAATATTGTCCAGAGATATAGTCTTCTCCAAAATGGTGGGGTATGCTCCAAAACAAGGCAGAGTGCTCTAAAAGCATAGCTCATTCAGTGATTTTGAATAAAATATTTTTTTCAAACCAAATGAATGCATTATGGCTCTCTAAAGTCTAAGAATTTTTTTAATGCGATAAATATTGATCTTATTTCCTCTCAAAAAATACAGTCTTTGTATTTATCACTGCTTTGTTGATTGTGTTGATGTGTTTCTTTGAAGGCAGACTCAGTGTGTGTGGTGACCCCTGTAGGGAGAAAGAGGTGTTACACAAAGTGAGATCTGAAATTAAATCCAATCATCAGCCATGCAATTAAAATCATTTGTAGCATGTGTTTAAAAAAAGCAGAACGAATCCTGTTTAGTAAACAGTGCTAAATACCTTTCATTTTATGACCAGGACACGATTTGTAAGAGTTTTTTCCCTCCTTAATAAAAACGTCTGCGTGCTCACATTGGTTGAGCTGTCAGAGAGGAAGTAGTGGGGTTTTTAAAAACAAATGAGCAGCGTGTCAAGGTTTTCTTTGTCTTCTGACTGTGTTGCGTAGGTCTTCTTTTCTTTCCCTCATGCGCATTTTCTTCCTCTGTAGTCTTTTCTCCTTTCGCTTATCAGAAATGTTGATCTGTCTGTTACAGAGGTAACCTCACTCTACCCAAGATTCCAGAGTCCAACATGGCTCTCGGTGTGCTGGGGGTTTTCCTGGGACTGCTTTTGGAAGTTTCTGCTCATGGACCATCCAACGTTCCCAGGACTTCTTGGAGAAATGAAGGTACAAACGCTTTTATTGAAATGTATACAGTTGAAACAGGATTTTACATTGTAGAAACCGCCAGCAATTTATTCAGTTTGATTGTGTTTGAGTCTGGTGTAGTAGAACATTATTAGGTAGTAGGATTTTAAGAGCAAATGCAAGAAAGGGATTTAATTAAATTTGCCATTTTTTAACCACAATAATGTCCTATATAAGGTCTTGGATAAAACTCAAAGCCTTGTGTTTATGAAAGTAATACTGAGAGCTCCTTATGTATAAATTTATCTAGAAGTGCATTTGACACAATTTGAATTTTTTTTTTTTTTTTTTTTTTTTTTTTTTTTTTTTTTTTTTTTTAAAGCTTCAAACCATCCTATTTTTATTAATTCCTTTTACACTGCAGAAATTTGTAGTGTAGGATTTTGAAACAATCACCAAAACTAATGGCACATATACTTTTTGGCCAGAAGTAATAGGACACCTAAATTTTTTAAATCCCCCAAACCGTTACCACAATGCTGGAAGCACAAAGCTGGATAAGATGTCTTTGAATGTGGTAGTATTACATTTTTCCATTCCTTTGAACTTTAATACCCAAACTTGTTCCAGCATGACAATGCCCATGTGCACAAAGCCAGCTACATGAACCCCTGTTTTACAGGGGTTGGAGTGGAATATATTAAGTGTCCAGCTATAAATCTCTGACATTAACCCTTTCAGATAAATTGGAACACCTACAGCACCCCAGGCCTCCTCACCTCATCACAGTACCTGACTTTTTGCAACACCATTGTGGCTGAATGAGCATAAATCAAACAAATAATGCTTTTCCCAGCTTATGTAGATAAAGTAAAAAGTTGTCCAAAAAAGAAATAGTGAAGTAAAGTACTGATAAGTAAAGTAAAGTACTTGAGTAGAGTAACAATGTACTTGTACTTCATTACTTCTAATCTCTGGTTAAGACCACTTCTAGCTTCTCTGTATGTGGGACATTGTGACATCTGACTTAAATACTAGTGTGTGTGTGTGTGTGTGTGTGTGTGTGTGTGTGTGTGTGTGTGTGTGTGTGTGTGTGTGTGTGTGTGTGTGTGTTTATACGAAAAAGGGTAAATGATGGATCCTGGAAGACATTGTAGGTGGTAGCTTAGTGGTTAAGTCATTAAACTTTGGATCCAAATCTCATGAGTTTAAATCCTAGCCACACTATGCTGCCACTCCTGGGCCCCTGTGCAAGGCCCCTAACCCTATAGCTGCTCAGTTGTATGATTGAGATAGATGTAAGTCGTCTGGATAAGGGTGTCTGCCAAGTGCCGTAAATGTGTAAATAGTCTACATGTTTGTCTGTGGATTGTTAGACTCTATGCTGTGACTTTCTCTTGTGGTTTTTAGAAAATGTTTAGCTTTTTTTTTATGCCACAGGAAGTTGAGTATGAGAGAAAAAAACATGAAAGAGAGAATGCATAACTGTAACAGTTGTATTTTCCTGTAAGAGAGGCACTGACACAAAGTCAAGAATCCTAAAACAAACACACACACACACACACACACACACACACACACACACACACACGTTCCGCCACCTCGAACAGCTTGCGTCTCAGCAGTGTTCTAGAGTCCTCCTGTGCCTGAGATTCTTCATGAAGTTCATGCGAGCAGTCGAGCAGTCGCTGTCAGGCGAAGCACACCGTGTTATTTGGTGTCTTTTTATATGAGATAATGTTCCATTCACTTCAGAGCAAATTAAAGGCTGTGTTTAGAGCTGAGCAGGAATTCTCATGCGAGTGCAGACGAGCGACAGTTGAAGACGTGTCACTGCTTTAATATAATATGATGATATATTATATAATATAACTTTTAACCTATCTCGTGTTTCCTGTGCGTGTTTTGTGTCGTTGTCTGTCTGATTCATGTGTCTCTGTGTGTGTGTGTCTTGTGTTTTTTGTATGTGTATCCAGAGGTGAGCTTGGTGGACTTCTCCGAGCCGGGTGTGTTTAATTACTCCACTCTGTTGCTGAATGAGGAGCGAGGCGCGCTGTATGTCGGGGTGAGAGAAGCCATTTTTCACCTCGACATCAATGACATATCTGTCAAAAATAACCAGGTGAGCTTTTCTAAAATTGATACAGCGCCACAGCAGTGTCTCAGGCTGATTCTGTACTTGGTGTGTGTGTGTGTGTGCGAGCATTGTGCATGCGAGTGTTTACCACAGACACGAACTCATCCACATTTTCAAATATCTTTTTTTTCTTTAACTCTGTTATACCAGAGTTCAGTAATCCACTTTTTTGAAGGTTTTATTCCTCTTATTCCACAGCTGCTTGAAGCTGAAGTTCTAAGAAGTTACGTATTGAAAAAACACATCATAGATTTTTTTTATATCCGTTTGTTTACAGTCAATGCGGTGAAGCTTTCCTGTAACAATGTAGTTCCTGTTCTCATTTCAGTTTTAACACTTATAAACAGTCATTTTCTCCCTAGTTTGACTTTTATCCTCCGTCTTGAAAACCTAGGTACAGTTTTACCTCTGACTGTAACAAGGTTCTCACACTGGAGACTCCTTCGTTACAGGGGGTCTTCTTAAAGAAAATGTCATTGTGTGTTACTGCTTGAAATTATATATTTTAAAATGTATAAGAACAATAATAGAAATCTGGGATCCAACTACTGTCCATCTGAGCTGCTCTTATAAAATTAATTAATTTATTAATCTTTAAATAAGTCATATAGTAAATAGAGCAATAGTGCAAGGCTTTTCCAGAGGTCTAGTCAAGTTTATTTCTATTGTGCTTTTCACAACAGACATTGTCTCAAAGCAGCTTTACAGAAATCAACAGTCAAGGTGAATGGTGTGCATTTATCCCTGATGAACAGCCTGTGACTGTGGCAAGAAGGAAAACTCCCTTAGATGTTATGAGGAAGAAACCCTCAGAGGAACCAGACTCAAAAGGGGAACCCATCCTCATTTGGGTGACATCAAGAGTTTGATCACCAGAGATGTTTTCAAGGCACTTCGAATTTAGACTAGAGGGTATTTTTTTCTTGTCTGTAGTAATCACACATGCTACAGGTTCATTAGAGTAATCTGGAGAAACACTGCATTGTCAAATGAGACCGCTTTCTTGTGTGAAATCGTTTCGAGTGTACCGACTGCATGATGTTTCTCCAGTGAACTAAAAGCTCCTTTTTTATGGTTTTAAGGTGCTGTGGAAGGTCCCAGCTAATGACATGAGATTGTGCACCTTAAAAGGGAAATCCGAAGAGGTACATTTTACAAAAACATAAACACTCACAAACAAGTTTTTAGTTTGCCCCCACTGCACTTATTTTTCTTTCTTCTTTTAGACGGACTGCCGAAACTACATCCGGGTTCTTCAGGTGTTGGATGAAGAACATCTGTACGTGTGTGGAACCCATGCGTTTCAGCCGCTCTGTGATTACCTGGTGTGTACGACTCCGGTGTCCTCTTAAAATATAGATTTTTTTTTTTAAACAAAATCAATCAAACATGGGATAGTTCTGATTCCAGAGCCAGTAACTGTCTGAGAGACTAAACATGAATTAATCAGATGTGGAGATGGTGGTTTAGATCGTATTGCCATGAGAACCTGCTCTTGCCATTACAAAAGCAAACCAGTCATTTGGCACTGTAAACTTTTCAAGGACCTTCAGGGAGCTTGACCAGAAAGGAGGTCAGGAAAAAGAATCCAAAAAAGAAGAAAGTTTCAGAAACAAACAGCTGCACGAGTCTATAAAGTATCAGGAGATCATGAAAAGGACGTGTCCTACAGAGTTTTTCCAGCTAGAAAACTCAAGTTCACCCTCTGGCTCTGGATTCATTCGTTCCAAACACAGTCATGTGACTGTAGAGTGGAAAAAATGAAGCAGTTTAAGATTACTCCGGAGAGATACGAGATGTCCTGCAGGCTATGAAACAGTCAGGGTGAAATGTACTGTACTATAAGTGATGTGGTTTTTGTTGTGTTGTATTGTGCTGATGTGTTTCTCAGGGATTGCTTGTGATAAATTCCAGACACAAATCATAAGCACCTCTGAGAGAAGTGTGGGCAAGAAGGATGTGTGAAATCAGCAATTCTGATCTTTTTTTTGGATGTTCGAATGCATCGTGATCATCAGAAGCAAACTATAGATTTAGAGTTTTCTGTGTATTAATGTTGATCTCAAACAATAAATCTGTTCTTTGCATGCAATCTCTTCTCTTTCCAGTCTTTAAAGGACTTCACGCTGATGAAAAAGCAGGATGATGGCAGAGGGAAGTGTTCCTTTGACCCTACTCAGAGTTTTACCACGGTCATGGTCGGTGAGTGATCGGACCTTTTACACGCCCTTCTTCTTGTACCGTCCGATTATTTGTGGTGTAATCCTGAGCGCATGCACTTACACGACTGCATATCTCTTACAGACGGTGAGCTGTACTCAGGGACAGCGTATAACTTCCTGGGGAGCGAACCGATCATCTCCAGATTCTCGCGTCCTCAGACCCTGCTGCGGACACAATACTCCACCTCCTGGCTCAACGGTACGCCCTGAATCTTACGTCACTAAATTATTAACTGGCTCATGTAAGGAACGGACCAGTAAAAAATATTTCTGTGTGCAGAGCCTAGCTTCGTGTATGCAGACGTGATCCGAGAGGGAAGCAACAGCCCAGACGGAGACGATGATAAGATTTACTACTTCTTCACCGAAGTCTCGGTGGAATACGAGTTCTTTGGCAAGCTGCTGATTCCCCGTATAGCCCGTGTGTGCAAGGTGAGCTTGGTGCACTTTACTGTGGACAAACCCTGCTGTCTTGTACCGTGCCCTGTAAAGTACCGTGACTGTTATCGATCATCCATCATCTCTAAATTTTCCTTTATTCTGTTTAGTGTTCAGTTTTCATCTTGAGTTAATTCTTTGTGTTGAACAGGGGGATTTGGGAGGTCAGAGAACTCTGCAGAAGAAATGGACGTCATTTCTGAAGGCCAAGCTGGTGTGTTCCATGCCCGAGATCAATTTCGTCTTCAACGTGATTCATGATGTGTTCATAGTTAAAAACCCTGACTGGAGAGAAACGGTCATCTATGGCGTCTTCACCTCCCAGTGGTAAGTGTGTGTGTGTGTGTTCCTGTTTTGAATACCTGTTACGCACACACATCACCACCTCAGTCATACCCACTGCCTTAGTCATCATGTGGTATGAGGAAGTGAGCTTTAATTTTCATACAAAGCTAAAACTTGATTTCTTCTCTCTCTCTCTCTCTCTCTCTCTCTATCTCTCTCTCTCTCTCTCTCTCTCTCTCTCTCTCTCTCTCTCTCTCTCTCTCTCTCTCTCTCTCTCTCAGGGGGAACATGGGCCTCTCCGCTGTGTGTGCATACAACATGACCTCAGTGGACGAGGTGTTCTCTAAAGGGAAGTACATGCAGAAGGCCACAGTGGAGCAATCCCACACTAAGTGGGTACCATACAACGGCATCGCACCCTTTCCCAGACCCGGAGCGGTGTGTATTTCTATTAAAAATAACTAGAGCATGTTTAATAAAATCCAGTGCAAGTGGACAAATGTTTATAGCTGTTATAACATAACTGATAACCGTTTCACAGATGTGGATGTCAATATAAAGTAATAGGCATTAATCAACTTCTTCGCATTAGCTCTGAGAAATTTGCTCCAGTTGATTTATGATCACATTTTTCTCTTGAGAAGTGACTGAATGATCTTTCCTTTTTCTGACTCCTCATGTTGTCCCCATCGTGTTACTACAGTGCATTAACAACCAGAACCGCATGCAGAACATCACCAGCTCCCTGCTTCTCCCCGATAAAACGCTGCAGTTCGTAAAGGACCACCCGCTAATGGCCGACCCCGTGCTGCCCATTGGCCATGGGCCGCGTCTTACCGCCAAGGCTGTTAACTACACCCAGATTGTCGTCGAAAGAGTCACTGCCCTGGACAACAAAGTCTACGATGTTCTCTTCACCACCACTGGTAAGCATGCGGAAACTCCGTATAAGGTCTGGAAGATTCTGAGGATGTTTTAAAGGGTTTTTTTTTACTTTTGTTGCATATCTGTTATGGAAAATGATGATTAACATTCTTGTTTTTGTCAATTATGATGTTTTATCAGATAAAGGGTTTCTGCACAAATCTGTGGTGTATGAAGGAGGCTCGCACATAATCGAGGAGATCCAGCTGCTGAAAAACCAACAGCCAATCAAAACACTGCAGCTCGCTTCAAAAGAGGTATTCGCAGAGATTGGCACAAATGTAAATGCTTCCTGAAAGTGAGCTGTTGTTGTTTTTTTGTTTCAAATTAGGTGATTGGTTACAGTAGCATTTTGAGAAGGATCTGTAGTCAGATAGATATATATATATATATATATACACAGAGCCTGTTGAAGGTTTGAAAACACCTATTTTTTTATTGTTTTAAGACTAATGCATGTTTGTGAGTCAGAGAACAGGAGACATGATGATAGCAGACTGGAGCAGTGAAGGTTGGAGACTTATTCCAGGTGAAAGAAAATCTGGACCATCATTGCTACCATTCTATTTTTCAGCATACACAATGCAATTCCGTCTGGACTGCAGCTCATTGCAACGGAGTAACCGAAGCATATGTCTAAGCTCTGTAAGCGTTATTTAGCGAGCAAACAGCCATCTGGAGTGATATCTATCATGGAATGGCCTGCCTTTCACCCCACCTCCTAATCTCCAACCAGTGAAGAACATCTTTGGCAAATTTTACAGGAGGCATAAAGCTGAATGTTTGGAGAAATTAACTGTCCATGTCCCGAGAGTGTGGTGGTGTTCATGCTGTGGGAGGATTAATTTGTAAAAAAGAATTTTGAGCATCACTAGGGTGTCTACATTCCTGAAAAAGAAAGCGTTACATGGCTTCTCAGCTGTTCAGGAAAAGGAAATTGTCCAGCTGTGGACACCAAGAACAAATATAAAAACAACTATTCTTTTTTTTCTTTTTCCAGACAAAATGTCTTTCTTGTCCGAAATTACACAAACTAACTCAATACTTTGTTCCCTACAGGGTAGTTTCCTGTACGCAGGTTCGGACTCAGGAGTAGTCCAGGCTCCCACCGCATTTTGTGACAAATACGTGACCTGCATAGACTGCATTCTTGCCCGCGACCCGTATTGTGCCTGGGGAACACACACTGCTTCTTGTATCAACATTTTCCAGAAGCAGGATAACGGACCATACCGGTTAGTTACTCACCTGAGCATGACGTCACAATCAGGCCATGTTACATGAACCTAAATGAACATTGTTTATATTGGAGACACGATGCCTGAAAATAGATGGTAGTAGATAAATAGGTGGTTTGGTAGAACTTTATTGTTATTGCAAAGTACAGGTACAAAGCAACGAAATGCAGTTTAGCATCTACCAAAAGTGCAAAAAGTGAGGATAAATATGTGTTTAACCAAAGATTTATTGTTACTCCTTATTAGGAAATTACAACAATAGAACTCCAAAGTCTGCTTAAATACCCAATTTATTTGAACACTTTTCTCTGAAAGTGCTCAGGGGCTGATGGTGTTTTTGAAAGCTACTGAATATTGATGCTCATATAGGTTATAATGTTTATGGAGCTATCAGGATATATCTGGGGGGGTTTGCACATATTGGGACCTCTAATGTTCAGACACTGATCGATTATTAAAAAACGCATCGTTTTTTTGATTAACATTTTATATATTAACGTAGTTTAAAATGTTCTGCAGCCTATTTTCCTGACTATCCTTCTTTCTCTTTCATAATCTAAAGGAAGTTCATTCAGAACCTGAGAGGAGATGCAGAGGAATGTCCATTAGGTAAGCGCTGTAGATAATATAAATAACCTAGATAACTTGGATACCTTCTGTGCCTGTTTAACCAGATAGATAAAGCAGAAGTGAGTGTGTCTGCCGGTTTTTCACGAGAAAAATAAAAGTATATAACATAATGACACAATTCAAACTAGTTCCTGTATCTTTATTTTCTGTGTTGTAAATCTTATTTAAAGAGAAAAGGCTGAGAGCTCGTACACAAATATGACACGCTGCTGTATGGTTACGTGCAGTGTGTGATTAGGATAAGATCTTGTGCAGATTATGATCACGTTTTTGCATGTGACCCATATATATATATATATATATATATTTGACTAGTGCGCACTCCCAATTCACAATCGGTTCGCATTCACACGCATGCACTTGACCTTGACCTCGTTAGTCTATTATTTACTTTTTAACAAGGCATACCAGTGTAGTAACTAAATTATACAACAAATTCATGAAGAATGTAGGTTTGTGTCACATGTACATACAAACTGTTATGGCTTTATCTTTTGTGTTAATGGTTTGAGTCGATCCTAATGCGGTGTGTCTGCATCCTCTCTAATCCTGTCTCCCATCTCTTCTCTCTCCCACAGCGAGGCCACGCTCGATGGAGAAGCCCCAGCAGATGGTGGTAAAGCCGGGCAGTTCGGCGGAGCTGCCTTGTAGCGTGCGCTCAAACCTGGCTCAGGTATTTTGGAAGGTCAACGGCAGCTTCCTGACTGAGTCTGTTCACTTCCTCCTGATGGCCGACTCCACGCTGCTCATCTACAGCGTGACAGCACAGAGGCAGGGTTACTACGAGTGCTGGACCGTCGAACAAGCTGCCGGAAAGAACTTCACGCGAATGCTACAATCCTACAATCTTAGAGTGGAGCCTCCCGAAATCTCGTCCGACTCCTCGGTCGAGATCGTCGACGTCCCCGATCCTGATGCATCCACATCAGGCACCACGAACCTCAGCTCCACCACGTCAAGGCGAGGTAATGACGGCAACAGTAACACAGCAGGACCACCACTAACGCCATCTACCATGTCCAGCGTGCCTCAGCCCCCACTAACCCGCCCCGCTACCACGGCTAACGTCTACGCCGCAAAATCAGAACCCAAACATTACGTCCCTCCTCAAAGTAGCGATTCACGAGACCAAGGACCCGAGATCATGGATCCTCACGCAAAGTACCTGCAGTACGACAACAGCAAAGCGCTGCTCTTCCTCTTCCTGCTCTTTTTCCTGCTATTCCTCTGCGGCCTGGCGTATAATTGCTACATGCAGTACCTCCCAGGTCCGTGTCTGAAGCTCCGTGCCGCCGTGCTTGGCACGAAGAAGAAGCCTCAGCAGGGCGATTACTCGTCCTGCGAATCGGGACTGATGGAAGCATTGCCTGAAAAACAAAACCTGAACGCACCGCCGCATCAGAACGGAGCTCTGCGAGATACGGGATACGAAACGGAACCGGAGCGCGTAAACGGCAAAATCCCTTCGAACAGCAGCGGAGAGGACGGCGATGGCGCATCAAAACAAGGACCTTTTGACATAACCTGTGAATCGCAACCGATCGAGTTTGCAGATGCTGATGCATCGTAACAAAATGTTACACTTTTCGATTTTTTTTAAGTTTGGCTAGGTTTAATCCGAAACATCAAAAGCTGATTTTTTTTTTTTTTCTGATCAGATTTTTGACATCAGTGATATTTTTATTTTTTTCCACCCCAAATTTCCAAATTGGAAATGTGATTTACCAAATTGGTAAGTTAACTGTGTTTTCCAAATTGGAGAATTTTTTTCTTTTTTGGTGAGTTGGGACAGATTTTTTTTTTCTTTTTTCCCCCTCCCCCTTTTTTCTTCCATACAATCTGTTGCGTTGTGTCACATTGTTGCGTATTACTCTCAGGGACGTTGAACGTATTTTGCCAAATCTGTGCCTCATAAGCACAATAAAAAAGGAGCCAGCGCCCTAAAGAAAGAAGTAAGCAGAGTGCTGGATGAATGGAAGTTTGGATGAGCTGACAAGGACATCGTGAGGAAAATCGTTCTTCATGGATATGGAAATGTTGAGTTTCATAGAAGCCTGGAGATGATGCAACAGTATTTTTTATTCCACTGAGAAGCAAAAAAAATAAGCTTATAATCTGTGCATTTGGTTTTGTTTAGTTGCGGTTCCAGGATCGGTTCTCGTTCCCCTGTGGTTTTCTCACTCACTCACATGTTCTCTAACAACCACGGTCCTGGAGAACAATAGCCATCTGCATGAGCAGGAACACGACAACTGTGACTGACGTGGAGTTTTTCAGGACTGGGGCTAAGGGTTCTTTTTTGAGTTTTAGAATATTGAAGGATCTGTTAGCTATAAAAACAATTTTTTTTCTTTTTACTAACCACCTCAATTAGTTTTCGGCTCACCTCTTTGTGTGCGCGAGAGTTTTCAGAATTTCTTACTGGGTCCCTCTGTCTCTCTTCTTCTGTCCATTCCTCCCTCTTTCCCTGCACAGCTTGCTCATCTTCGTCCTCCTCCTCTTCCTCAGTATGGAGAGGTTTGGAGGGTGGAGGTGCTCGTCTGCTCCCCCCGCTCCTGAGCGAGCAGTCCTGGGGTGTTCATTCCCACCAGGCCTTCTTCCTCTTCTGCCTGGCTGTGGGTGAGTGGTTCCTCTGACCTCTGAAGCCTGCCTGGCCTGCTCACCATCTCTCATGCTTGCTGTTGTGGTGTTTCTACTTTCTATTTCTTTATCTATCTTCACTTTCCTCTTTCTCCTATCTCTCTATATTTGACCTCTGTCTTTTTTCCTGTCCTCTATTTCATCTGTCCTCTATTAGCTTCCTCTATTCATACTCAATCTCTTTCTCACTCTCCCACTCCTTTTCATCCCTTTCTTTCTGTCTCCCTTCTCCCTTCTCACCCCCCCATCGCCTGTTCGCGACACTCCACAAAACTGCTTCCTTTTTTTCCCGTCGGTATTTTTTTCGTTTCGTTCATCTTCTCGTCACAGCTGTTTCGAGGTCTTCCGGTTAAATCAGAAGGCTCCGTTGAACGTTACGAAGACGAGGAAGCGCTTGCGTAGTATCAACATGATGCAGATGCATGTGGAGCTGAGCGATGCATGTTGCCAAACACTACTTCCTTCCTTCACTGCCTTCAGTTACGGTCACTGGCACGGTTCTGAACGTATCGACGCGTCGGTTTGCCTCTGGAACATTTTGCACATCGACAGATTTATTTTATTTCTTCCTGGACAGTTTCTAAAGAACAATCGGTTTTGCAGTGGTAACTTTTTTCTTGTCACACTTGGAAAATCTCTGATGTTGGACTGAGTTTGCTGTTAGACTCGCCTTTCTGTAAAAAAAAACAACAAATCAAAAATCTGACTGAACTTTAAACCCAGTGTATATTTGACCTGTTATTGTAATTTCCCCCATATATTTTACATGTACAGTGTAAATATAAGTATATATGTGTATACTCTGGCTGTACATAATTCCTCTTTACATTTTAGCCACCGTAATAAATGTGCTTCAATGTTGAAGGTCCTGTTTGCATTCTTCACTTCTATCAGAGTATTTATGGAGATTTGAAGCAGAAAATTCGGAGCCGTATTTCTGCTGATTACATTGTTTTCATTATGAGTGTGAGCTTCTGAAAACAGCCAAGATGTCTGCTTAACTATGTGATGAGGATGATGGAGGATACAAATGCAGATTAAGAGCATGTTTATTAAATAAACAGACAGAAAATACAACTCGCACTCAAACACCACAAACAGTCACGGATCATCAAACAACAAAAACTGGTCGAAAAGATAACGAGATCAACCACAAATCAGGAAATGTGAAAAAGCAAAACAAAGAACAACCTGCAAACTCTGAGAACTGAACTTTGCAATGAGCTGAATGACGTTGTTTGAAGGCTGCCGGGTCTGAAGGTTATACTTTTTTATTTACATTATAGCAGCTATAAACAGTCTTTCCCTCAACAGCATGTCTTTTCTTCCTCTTTTGAAAGTTACCAAATAACAACAAATAGCAAAACACATGTAAATGTAACAAAGTGCTGACACCAGAGATTTCTTCCATATAGGACTACAATTATTAAACTGCATACAAATCGAATTAAATTTGTAAAATCTTAAATGTCTTAGAAATAATGATTTTTTTTTTTTTTAAAGAATGCTTAGTAGGATCATTGAAATGCTTATGTATTTGAAGAGATTATTGATAATATAATCCTGTGACTTTGTCAACTTTGTCATAGAATATTCATTTATACTTTCTGACCAGTCAGATTCAAGAAACCAAGGCAGGGATGCAAACTTTTGCACTGTAACTAAGCCTAGTCCAGTCATAACAGCAGCTGTAATTAAATTTGTGGGCATGTCCAGACTTCTGATTCTATACCTACAGTTCACTAATTTACGCTTGTGTGCTTTGACTTGATTGGTTCCTCACTTCCCCTCGGTGCATGGCTCAATCTGAAAGCTTGCTGTGTGTGATTTTGTTAGCACGTGAGTGCTGTTTTTTTTTCCTCAGGTCCCCCTGACGTTAGCTTTGAATGGCGCTCGAACGGGCGGAGACTGGAGACGCCCATCACAGAGTTCAGGCATGCCCTCGGTGCTGATGCTGTGTTGGTGAGCAGCTGGGTGAGGGAGGAGCCTCTGGTTAAAGACGCCCAATACCAATGCAGCGCCGTGTCCCACGTGGGAAATGACACGTCTAAAATCGATCTGCGACTCAGCAGCAGAGGTAATGGGTCCTAATGGAGGAGAGGTGCTAATCATCAGCAAATAAAAGCACACAGATATTTGGGGGAAAATATACTCCATTATATGCTATAAAGACCCATAAACTCATTCTTATAATATTCTATTTTATAGCCTCAATATTGATAATAATAATACTATATATTACTATTATATAGTAACTCACCTTATAATGTAAATAATATTTTATATCAGACTTGCTCTTGTTGCCTTTATTATTCTACATCATACCAAAACTAATACTCATTACAATGCTTTATTGTATTATTAGACTATTACAATACTTAATAAAATACTATATAAGAATCGTTACAATACTCCTTTATCACACTCTGTTACTCATTCATATACTTTATTAGTTTGATGGAGTGTAATACTCATTACAATACTCTTATTTTACTCTTTATTCAATTTTAATACTCTATTATACAGTCTATCAGTCTATAATATATATATATATATACACACACACACACACACACACTCGAATACAAATTACAACATATGACTGATAATTTTCTTTTCTATTATTTAATACTTGTTAAAATTCTTTTATACTTAATACAAAAATAATTGACACATACTTTATTATACTTGGTATTATATTCTCTATTATACTTAACGTTATACTCATTATTATATACAGTATTAATAAATAAATTAGCAAAAAGATGATCTGAAGATAAATGTCCGATACTGTATTCTGTCAAACTGAACAAGATCTCTGAGCTCCTAGGTTCCTCTCTTTGTTCCTCTATCAACCTGGTCGTGCAGAACCTCTGTGTAACCTGCAACCACTTTGACATTTTAACATGATTTTGGCAGAAATAAAATGTATTTTGGGTCTTTTCAGGTATGAAAGGCACAACAGCGTTAATGTTTTCCCCCAGACCTTTTGAACCTATGGTGTTACTTTCTTTAGATGAAGCGACCGGCGTGTCTGAAGAGCTGAACCAGTGGAGATCCGCCCTCGCAGAGCATGAGCAGCAGTTTGAGAACTGGAAGAAAATTTGGGTAGGTGTGTGCACACAGCTCCAGCACCTCCAGATAAAACTCCTGACTGGCTGGACTGGACTTTTTAACCCCAGACATATCGTATTTGTATTAAATCTAACGGCTGTATGTATTTAGTAGCTTTTTCTTTTAATACAATGCTCACTGATTGTAAGTAAATGCAGTAAGGAATGTGCAATCTGTTCATCCTAACCATTGTAACGTCCTCCTCGTGCTACGTGCACTGCTTTCCTGCGTGTGTGTCATGAGTCCCTGTGGTTGTGGTGGTGTGATCTTTCTGTTTACATCATCAGGAAAAAAAGGGAAGAAAAGTCAGCAGTGGCTTCAGCGTTCGCATGCCATCCTAACCGGCTGTCAGCTGAGTGTAACGCAGTAAACTATTCATCAGCAGAGCTCGTGTCAAGCAGGCGGTGATGCCTAACTGTAACAGTCGTTGTGGGATAAACAGGGTGGAAAGGACTTTCTTAGTTCTTTCTAAAAGGGAGAGGGGGAAAAGTGGAATAATAGAAGATCCTGAAAAAAAATCACAATGTGTGTGTGTGTGTCCTGAACAGGAAAGCTGCGACGCACAGGGTGTACTCTGATGGAGCTGCGTTATCTCCGGATGAGTTTCCATGTGGTCTTGAGTCCGAGTGTGTGATCTCCACTCAGCCAGGACACATCCAGCACATCTCCTCTTTCTCTCTCTTACTCTTTTTTTTCTTTCTCTCGCTGGAGAACGTGCCCAGGGAGGATTAAAAAGAAAAATAGTCTCCAGTCTGCATTTTGGGAATGTGATGTTTCCAGAAAACCAGACATTTGAAATGACAGAGGAAAATCTCATGGTTTTAAACCACGATGCAGAGATCAGATTGGGTCGAAACGCTGCCTTATACTCGCTTGTGTGCAAGTAAAGCACAAGGGCATCTGAGAGAATGTGTGTGTTATCCATTTGTTTAAGGATTGAGAGTTACAGTGATGTTTAATATTTATTTAATATTTTTCTTAATTTCTTTAAGGTTTGGTTCAAGGAGCAATATGATGTTTTTAGAGCCCCCTGCTGTCTGCAAGGGAAAGTGCACAAAGTCAGCTCCATGATGATATGCTTTTCAGGGGATTGAGTAGAAAAGCTTAAGCCTGCTTTAGAGCTATAAACCCCTTCAAACACAAACACTAGTGGAACATCTTCCCAGAAGAGTGGAGATTATTATAAAAGCTAATGAGGACTAGATGTGGAATGAGTCAGGAATTTACACTTTTCTTATTTTGCATTATTGCAAAATTATATATTTAGAACAATCCTGCTTTAATCTTTTTTTTTTTTTGTTGGTACTAATCATCTTATCAAATTAAAGTCTTTAATATACACTCAAAATCCTCCATATAAGCCTATGACAGTAGACATAGTAGACTCTCTGCCCCTACCCTGCAGTCAGGATTAAAAGGTTTGTTTGAAGACAAAGTGGTAGCTCGATTGTTAAGTCTCTGGGTTACTGTTTGAAAGGTCTGTGGTCCAAGCCCCAGAACTGCCAACCTGCCCCTATTGGGCACTATAACAAACTTGGACTGCACTGCATTATTTCTGACCCCAGACTTCTAACAAGCTTAGATATGTGAAGAAAAATTTTCAATGTGCTGTAATGTACAGGTGACAAAAGCCTTTCTTTCTTTTCCTCTAAGAGAATAATAGGAATAAAGTTTTTTGAGGACAATTTAGTTAATATAGGATTGATAAAGCTCAAGCTTTAAAACTGCATATGTGAGAGGGGTTCATACAGAAATTTGTGTTATGATCGTCTTTTTAATAAACTGGACATTAAAAATGGTTCATTTTATCTGTATTCCTTCCCCCAAATCAGTGTGTTTTATGTTTGTCCAAATCAGATTTGGCATTTTCTATTACATCTTTTTTAAATAAAGCTGACTTGGCGTATTCTAACCCCACACACACACACACTAACCCAGTCTACACAGATGGTATAAATTACACTGTTGGCTTTTAAAATGTTGCTACTTTGCAACAAAACCCAATTTACATATTATACTGAATGAGTTTAATTATTTACCTTTCATCCAAACACACACACCATATAATACCACAAATGGCTTGAACAGAAGATACCAACACAAATATGCCCCATACTTCCAAAGATATTTGGGAATTCTGGGTTCTTGTGACGAATTAAATTTGTAGGGATTTTAAGTATTTCTGGGAACTCTGCATCTGCAGGGAAAGTTGTTAATTCTGTTTTTTTTTTTTTTTTTGGGCGGGGGATTTGAGATACCACTCATGGCCTTCAAAAGTCAATGAACTGTTGATCTCCTGGGAATTTTACACACAAAAAAAAAAGCTTTAAAAGTACCCAGACTGGTACAAAAAAACAAACACCACCCAGAATTCTGCTTATGAAAACATGTTCTTGAGGAAAGATCTGAAATGCTTTTGCTTACTCAGATAACCAGAACCCCATCTCGATATGCATAAACATCAAAGTGGATGATATACAACAGAAAGAAGACAGCAGAGTTTGACATTTTTCTGCCAAGAACAGAAAGCTGAAGCTCCAGTCGACACCAAAGGCTCGGCAAAACCAGGAGGATTCAACAGATCAGAAAAAAATATGAGCTGGATTTTTTCCAAGACCTTGTTGATAAATCTAAATTGAAGCTGGGTTAAAAATAAATAAATAAAACAATTGTTCGTTTGAAGTCAGGCTGTAACAGCGACCTCCACCCATAACCCAGACACAGCACTGTAAATGTCACAACAGCGCCATCTTCTGTTGTGACACGGAATAACAACCACAAGGAATGTTTTCCAACGTAATACATTCAATATGAAAAATCTTTATATTTATTAGATTGTACAAGACATGCTGGCTTTACAATGGTCATTTTTCACTTGATCAAACATAAAACGTGGTCATTTTCCATTTCTGAAAGTCAACATTTTGCACAAGAAAAGGCACGTGGACAGCGAAACCTTGTTCAAAACTTGTTGTACGTGAGCCTCAGTCTTTACGGTTTAATCCCTACATCGTTACAGCATTTATGTGGGACCTAATATTTTCCCCAGGAATAAAAAAAAAAAAATTGTGGTTTTAATCCTAACATCCAGGCTCTCCATGTTACAGTGCTTCGTAATCAAATCAACATCTTCACCATCACAAGTCAAATCAGTGATGAAAAGACTTTCAGTGATTGCCTTCCTTAAAGTATTATTCCCAACCTGGTGACTGTGCATTTCAGACAACGGTGTTAGAAATACAAGTCATTAGGTAAAAAAAAAAATAATGGAAGAAAGAAAAATTCTCTGCCACAAAACTGCGACGTCCACGATTCGGATGTTAAAGGCGCACCAGGGAAAACTTTTAATTGTTTTTCTAGGCAGAAACGTTTTCAAACCCCATTTTATATTTCTCTGACTGTGCGTAGGTGCTGAGAAAAATCCAGTTTACTGCACAGGAGGTCGTAATCTGAAAGGTGGCGAGTATTCACTGAATACCAGAATAATCCGCAGGAAGGCTCCAGAGAAATCAGAGGCTCTCGGGGTCATTGCTGCTTTGGAAGAGGCCTTCTAAACAACAGGATGTGGGGTTCTGGAAGGACAGGAAAGGGGGGGGGGGTATCCGCAAGTTATACCAGTGTAGATTTCTCATCAAGTACAAAATACACTATATGGACAAAAGTATGTGGACACCTCACCATAAGATTAGACCATTGTGCTTCTTGTTGCACATCTCATTCCACATTTAGTTCCTACTTTTCCCCTGTTTTCCACATTCATTACCTTTAATAGGGTCAGAGCTCTAAAGAGGGAGATCTTCATGGAGCTGGCTTTGTGCACAGGGGCATTGTCATGCTTTTGGGGAACTTTTAGGAACAGTTTGGCGAAGAACCACATATGATGGAAACGTCAGATGTCCTCATACTTTTGGGCATATAGTGTATAGACAGTGATTTGATTGGATAAAAGTAAACAGTGATACTGACCGGGTTCATGAATCATGTAATGAACCCATCCGAGAGACTGCTGGACGCCGAGCCTCCTCCATTCATCCTCAGACATCAGGTGGGACTTGGGGACTTGCTTGGCGAGCTCTCGAGGCAAAACCACATGCCTGACAAAGACACACAACAAAAAAGCTTTTAGAGCAGATATATTCAAATGCCATGATTCAAAACATTTGTTCTCTTTTTAATACTATTTATGGGCAAAATATTTCAGTGTCAGTCCAAATATTCAGTCTGGACTTCAATCATGGAAAGAATTCTCACATTTGGCCCTATTTGACTCATCTCCATCTTCAAACTTTTCGAATACTTTGCTTAAACAACAAACACTCTCTTTATCAGACCAAACAAACATTCAACTGATAGAAAAAGACTAACTTAAAACACTCCCTGCCAAACCGGTAACATCCCGATACGTATCGACTTCTTTTGTATCGTACCGCGATACGATATTTTTAATCAAATCACTCACATTTGTGCAGCTCAATCTTTCAAGCATTTCGATTCTCGAAAGTCGATTCAAGACCATAATTCAGGGGTAAAAACTGTCCACAAACATTTATTTGATATAAAATCCTGAATCTGACAGGATTTCTTTCCTCACTTCCGGGGGAAAAATTATCAACTTACCCCCGGCCTGAGTGGAGAAAAAGTTTGATAAATAATTAAATAAAAAACAGCTTAGTTATTAAGTTTATTTTTTTAATTTAATGCTAAAATGATTTCTCTTGTGACTGATAACACACAGCTAATAACGGGTTTTCGATGCTAATCACGGATTCTTCCACTTCCGTTACCTCAATTTCTCACGTTACCTGTACTCATAGAGGTCGTCGTTGTATTTATCGGAGTAGTAAATCTGTTTATGAGCCATATCGCGTACAAAAAAAAACCTTAACAACCGTAACAAAGCCGAAGTTTCTGATCCTTTTACTTTTATTTCCTTTGTTTATTTATTTTTGTATTATAACACCCCCCTTTTTTGGTGAAATGTTCTCGGCCGGGCGCACGAGCCACTCTGGAACGCGCGAAATAAAATAAGAAGACTGGCGCGCCTGATTGGTTACAAATCAACCACATGACACCTCCACTGAGCATGCGCACTATTGCCTGAGCGCTGTAACACTTCGACCGTATCCCAAATAGCCTCCGTTTTCTATCTAAGAGCACTACGCACTAAGTGCACAAAACCAACAGATTTGACCCTACAAACCACGGCACATTTTCGTAATTCTTTAAAAAGGGACAGGGAAGCAGGCCCACATGGGAGAACAAGCGAGACGTGGTTAAATACGATAACGACTACGCTTTGTTCCCTTCGGAGTCTACCTATGAAGGGACCGTAAATAATTGTTTGGAACACGTGCTTTTGAGGGCGTCGCACAATTTCTGCGTAAAACACGCGACGAGCGACTCGTAGGCGTCCATGTGACTGTAAATCTCAGGCAAATTATGGTCGCGTTTAAAAAAGTATTTATTTTAGAGAATTTTCCATAAAAAAAATAAATAAAAAAAACAAGCAAAAACGAAGCATTATAGTGATTCAATGTAAAAAAAAAATGATTATAATATAATGTAAATAATAATAATAATGCATATATAATTGTAAAGATGTAGATAATGTGCATGTTAGATATGATGTATTACTTTTTTATTTATTTATATTTACCTTATGAAATGTAAAATTATTATTATTATATGTTTTGGTAAATATAGATGTGAAAATTACATTGATTAAATGTAAAATAATTATATTATTATATATTTTTTTATAAGGAGATGACACATTACCTTGATAAAATGTCAAATAAAGATAATAATAATTATTATTATTTATGATGATCATACTAATGATTTATTATTATCATTATTATTATTATTATTATTATTATTATTATTACATTTTATTGTATATAATAATGCTGTTTGCACATTTTCAAAGTCACCTGTTGTGACTAATATGAATGCATTTGGTTGTTTGAATTTGTTGCACACCAGCAAAAAAAAAGCTGAAATACAAGATATTTGTAATAATATTCTCTGTTTTATTTTGCAGATCTTGTATAAAAGATTTGCACAGAACATAAAATGTTATTGAAATATTTACAAGTTTAATAAAGAAGAGACTTTTTATTCTTCATAGGCAGTGTCCTCTTGAACATATACAGATCTTATAACTTCTACACTAAAATATTAACAGTCTCATTTTCTGTTTCATGATCATACAGTACATCCAGCTGACTGGAGTTTCCTGCTGTAGTAAAGCCGGTGCTGTGGGTATATTCCTGACCAGTGGATGAGCTCTCCTTGGGCATGGGGACAGATTATTTTACCTCCTGCTGGGTGATTTGATCATAGTCCTGGGCATCTACTGTGGTCTCTTTGTCTGTGGATGAACGAGCTTCATCACTTCCTTCTCTTGCTGTTAGTTTGTCCTCTTTCTTTCCATCTTCTTCAGGCATCTGTACTGGAAGTAATGGAGTCAGCTCCAGAAAGGGTCTATAATGAGGTGTTATGGGTTTCACCGTTTGAGGAACATCGATGGGGATAAAAGCATGCTTTGGAGGCTTAGCTTTGGAGGAAACCTTAGTTTTTTCCGACTTACTTGGTGTGGCGAAACAAGTTTTAGCAGCGTATTCACTAATGACTGATTTGTAGTCTGTAGCTTTCATGTTTGCCTCATGTGGATCCCAGCCAATGTCAAGTGGTAAAAATGCTTCTGCAATATCTATGTCCTCTTCAGTTCCCCTTTCCGGTCCTTCATCCTGAAAAACCACACGTCTTGTCTTATTCTCTGTCGTTGGTTCTTCTCGTTTCTGACATATCTGCATAGGTTCGCATGGAGAAGAGCTAGCACTGCTTCTAAAGAAATCAGTGATTTCATCCACGTCCTCCAGTGTCCCTGTGTCAGGCTTGTCTTTATGTTTTAAGCCAAATGCATCCTGTGACCACATCCAAACTCCATCCTCTTTACACTCATCCTGTAAGGGATCCAGCTGAAACACTGGGGTTTCATCTTTAAGCACAAATTTCTCCAAGTAGCCTCTGTCTTCAAAGTCCGACTGCTGGCTGTGGAAGGACTTTTCTGAAGTCATGCTTTCCGTATCGTCTTGCTTCATCCTGCTTCCTAAGGCGTCCGCATACAAATCTGTGTACATAAACGCCATGGCCTTCGGCTCCTCCAACAGGACAAGATCGATCATTTTCTGGGGTCCTTCAGGAAGATAGATTGGAGTAAGGATTGATTCCTGGCTACCGAACAGAGCACACCCACTTTTCTTTGAGGGTGATTTTGTTTGATCATCTTCTTTGTCCCCTTTTGTTGTATTTAGGAAATCTGGGTCTCGTCCACCTCCATAAAATACCTCATCCACGTGTTCGCTGATGGTCTCCACTTCACTAATAGGTACATAATCTTTTGAAACCTCTGCAGCTGGTTTTCCTTTAATAGCAATAACTTCGAGTTCTTTTTGCTCATCGGTCGTCTCAAGCTCTTGTCTAGCATCTACTACAGGAACTCCTGTTGGTGTTTGGTGGTCCAAGAGTGTGTATTTCTCAAAGTAGTCCTCACATGTACCTTGTTTTGGTGTTGGCTTGGTCAGAGGTGGCAAAACTAATGGCTTTGGTACTACCTGAATGGTAGCTTTCAGATTGTCCATCTTCTCAAATGTCTCGTCATCTTCAGGCATCTCACTGGCTTTTATAACAGGTGTGGCTTCAAGGTAAGACAAGTTATCTACCAGCTCTTTGGTCTCCTCCTCATCCACTGTGGTCACCTTAGGGGGCACAACAATATTCAATATCTCGGATCCTTCAGAGACTAAACGGAACAAACGTTGATTTCTTGCTTCTTTAGAATCTGTCCTTTCATCCTCTTTTTCTTTCTCGACCACCATGTTGGGAACTGAGACCTCCACCATGGCCGGCCTGTCAGGTTCTCTTAGCACTTCATCCTTTATCACTGGCACCTTATTCCGCTTCCTTTTCTTCCTCCTGATCATATGTTCCTCGTCCATTATAAAAAAGATTTGACCTGCCGTTTCTGATCCTGGACTAGTTGGACTTCTTGGAACAAGGCTGTTGTAGAGATCTGGGGGAGGAGAACTGATTTCCGAAGCCCAGGGTGTAGAGCAGCGGCTAGACGCAGTTTCCCAGAGGATCCCACTGTCCTCGCTCTGTAACGCTACCATTGAGAATGCAGGATCCATCATCAGGCACTGAAGTTTGGGCTTCACTATTTCCTCCTGGACTATTGCTCTCAGGCTGAAACAAATCAATCGATTGCCAGAAATCAAATGCCAAATAAAAACAATGAAGTAACAAATGCTTCCAGGTAAAGTGATGCAAATTATATTCATAAATAAATCTTCATATCTGCAAATGGTTTAATGGTTATATCGCAGTCATTTAGTCAATAAGTGGGTTTTTCAACATGGCAGTCCTTCAGTATTATTATAGTTGAATTTGTGAATAAAACAAGTACAAAAAAACCTCAAATAGATACTCATTTGGTACTGAGCACATTTTCTAATGAGTTTTGATAGAAAATTGTTTAATAATCCAATAAAGTATGTAGTATTGTATTTACATTGCATATTATTTATATCGTTTAGAAAGAAATTGCAAGAAATTTCATTTGTACAGATTTTTGTGCGTGCAAATCAACACAATCACCTGTTACTCAAATACTCCTCTTCGTCGTTTGCACTTTGAGCCCCTTCCTCTTCCTCCGTCGCTGCTCCCTGTAACACAGTCATCTCGTTATCCAGGTCGTTTTTCTCCACCAAATCCATTTTTTTTTTTTTTTTTTTGAGGGGTAAATTTTTCCTTTCCTCTGTAACTTCAGGAGCCCTTTGGAGACCTACAAGTTCATGTAGGTCAATGGTTATATCTTTGCCGGTTGGGAGATGTCTCTGTCTTGCTCAGCATTATCTCAAAATAGCCCACATGTTCTCGGCTCACCACCAGAGCCATCTGTAAAATGTTTCTCGCTCATACTTTATTGTGGACACATCAGTGGGACATTAAATTATTATTAGATATAAATATAACACATTTTTTTATTACAAAAATGTAGTTATTAATGATAATAATAAAAAAATCCCAATAAACAAGTTGAAATATACAAAGTGGTGTATAGTTTTATGGTGACACGTTTTAAAAAAAAAAAATTTATTTTAACATGTATAACTCACACATAACAATTATTATTATTTTTTTAAATAATTATAACTTATTAATAAGTGTGAAAACATTCTAGAAGTAAAAAAATCTGAGTGAGACTTAACAAAGGGTTTCCAAGGCACGACCCAAAGCTGCTGCGTTAAGCAAAGACTAAATACAAGGCAATTATTTTTAATGTAATCAAAATATTTTATTTATGACTTCATAGAAACTAAAATATTCAACACGACTCTTCTGGAATATTTTCAGCGCAGTGCATTTGAAATAATGAAAAAAATCTTTGGTTGTCTAATGTGCACTATGGACAAAAGTTTTGGACACCTGACCATAAAATTGGTATGATTTTTATCAAAAAAAATAAGGTAGAAAATATAGGGTTACAGTTATACAGTAATTAATGTGTTTCTCTAATTAAAATAAACTCCAAAATTAACTGGGAAAATATATTAACTGTATTTTGATTGAAAGGAACCACTGATGATGGTGTATAATAGCGAATAGCAAGGATTGATGATTAATAATTTATTTTCTTGATTAAAAGTTCTTGATGATAAAGTTGAGTAGTTCTAGAATATTTAAAAAAAATCTTGAAAAGAAAAAAACAATACAGCATCTGTGGTAGATCTGTAGAACCCTGCTATTAGACACTAAACTGTTAACCAGGAGGCCCGGGACGAGCTTGAGGTTCATGGTGTCACCTGTTAACGCCTGTCGTCTGAGTTATGTGGATGTGTAATAGAAGAAGAGCCAGAAACCAGGACACAGCAAAAGCTGTGTGTGTGTGTGTATGTGTGTGTGTGTGGTGTGTGTGTGTGTGTGTGTGTGTGTGTGTGTGTGTGTCTATTTCCTGGATTATATACACGGTCAAAATATAGGATGCATCATTTTTAGGAGAAATGAGCCCCTCAGCTTTATTTCAATTCAATCATGTTTGCAAAAATGTGCAATAGTTTAATTTAACACTCATCGCAGGCTTTCTTTATTTCATAATAATACTCTAATGAGATGAACAACGGTCCCAAAATAATACACAATGTATATACAGATAGATTACAAACACACACACATTATATATATATATAGAATATATTCTGTTTGGTCATTTTTTAACCAGATGTTTTTTAATTGATTTCCAAAAATGTAGTTATTGATTAGGTAATTGATTAAATGAAAAGTAGTTATTAATGCTCACATTTTTCCCCCTAGGTTCCTAACTAGTGCTGAGACTTTCATCGGGAGTGATGACGATGGATAGGGTTAGAAATGAGAGGGACAGCGCATGTAGGACGTTTTGGAGACAAGGTGAGGGAGGTAAGATTGAGATGGTTTGGACATGTGCAGAGGAGGGACATGGGGTATATCAGTAGGAGAATGCTGAGGATGGATCCAGCAGGAAGGAGGAAAAGAGGACCAAGGAGGAGGTTTATGGATGTGCTGAGGGAAGACATGTAGTTTGGTTGAAAGAGTGTCTCCAGTGTTCTGTATTGTTGAAAGATTTATGATCAAACTCTTGATGTCACCCAAATGAGGATGAGGTTCCCCTTTTGAGTCTGGTTCCTCTCAAGGTTCTCTTCCTCATAACATCTAAGGGAGTTTTTCCTTGCCACAGTCACCATGGCTGCTCATCAGGGATAAATACACACCGTTCACCTTAACTGTTGATTTCTGTAAAGCTGTAAAGAGGCAGATGTAGAGGAGGGGGTATGGAGACGGATGATCCGCTGTGGAGACCCCTAATGGGAGATGCCAAAAGAACAAGACTGATAGTCTCTTTCTGTAACGTCTGTAAAGGGAAAAATAGTCTTTTTTCTAGATCTTGAAGTACTTAATATTTAGAAACATAATTATCTTGGAAACGGGGCTGTAGAAGGCCACAAGGTGTAATTTATTTTGTATTTTTGTAAAGATAAATGTTTGTAGATGATATGTTGATGTTAATAGGGTGAATTAAAATATGAAAATATGCCTGCAGATTGAAAATATTGCAAAAAGAAAAGGAAGTAATGAAAGGATTGGATGAGCACCTTCATAGGGTTTGCAGAATATTCCAATCATAGGAGTCCCCTTTGTGACGCTAGGGGGCACCAAATCACCACTTTGGATTTATTCACTTGAAATTGTGGTGTATACGTTTTCTTAAAAGCCATTGAATTATGTTGTTTGAATTTGTATTAACAATTTATTAAGCGTCCTGTGGTATAATAGGAATAAATACAATTTCTCTAATCATATCATTATTTTATTTTCTAATAAAGATTTAAAAGAAAATAAACTCATCTAAAGGGTAGGGCCCTAAAATACGTTCTGGAGGTCAGAGCTTTATAGGAGGCCACTCCAACCCATGTTAACCATTTCTTCATAGAGCTGGCTTTGTGCACAAAGGGAAATAATTATGATGGAACAGGGAGAAGTGAAGGAAAAGTGGTGACTCAAAAGTTAAAAGTCACTGAGTTACTGATAAGAAGGTTGCTGGTTTAAACACTGGACTTAACCAAGGTCCTTAAAACACTTGTCTTCACGGGGGTTATATCATGGCTGACCGCAAGCTTCTAACAAGCTGGAATATGCATAAACGGATGTGTATATGACGGGTCTTTTTCTGTTTTAATCTCATCACATCCAGAGACATCCTATGCAATTGTGTGCTTTTATCTTTTTGGAAACAGTTTGGGGAAGAATCAGAAAAGTCTGGTGTCCAAATACTTTTTTTTCTCTATGATGTCTATTGGTGTAGCAGCTGAAAATTTAAAGATTAAAAAACTCCTCCCTCATAATGTCCAATAGCAATACAGCTAGTTTTTCTAGCCAGGTGTGTATGTTTAGACCACCAACCAATTATGCATTTTGATGCTCATTTTTTCCTAAAAAATATTTTTTTTCTTTTTCATCAAATTATTCCCAACAAAACTTCTTTCGGATGAGCCCAATATGGAAAATCAATTCTTTTTGCTACATGTTCTAAAAACGATTCACATGCCGTTTGAATGAAACCAGACACCATGGCAGGTCACAACAAAAAAACTGCTGAGTGAGCAGGAGGTTTTTACTTTCATACGGGAGCAAGCCGGGTGGTCAGATATGGAGCTTGCAAAACAACATGGACATGTGACACTACATGGTCATTTTACAGCATCTTCAATACGCATCCAGGCATATTCTGCATGTTCAGAGATGTGTTGGATGCTACTAGTGTTTTAACATTTATATTTTTACATAAAGAGTAAACAAAATTTAAAAAAAAATATATCAGATGAATATATGCAGATTTATTACCTGTGATTATGAACCTGTGTGATGTGACTGAGGATCTCAATGTGCTCAGACTGCAGAAAATGTTATATTTGACATTTTTCCCAGTGTTTATAGTTGCATAGGGTTATGGTACGTTATAATACGTTATGATTTGATATTTACCACTGAATCTACTTGATTTTTAAGGCAATTATTCAATAATATTCAATAATTCAATATTCGATTTGACGATCGTGTGGAAACTGCTATAATGTGAAATTTATGTTGATACGATCTGATACAATATGGCATGTTACATTCCCATATGATATGTTATAATAACAAATGTATCATAATTAAGTCATTTCAATTGTTGCGTTGAAATTCGATGCAAAACTAAGTGAATAAATTTGTGAAAATGAGATCTGCTTAGGGTTAGCGTGTCTGAAACGTGGAACGAGTTAGTGTAAGAGGTGTGTATTTAACATGATAAAAACAAGCATGCACTCAGGACTGTAATAAAGACCTCTTGTATTTGTTCATGGCTTAAAAAAGTGGTTATGAAAAATAATATTTAAATGGTTTTATTTTATTTTATTTCTATTGCACAGTCAAAAGAGACATCTTTCTTAAAAAAAAAAACAAACCAAAAAAAACCCGTAAAATTTGTTTGTTGATTTATTAATTTGAACACTTCATAATCTTTGCACTTTGGTGTGTCAAACATCATAATCTTAAAATTTGATTCACTGAATCGAATGAGTTAAACGATTCATTCAAACGGATCCAAATTCGTTTCCAAAGGAATCGACTCAGCCAAAAGCGGATCACTAATATGTCCGGTTTGTGGGGATTTTTTTTTTCCACCGGAGAGCTGTAACCAGGCAACGGGGCAAATACGGGGCAATTATTTAAAAAAAAAAAAAAAAAATAGTGTAAATAAATGCATCTGAGTTCTATTTTATTTCCATGGTCGGAATTGATTGGATGTAATTGCAGTGTAGATGTGAAACCCTGGGCATTTTCTGCCTGGCGTTTGGAGATAAGGAGGAGTGAAGGCAGCGTCGCACAGGGACTGAGGTCTGGCCTTTTTAATGCTGGGGATCGTATTTTTATTCTTATTATAATAATTATTATTATAAGGGGTTTTTTTTTGTTAAGAGCGACAGAGTGCGTGTGTGCGCGCGCGTGTGTGTTGGCAGTGTGCTGTGAGAATGCACATTGCTTTGCCTCGCCATCATGACCGCACACGTCTGTACGGATCAGTGGTGAAGATACTATAATAATTACAATAATAATAATAAAAAAAAAAAGGAGTTTGACGGTGCATGTCGGAGTGAAAGGCGCGCAGAACACAGACAGCCGACAAAACTACATCTTCCAGCTCTGACAAAATGGGGTACGTACAAAATACACTGCTTGTTTTTATGTCATTATTATAATCCCCCCCATTGAACCTTCTTGTAGACTTCTGATCCACATCTAACACACCTTGCAAGGCCATCAGAGGCTTTTCAACCTGCTCAGAGGTGTTTCAATCTTCGGGTGCGTCCCAAATCACGTCCATCCAAACACCACTGCAAAATCGGTGGCAATTATCAATTAGTAGCCTGAAAGTCCCCGGATGCTACAGTCAGAATTTTGTCTTGCATGTTACATTGTATTTGAAAGTGAGGGGCGTGGCTTTGGAGTATTCACTACCTGATAATGCAAGACTTAAGTTCAACAATTCGATCGGTCCCAAGGCCGATATTTGGTACAAACACACCAGGATATTTATTTTTTAATTTATTTATTGGCTGTATTCAAATTTTTCAGGAATAGAACTCACGATCGCAGATAGAGAGGGGGGAAAAAAGAGAAGTTCACCAGGAAATCATTAGTAATCTAGGGATTTATTAGCTGTCTGTCTGTAATCGTTGCATAAAGGGTTAGCAATAACACACTCGCAATCGTCTATTGTCATTGTCTGAGTTATCTCGAACATGAGTGCTCTGAGTCTCTGTCTCTGAGTAAACTCGTTCGGAAAACTTGACTATTAGTGTCAGTAAGTTTTTTACTTTTTTTGAGGCCAAACGTCAATTCTGTAGCTTCGAGCTTCACTTACGTAATGCATCTTTTAACACTATTTAAATGTGTTTAGTGGTGGTGCACCTGACAGCAGGATCTTTGGTACAACCCTGAGCTATTGTTACTGTCTGTGTGGAGGTTCACATTTTCTCCTTGTGTCCATGTGGGTTTTCTCCAGGTTCTCCGCTACCTCCTGAATCAGATAAACGAATGGACTGGCTATGCTGAATTGAACCAGGTGTGAATAAGTGCGTAAATGTGTGTGCATGTTGCCCTGCAACAAACTGGCGTCTCTTTCATGATGTATTTCTGGTTTAAACAAACTGTTCCCTGGATAGGCTCTGGATCTGGAGCAATCCTGAGCAGGAAAAAGTGCTTAATGAAAATGCATGGCTGAAAAAATGGGAGGGTTCTGTGTCGAATAGCTACTGATGCTGGCTCAGCAGTGTAAGTGTGTAGAGGGTGTAACTATAACCATGTAGCATATCAATCCAAGTTATTTTTTTCTTGTCATTACAAAATCTAAAGAAGTTTATCACCATTGTTATAGCAGCTGTGAACTGCTGGTCATGTTACCAAGATTTGGATTTTAGAGCTCACACCTATGATATCTAATTAACATTAGGATGATATTTTCTCAGCTGGGGTATATTCATGCTTTCTGTGTTTGTTCAGCTTCTTTCTGCCTCTACACTGCTACTACACTTGCGCTAAATGTGTAATGAAATAAGTATTAGTTTACGAATCATCATTCCATTCGGATTCATTAAAAAAAGGGTCAAGGGGGTTGTTGTGACGCGCTTTACCACGTGCTTGTGGAAAAACCGGTGCATTCCACCCAGATAGCTACTGCAGAGGATACTGCACGTGGACACGGTGCATAAGCTGATAATGTGAAGCAAAGTGGCAGCATTAAGGAAAAGGTCATGGACAGTGGCGGTTTGTTTCACGTTCGCACGGACTCGATAGAGCGGATAGGTGCTCAAAGCAGCGGAAGCTCAGATGCAGTCAGATATAAAGGAAATAGCTTTCAAATGACTTTCTGCCTTGCTTGGCGTGCAGTGCTGAGTCGTGTCTTAGCATACACATGAATAAATATAGTCGTACTTTTATCTTACTTATGCATTTCCCCTCAGAATCTGGTGCTTTAGGGAAATTTCATTTGATTTATATACCTAATACTTTTGGAAATATAGTGTATATATATATAATCATTATAGGGGTGTAAAAAAATAAAATATATATATATATATAAAATGGTACATGTATTCGTATTGAAATTAGTTCAGGGCTTTTGGTTTGGCAAACACATGTTTCCCGAATGCAATCCTTTTTACGTGCGGACATAGTTAAAATCTGAGTTCCATCAGGAATGTATTAAGTGACGGACTGCAACTTTGTTTTAGTCTCCGCTTTGCACTGAGGGCATTTTTATATTATTATTATTATTATTATTATTATTATTATTATTATTATTATTATTAAACTTGAAGACCCAGACAACAATGCCAGGGGTATAAACGATAAAGAATCCATACCATACCATACCATTTATTTAATTTTATTTAATCAATTTAATTTGTGCCAATTTAACTGATTCCTCAATTTGATCAATATAATTAAAAAGTTTATTAAATTAATTTAATTTGATTGATTTTGCATAAAATATCATACAATATAATTTTAGATATTATTTAACCAAGCAGGCATTTTATTCAAAATTGTTTTAAAAATGTAAACTGTTCATGTTCACAAATGTTGATTTATAATAAAATACATTAATAAAAAAATGCGAGTGAGCCTATGAGGCACACCATAGTGCTCTAACTGCCTTTATAATCTTGATCCACACTTTTAAAGCCTTCTTGAGACCACAAGTTAAAGAAGTTCTTGAATAATGCATGCTTTCTGAAGACTGCTGTACTTTATGTCTTGTCAGTCAGGATCCTGTACTTGATGGATTCTGGACACTTTGGTAAACCCTCAACAAATAAATAAAGATCAACCTCATGAAAAGGTATTTGTTTGACCCACTGAGAAGTCCAGCAGAGCCTCAGGGAACTTGGCCAGTCCGAAAATAGCTTCTGTATCTGACATATGTCCCTTTTCAGTGCTGGGTCGCAGCATGGCATCGAGATCCGACACTGCTGAGCTTTTATATAACGACTAAAACTGTGACACACTGGACTCAGAGAACAGATCGGACCATTAAACTATGTTGAAAATGCAGTTGCAAAAGCAGAAAAGGCACCATGTCATTGTCTAAGAGAATAATGATTTGCGAGAGTGAATAAGAATTAAAACAGTGTGTAAAAAAAAAAAAAGGTGCTATGTTCAGCGTCAAGATGCTGCTAAAGTAGGAACATCTGCTAAATGTGTTAAATTGTCAGATGCTCAGATTAATACAGTCTAAAATAAGAAAAATGGTTTGTGCCAAGAAACCTTGTTAAAAACTGTCCAGGACAAGGTTACAGGTTAAAATACTTGCTTGCAATGCTAGCAGTTGTAGTGCTAAACTTGCGGTTTAGTGGCTAGCACTAAAAGCTAATTCCTTTCTGTTCTATTGTTTTAGACTGTATGTATTTTATCAAAAAAGGGCCATTTACATTAGAAGCCCTAAATTTGAAAGACAATAGAACATAAAACGTTTCTGTAAATGTGTTTGCTTTTCTAGCGTCTGCGCTAGCAACAAAATTTCAAGTTGGAGGTTTTTGCTAGCTAGTTAAAATTAAAATAGACACGTTTTTAATGGCTGTATTAGAAACTTGTGTGTTATTTTATTTCACAATTATAATACAAACAATGTAGATAAAAGTAGGGAATGCGTACGTCTTTTAACAGATAAAATGTACAACTTTTAATGCAAATGTTGCTGAAACACAAAATGGTAACACACCTAATGTAAATTAATAGCAAAATTCTAGTGTGTTAATTCAAACTAGATGGAGCAAGCCTGACTGCACATTTCTTGCTAGACTTTTTGACGCCTGATTTGCATGTAGGTTCAGGTGTGTGCATGTTGGGGCCGTTAGTAAATTACGTAACGCAGTTATGCAACTCGTATAAACTTCGCCTCAAATTTACTGTGGCTTTGGTTAAATCCGAATTATCTTCAGACTCTGATTAGACATAATAATTTTACATTTGCATAAAATCTAAACAAAATTTGGTGGACTTTGGTTTAGCACTTTATAGTAGTGTGTATTGAATTGCGTGTATAGTGTACATTAGTGTGTAGCAATGCATAACAGTGTGAACCTTTTAAAGCAGTGTATGTCAGCAGTGTGTGTCAGTGCACAGTGTTGTGTAGGAGGTGCAGCGGTGTGTTTTATCGTACAGCAGTGTGTAGCTTTGTATAGCTGTATATAGCCGTGTCTTTTTTATTGTACAGTGGTGTGTATTAGTGCACAGCAGAGTGTAGTAGTGTGCAGCACTGTGTAGCTTTGTATAGCCAGCTAATACGCACATTGTGTAGCTTTGTCTAACCAGCTAATACACACTGCTATACACTGATACACGATTAGTGTATCAGTGTATAGCAGTGTGTATTAGTCTACAGCAGAGTGTATCAGTGTACAGTGGTGTGTATTAGTGTACAACAGTGTGTATCAGTAAACAGTGGTGTGTATTAGTGTACAGCAGTGTGTATCAGTGTGCAACATTGTGTACTAGTGTACAGCAAAGTGTATCAGTGTATAGCAGTGTGTATCATTGTACAGTGGTGTGTGTATAGTGTACAACAGTGTGTATCAGTGTGCAACATTGTGGGAAGTAGTGTACAGCAAAGTGTATTGGTGTACAGCAGTGTGTATCAGTGTGCAACATTGTGTATTAGTGTACAGCAAAGTATATTGGTGTATATAAGTGTGTAGCTTTGAACAGCGTTGTACAGCAGTGTGTATCAGTGTACAGCAGTGTGTATCAGTGTACAGCAGTGTGTATCGGTGTACAGCAGTGTGTGTCAGTGTACGGCAGTGTGTATCAGTGTACAGCAGTGTGTATCGGTGTACAGCAGTGTACGGCAGTGTGTTTTAGTGTACGGCAGTGTTTATCATTGAACAACATTGTGTATTAGTGTACAGTGGTGTGTAGCTGTATATAGCAGTGTGTATCAGTGTACAGTGGTGTGTATTAGTGTACAGCGGTGTATATCAGTGTACAACATTGTGTATTAGTGTACAGTGTTGTGTAGCTTTGTGTAGCTGTGTATAGTGGTGTCTATCAGTGCACAGTGGTGTATATTAGTATACAGCAGTTTTGCTGTGTGTAGCTGTGTGTAGCTGTGTGTAGCTGTGTGTAGGCTATATCTCAGGGTTCAAAGTGAATGTGGAGTTGGAGAGAGATTTTGTGTAATTTGGTTTGCACTGAGCAGATGGGCGCTCTCTCACCTTCACCCTCAGCCTGTGCCTGGTATTTAACACCTCACATTGTGTGTGTGTGTGTGTGTGTGTGTGTGTGTGTGTTAGAGAGAGAGAGAGAGAGAGAGAGAGAGAAAGAGATGGACACAGAGTGAGCTAGTCGCAGAAGTGTACTGACAGTCTGTATAACATTTAATTCTTTAATAAATTAAAGTTGTAATTATTGAGAGAATAAATATGATGCTTAGCCGTTATTGCACAATAATCACACTTTGGGTGGTAACAGTAGTTCTGAATCGTGTCCGGTCACATAATATCACCCCATCGTCGATTATTTCCCTATAGCAGCACATCAGAAAGTAGTTTCGTGCTCTCACACTACAGCAATTTGCCCATAAACTAAAAAACTGTGTTAATTGGGATCTACAGGGAAGGAAAGTTTAGCCGCCAAAACGAAGTGTGTGAAAGTGTTCTCTCTCATATGTGAGAAGAAGGTTTGAGCAGGAACATGCTAATAGAGAGATTATCAGTGTGCAGTGCAGGTGTTCTATCGCAAATCACAAGAGAGAGATAGAGAGAGAAGTGCTGATACGATAGTGTGGATTTGTTTTGCAAAGTGACCCAGACCTTTAATCTGTGTGTGTGTCCTGCATGCTGCCTATTGTGCGTCAGATTAGTAACTACAATCAGTGTTCACAAACACACAAGGGCACGCTCACACTCTCACAGTCACACATTCTCTTGGCACACAACGAGTTTGTCCAGTGAAAGTGTTGTGAGTCTTCACACAGTTCTGCTCACACACTGAGAGCTGGCTTTTGCCAATCGTGTTAATCGTGAGCTCTTGTTTAAATTCTTGATGTTTGGTTACAGGCTGTTATACAGCGGTGTGTGTGTGTGTGTGTGTGTGTGTGTGTGTGTGTGTGTGTGTGTGTGTGTGTGTGTGTGTGTGTGTGTGTGTGTGAGAGAGAGAGTGTTGGAGGAAATGTGTGTGGGTATAGAGAGATAAAATGAAAAAAATACATAATCAAAAATACATGATCAAGTACTTAATAATGCATAGAGACCATTTTTGCTTTCAGAACAGATTTGAAGTCTGTTTCTTGAACGATGAACAAGTCCTCAGGGTTATTCGATCATCTGTGAAGAGTTAAAGGCTTAATTTCTGTGAAATTATACTATGTGCTTAAAAGATTTGTTTATAAAAGCATATTAAAATGTGCTGTATACACCACTCTATATGGACATTAGTGTAGTATATACTGGACACCTGACCAAAGGATGGGTATGTGCTTCTTATTGAACATCTCGTTCCATTTTTAGTCTCCGTTTACTGTTATAATGACCTCCATTTTTCCCGGAAGATGTTCCACTGGACAAGAATTCATACCAAATATGTTCAGTAGGGTTGAGGTCAGAGCTAATGAAAACCCATGTAATGCAGATGTTCATAGAACTTGATTTGTACATTTGCATTAGAACGTAAAAAATGTTACATTAGAAAGTTAAAGTTAAGTTTTATCCTGTACAATTGTTTGCCTTTAGATTTGTGATAACAGTTTCGAGAAGAACCAGATACGGCTAGAAAATACAAGAGTCCCAATGCTTTTATAAATTACAGTGTAGGATACAGAGATGTTGGTCTTCTGATCACAAGGTTGTGAGTTCAAATCCTACTTCCACTAAGCTGCCACTGCTGGACTGTTGACACTTAACGCCCGACTGCTCAGTTTGATGAATGAAATGTTTGTAAGTCACTCAGAATAATATACTTGTAAATAAAAAAATGTAAATACATCAAACATTGAGTTATTTGTTTAAACGTCAGAGACTGAACTGCAGCAACACTAAAACCAGGGCTGCAACAGACGATTATTTTGATAATCGATTAATGGGATAAACAATTTTAGTTTGCCATTTTGCTTATTATAACGATCTAAAACCCTAAACTATGGAATTTGTGTATATAAGTGTACTTTAAAAATGCCAAAGTCATCTTTAATTTTGACATTTTAAAGTTTATAGTGCTGCTCGTTGAGGAGCGCATGGGGGATTTCTCCTTCGAGCAAATTCACTAATGCTGAGTTTCTTTCTGTAAAAAACAAAAACAAACCAACAACCACATTTGAGTATGAAGGTGAAGCAGTTTGTGTAAATCAACATTTGTATTGTTTTTAATGATAACTGCAGATGGCAAGTTGACAACCATTTTTTTTTTTAATTCAAGATAAAATATAATGCAATATACAATATAATACATTGTTTTGACAGTTTGTGTCGTTTGTCTTGAAGTTAGCAAACACAGTTTACACAATAGCACATTATTAAATGCAACCATTTTCGCATGATGAGGATGATACAGTTTTTGCCTTCCGTGCTGATGTTTCGCCTTCATCCGTAACACCGGTGTGTTTTCTTTTCATGTGCTCGTGCATCACTGTGGTACTTCTGCCATGTCGCAAACGTCTCTGTTATCTTGGCGCTACGCTAACCCATAACATTAGCAGCCCGGCTTATAGATAAGAGCATATGTTCACAATAAATTTCACCATCGATTTTATTAATTAGTTGTTGCAGCCCGAACTTAAACACAGCAGTACAAGAAAAAAAAAACCCTCACATGGTCACAGAGACTTATGAGCATCCCTGCAATGTCGGAAAGACAAAAACATAGAACGCTATGACACATGATATCTTCTGCCGCATGTTACTGGTTTGTATGTGATCTGTAACGGCAATCTCGTGGGAGTCATTAGATTGCACCACATGATCAAATAACAGCCACAGTACTAAATATATGTATGTGGAAGGGGATGTTCAAAAAGCAAGAATCTTATGGTTAGGTGTCCACACACTTTTGTCCATGTAGCGTATTTACTACATCTGTAATAGGTGTAAATGCGATTAATATAGATGGAACGTTTGATGTTTCCCAAACACTGATCCCCTTTTGAGTCAGTTTTGTCTTGAAGCATGAAGACAACTTCATTGCTTTTTTTTCCAACCGTTTTGCTGGAAGTGTGTATTTAAAACAGTATTAGAACAACACAAAATACAGTACATACGCAATAAATGGAGATTAGGTTCAGATTGTTATACTGTCTCAAGATAGTTCTTCTGATAAAGCCAGGGTTAGACTGAACAAGTGGTGGCTTAGTGGTTAAGGCTCTGGGTTACTGAGCAGAAGGTTGTGGGTTCAAGCCTCACTGCCACTGTTTGGGTCTTGAGCACGGTCCTTAACCGTCTCTGCTTCAGGGATGCTGTATAATGGTTGTATAATAATATATGACTGTTGCGTAGCACTATGCTATCTGTATAATGGCAGCTGCTAGCCGAGCATCTTCAACTTTCAACTTTCTTGTCAGCCTTCTTCTTCGGTCAGTGAGGTATTAAATCAGCTATTGATGAGTACGTCGCATTCGGCATGCTCTGTTCTTTTTTTGTTCGAGAGAAAAAACACAGCCGAACTCATACAGCATAAAGCCAACACAGCAGGCTAATGCCATTTTCTCTGAACAAAACGTCAGCACGACTGATGACTCGTTTTTTTTATGGGTCTTGTTTTCCTGCTGAGTTTGTCGGAGCGTATAATTTGCTTCGCCTGTTGATTGTTTTTAGTACTTGCACTCGAATGTGGAGCTTATAAACAAAAACTGGCTTGTCTTGTATTTTTGTTGTTATAATGGAAATACAAGATCAGTTATAGAATGATTTCTTTTCCATTACAATCTGTATACAGGCTTTCCAGGTTTTCCGGGCCTGGTTTCTCCAGCTTTTCTGGCTTAAACACACCTCCCTCAGCCGATGAAGTGTGTGATACTGGGCTGAGGGATTGTATTAGATACAATTGATAAGGAAGAAACATGATTTCATGCAGGCCAGTGTTGAAATCACATGTTTGTGTAGTTGTAGTTGAACCTGAACAGAAGTGTTCGTGTTCTACAATTTTAAAGTTCGCGTTATTGTCATGAATAAACTGTTACTTTGACTAACGCTAAATGGAAAAGTCATTGTGACTCACCATCTTGTAATCCAGCGCTCTGTTTGTCCAGCGGTGCACCAACATGGATCTGTTCCAGAGCCACGGGCCAAATTGAGCATCACCAGAGACAACAGAAAGCCGGCACAGGTGTTTTTCCTGATGTTTCCTGAATACCAAACCTGTATCAGATTGCATAATCAGGGAAACTCTGTATGTAGCTGTAACTCATATAACGTGAAAACATAACTATAAATAAAATTAATAGTACGATTTTCATCTTGGAAGGTTGCTGTGGTATAAGAGGAATAAAATACAGGTGCTGTAAATAGTCAACATTGTGACCAACAATATCTCATAGTCACACCATTCGTCACTGATCGTCTTCCTAATGGTTTTATTTTTTAGATATCGACATTAACGTTATTGGCGATTGGCTGACACTTGACCGATTCGATTAAACGGATTGGAAACATTCGTTTGTGGGCACATAGAAGCCCGATTTCAAGTGTGTGTAGTCGTTTTTTTGTACAGCTCTGATGATTGATAAATTTTAGCAAGTACTGGAAAACCTGCCATTTTCAGCCATATGTACCTTTTCCTAAAACAATTGCTTGGAGACACACAGTTGTATCGGATGTCTTTTTAGAATTAAATTAGAACTTTAGTTGAACTACGAGACCCAGTGCCCCTGTGCACAAAGCCGGCTCTATGAAGATAACTGCTGTACATTGTCTGGAGAGGAACATCTGGAGTGGCCTGCTATAGAGGTCTGACCTCAACATTATTAAACATCCCTATTTTGAAGAGCGGAGGTTATTATAAGAGCAAACAGGGACTACAATTTGGAGTGGGATGTTCATAAATGACATAGCAATCTTGTTATCAGGTGTCTGTATAATGTAGCTCTTCTGATCAGAAGGTCATGGGTTTAAATCTCAGCCCTGCCGAGCTTCCACTTTTGAGCCCTTGAGCAAGGCAATTAACCCTGACTTGCTCAGTTGTATAAAGGATAATTGTCGCTCTAGGCATCTGCCAAATGCCTTCGATGTTGTTGTAATTATTGACGCAACATTGACGTGTTTTTTGACGAAAAGGAGGCAACAAGCCACTAAAGAAAGTTACGTAGTCCTTTAAAAAAATCTGAATTTTTCTTTGGCTTTTCTATAAACAAGAGCAAGAAATTAAAAATGTACCCTTATATTTAAACATACACATTTAGATGCATAAAAATCCACACCTACTGATATCAGGCTCCTATTATACAAGAAGTTACCATTTTCTGTTTCTACTAATTACTGATGTAATGGATTTCTGATAGTAAATACAAACTGGCCGATCTCTATTTTACCATCTTAATTAATGAGGAAAGAGAGAGGGCCAGTCCCCTTGAGAGAGCAGGAGATGTAAGAGAGACGTCCCTGAGCTCTGTACAGTGACTCTGTCCCAGAAAACAGCCTCGCACTTTCTCGATGAGGTCTAAATCAGCGGATTACGTCTCTCTCGCTACTGAAACTCCAAAGTGTTCAGATTACACTTATACACGAAGGATTCTTGCCTTTCATTCATGTATAAGTGCAGTCTGAACACTTTGGTTCTTTTTCGTTAAAACTTCTTTGGGTACCACTTTTTGTCACTGGCCCTTGGTCTGCTGTGGTTTCTTTCTTGTCCTCCTTTTAAGCCAGCGATGTTATATTCATTCCTCTAAGTGCCCCGAGAGGGAAGGGGCAGGGACACGGAAATAACACCGAGCAGCACAATGATGCACCAAACGCAGACACACGTGGATATAAAAATTGGACAGATTTGGATTAAGGATGTTGGAGATTGAGGATGTAGTTACACTGGCATTTTTTTTCATGTAAACACATGAAGAAGGAACTGGTGGTTTTGCTTTGCATGTGGAAACCGAAACTGGTCGATTGGTTTTGCATTTGATGATTGAAGTCCTGTTTGTGTTTCAGTTCTGTAAAATTAAAATTCAGTAAAAATTTGATCTGTCTAAATAATAGTTGAGTTCTGTTAAATTTTCACTTTTGACTGGTCAGAAGATGTTGATTCATTATATATTATACATATTATATTTTTATACATTATATTATGCCTCTCAAAAACCATAAAATAGTGTGTTTTTCCAAATTTCAGACAGGCACTGTATATGTATATACACCTGTATATTCCTTTTGTTTCTGTGCCAAAAATACACAAGAATTGAACCGTGAATGAGTGGAAGAAAGTTCTGTGGAGAGAAGACTGCCTCACCTGCACAGTCAAACATGGAGGTGAAAGCGTAATGATTTAGGGTGGTTTTGGAGCAGGTAAGATTGGAGATTAATTCCAGAAAGTGAAAGGAATACTGAACCAACATGGCAACCATTCCATAATTCAACACCATGCAATTCCGTCTGCACTACGACTCATTGGAAACAACTTCACCAGCAAACAGTCGTCTGGAGTGATATCTATCGTGGAACGACCTGCTCAGTCGCCGCACCTAAATCCTATTGAACTGCTCTGGATCATAAAAAAATCTCCAAGTAGTGAAGTACATCTTTGGCAAGTTTTCCAAGAGGCACGGCAGAGTTTTTCAGTTGAAAGTTTGGAGAAACAAACCGTCCGGGTGCAAAGAGTGTGTGTTCATGATTAGATGAATATAAAAGATTTCGCTTCCTAATTATTGTTCCTGCGATGCTAAACGTTTTATCGCTTGCATGCGGGGATCAAGAAAGAAAGACACAAAACCAACGCACAAAAAATCAGAAAGTGTTTCTTTTGTTTCATTGAATGAATATGCAGAACCTCATATCGACTCGGATATTTTATACGTCTGGGATAAAGGCAGCATCTGAGACAGGAAGTTGGAAATAACACGCTAAATGAACCTAAAGGCCACGGAGTCAGAGGCTGTAGCAGCTACTGTCTCATCTCTGCGCTGCGCTGCATTTAAATAACTGTAGCGTCGCTTTCGGGTCGAACAACGCAACATTTCCATGACACCGCGTCAGACAAAGCGTTTTGTCTCTGAAACGGAAACACTGGATGGAACGGATTTGCAAAGCAGCACCATCAATCATGCATGCTCACACACACACACACACTCGCACAAAGGAAACGCTTGTACATCATGAGGTCCACGTCATAAAGCAGGACAGTGTGTGTTTAAGAAAAACGAGCTGCTACAATTTTCCCTTTCGGTACTGATGATATTGAGTGTGTTACGCTGATGTCTCTTTTCAGCGCAAACCTCTGAACTCAAATCACTCAATTCAATATGCAGTAGTCCATTTAAGTGGCTGTATCGCAGTTATCTGTGGTGATCATTTAGAAAGCTGGAACACCAACAATCCCTGCATGTTTTATCCTTCCAGGCGTGTCTTCCCTTTCTTGGGCAAAAGTATTGGGACACCAGATTTTTCCAGCCATATACGTTTCTTCCCCAACCTGTTACCCTGAAATTGGATCGTATAAGATATCTATGGAGGCAGTAGCATGATCTTTTTCCTTCACTTGAATTAGGAGATCCAAAAACCTGTTCCGGCATGACAATGCTTCTGTACAAAGTCAGCTCCACTAAAATGTGCTTTAAATGGGTTGGAGTGGAAGATCTCCTGCGATAGAGTTTCAAACCTACTGAACATGAAATGTGTTAATGCTGATGCACTCCAGACCTCCACACCTCACCTACATCAGTACCTGTTTTTACTAACACCTTTGGAGTCGAATGGTTCTTTACAAATCTCCTCAAAATGTAGCGAAACATCTTCCCAGAAGAGTGGAGGTTACTATAACACCAAAAAATAGAAAGTAAACTTAGCGTTTTATTGCACAGTGCAAAAAAGTAACAGGTTTAATGAACCATAAGAAAAAGAGAGAGTGTGTGTGTGTGTGTGTGTGTGTGTGTGTGTGTGTGTGTGTGTGTGTGTGTGTGTGTGTGTGTGTGTGTGTGCGCAGGGATGGGCAGTATTTATGATACATGTATTTCAAATAGAGTATTGTAAATATAACCTTGGATTTAATATATATATATATAAAATATAGTGGGCCGGTTATACACTGTCTGGATGTTTATAATACATTGTACACCTTGAATCTTGTATTCATGTGTAGAATATGTTTCTGCATGTACACAGTGCTGTTGGAATCATCTCTCTGTGTTTTGTGTCACATGGGATTTTCTGGTCAGATCTTTCCATTGGTCAGTTCAGACTGCCATATTGGCACAGGGTGTGATGACGATCTCGCTGTTTCTCCTCCATGCAGTGCTACACAGCTGCCATTCTCACACACACACACACACACACACACACTCACACTCACACACACACACTGCAAAAAAAATTAATAAATAAAGAATCATATATATTATGAATCTTCTGTCTATTTCTAGCCGAGTTCTAAATATAAATACTTTAATTGTTTAATCTGCCTATATTTTGAGATAAAATTTTTTTTACTTTATGACCCCTCAAATCTTCTGATTTAGACAGCGTTTTAGCGGCATGTTGAAAAAACTACAAAAAGTCAGCAATGTGAGAATAAAGTCTAAATATTTTAAGAATATAATTAGTAAACGGACACTGCAGCGGTAATGTAGGAAGCGCGTAATTTTGACTTTATTCTCAGAATATTTCAATTTTATTCTCGTAATTTCGACTATTTTGTTCTCGTAATTGTTACTTTATTCTACTTTACTGCTACGACTTTATTCTCATAATCTTCTATATTTTTATTCACGTGGCACTAAAACGGAATCGTACCTGATTACCTTCTTTAATAATATTATTTTTTCCCCGCAGAGAACAGCCCATCTATAGCACCAGAGCTCACGTCTTCCAGATCGACCCCTCCACCAAAAAGAACTGGGTCCCCACCAGCAAGCATGCCGTCACCGTGTCCTACTTCTACGACAGCACTCGTAACGTCTATCGCATCATCAGCCTGGACGGAGCCAAGGTCTGAACCCCGTCTGAACCTCGGTTTTACAAACTGATCTCAAGTTATGAGAACACAAATTAGAGATTTATTTGGTATGAATTATTTACTGTAGATGGGCAAGAAGTGGAACATGACAGTACCGGTACTTAGTTACGGTACTTACTCGAAGAAAAAAACAATTCTGGATCATGAATTTCTTACTGTACGGTACCACAATGTCCTGTGGGAAAACCAGCATTAAATGTAGCTCTGTTCTGCTTCACTTACACACACACACACACACACACACACACACACACACACACACACACACACACACACACAAGCACTACATAGTTCTATGGGGGTGGCATGGAAGTTATTTTGGACTCTCGACTGGGATAAGAGGTAGGATATTTTGGAGAGCAGGGTTGCATAACAGACACACACACACACACACACTAAAGCACTCAAAAAAACAACCATCACCTTCTCTTGGGTGGGTAAACAAGCTCTTATAGAAAATTCCAAACTCCATTAAAGTCTACCTAAGTGTCTGTGTCTGTGTGTGTGTGTGTGTGTGTGTGTGTGTGTGTGTGTGTGCGTGCAATATGTACAATAGGCAGAATGCCAGAGCATGGGCAGCAGCAGCTTATTACACAAAACCTACTCAATTCACACACAAACACACACACACACACACACACACACACACACACACACATACACAAGCAGTAGAGTCAATAGTTCCATAGACATTCACACCTTATTGATGTCTGCTTCCTGTTGTCTAATCAATTGGAATGCAAGCACAGTCTATGAGCCACACACACACACACACACACACACACACACACACCAAGAGCATCATTTAGAGACCTCTTTCCCCAGGATACTTTTCCAAGTTTTGTGTTAAAATGTTGATTTATGCCTTGGTGCAATTTTCAATTGCAATTTGCAATTGTTCTCTCTCTCTTTCACACCTACACACACACACACACACACACACACACACACACACACTGCATCCGTGTATTTTCAGATAAATACAATGATCATCTCAGGAGACCTTTTTTTCAATTAACTGCTCATGCTGTTTTTTTAATCTCTAAGTAACCATGCAGTGAGATTTCAAGACTCACACACAAACACACACACACACACACACACACACACACACACACACACACACACACACACACACACACACACAGTATGTTGTCAGAAGTATTAAAGCTGTCTCTAATGTATTTTTTTCTGCATGTCTTTGTTCTCCTCAGGCCATTATCAACAGCACCATCACTCCCAACATGACGTTTACTAAGACCTCACAGAAATTTGGCCAGTGGGCAGATAGCAGAGCCAACACCGTCTACGGCCTTGGATTCTCATCTGAAAGCCACCTGAGCAAAGTGAGACCCAAAAAAACCCACCTGGCCATTGGATTAATGTGATTTTTGAACATCACAAACACAAACCTGTTCCAGCATGACAATGTCCCTGTCCACAAAATCTAAAGAATCTTCCCAGAAGAGTGGAGGCAAAAAGGGACTAAAAGTATAATGTAGTTCAAGTTTCCACCTAAATGTGGATACAGCAAATTAACTTTTTTTTAGATTTTGAAGATAAAAAAAAAAAATGATGTACTGATGTTCCTGGCTATTGAACTTCAAGTCTCTCTGCTTTTTTTTCCCAGTTCGCAGAAAAATTCGCAGAGTTTAAGGAAGCTGCACGGTTAGCGAAGGAGAAATCTCAGGAGAAGATCGAGCTGACTAGCACACCTTCACAGGTACATCTCTGAACACACACACGCAACCTTCCTACACCTCTCTTTAATCTAACAGTCTTTCCTTTTGATTTTCTGCTCTCATTTTTTGCGCTTAACATATTCATTGATTTAACATCGTCATCCAATTCTTTCAAGCGCAAACTGGCTTTGGCGTCTTCGAAGGTAAGAAGGTGCAATGTCCCGAACACCTTCGTTCTCGCTGCAGTAACCCACCCAAGCATTTCTACCAAACCGACTACCTCCATCAGAGCACTACAAAACATGCTGACCTTCAACATTTCAGTCATTTAACATCAAACTAAACCTTCCTAATGTGATTAACACCGGTCACGAGGTTCTCACTAAAACCGTACCCACTCCCATGTCAAGCCCCAGCATCGTTACCAATCAACCCTGTCTATTGTCTACGTTTCCGTGCGAGCAGTGTCAAATAAACCTACAGTCGTCCGTCATGCCTTGTCGAATTAACCACTAAAAAAGGTTTCGAGCAGCTGCCTGAACCATGTCTTGTCCTGAGTCTTGTTTAATAGATGTGACCGATCGCACTGAAACATTACAAACGCTTTCTATTAAATACACCTCTAACAGTGTCCCCTTATTCAATTCAAGCACAAACGGAACTTGACTGTGGCCACTAAAAAGGTAAGCAAGAGCCAAACGACCGTCTTAAAAAAAAAACTAACAACGGGCATAAAATCTGAATCATTTTCTATACTGAAAAACTAACACTCGTAAGACATAAAGCAGGAAATATATAGCAAATATTTGGTTTTGTGATAAAGTTCAGTGCTGTTTAACACTGTTTTATGTTTGTTTCGTTTTTTTATCCAGTATCCATTTAAAAAAACTATCGTTCGATTAACCGGTTATCGGTGAGTACGATTCAAAATCGGTAAAATCCGTCGACCTCTAGTAATTAACGTAGCCTAATTATTTGTTAGATTCGCCCACCAACCACATGCATAAGTAAATGTCTTGATTTCAATAGCAATGAATAAGAAAAAGTGTCACTATGATTAGTAATAATGCCCTTTTAATGATAGGTGATATATCTTTTGAAAAGTAACACTCGTTTGTCTGTACAGTGCAGAACGAATATATAAACTACTCGAGCATTAGGAGGCATATTAAATACATTTCAAATCCTAATAAAATCTCTACAATAATACTGCTAGTCACGTGTATTTTTCTGTTACAGACCGAATAATTTGGTTGCCCTCACAGGAAAAAAGTTTGGGGACCCCTGCATTAGAGAATTTGATATCCAAACTAATGTAATGTAATTAGCACAGATATTGCTATACTGATATAATGCCAGGCTTAAGGTTAAGGAAATAATAGTTTAAGAGGTTTAATGCTGGTAAGTAGCTACAATTTGATCTCAGTTTGAAAAATTTCTATATACTGACTTTCCATCTGCTGAAGCGATCGGGATCTTATGGTATACCGCACTCTAATTGTCGGCACGATCTCCACCAAGTTCCACTGAAATTGACTGTAATTGTTTAATGAACTTGAAAATGTCGGAGAGTACGATGTGGCCAGCCGTGGTTTCATCCTGCCTTTGTCTGATAGTTAGTTTGAAACCCGGCCATGCCACAGCTGCCAGCGGAGAAGAGCGTAATTGACCCGACTCTCTGGGTGGCAAAATTGGCCTATTTCCTTCTCGCGCTCTGACAGTAATAATCGTGATACAGTGTAATGCTGAGCAATCATGACTGCCTCTCTTTTCAAGAGAAGAACTGAAGAGTAGCATCTCTTCCATGCACGTTCAGCTGTCACGTGACATCTCAGGAGTGGCAGATTGAAAAAAAGGCGCAACGGCTTTACGTTGATTTTGGGTAACCCAGATAACTGAGTGGATTGAAATAGGCAAGAAGAAATAAAAGATAAAAACAAACCTACTGTTCACAAACGTTCGTTCTGAGCTCACCATCTGAGGTCAGCAGGTGGGCAGTTCTTATCGACCGCCAGAATTCAGCCCTGAAAAATCGTTGCCGTTGCCGTTTTGAGTCAAGAGTTGGAAAAGTTTGTAGAAAAGTGATTACAACTTATAATACAAAGATACAATTTACCCATTTCAAATTGATTCATACTATTACGTTTCCTAGTATAATTATGACAAGGCATATTTTTTGCAGTCATGTCTCACAAACATATAACTGTGAATTCCTGTTATTAAATACAATAATGTCTACTGATCACCACTTTTCACAGACACCCCCTCATTGTTCCCTCATAACGTGATCCAAATTCACTTCTCGGCTACTTATTCCCACGAGTCACTACAGTGTGGACAGGTTGAAACACAAAAGCATCTAATACCAAGTATCGTATTTTTTTTAATATTCTGACAGGAATCAGCTACAGGTGACCTGCAGTCACCTTTGACCCCCGAGAGCATCAACGGGACGGACGACGAACGCATCGTGCCTGACTCCTGTCAGAACTCAGAGCCTCGAGTCGAGACCAACGCAGTTCCCTTCCCACACAGGTGAGTTTTGGGGTCAGACTTTCTATAAACCAGCAATCATGCTGATAAACACCAAAACAAATCTCATGCATCTTTTCAGTTGAAATGGAGAAAGGAAAATTCCAAGGGCAACATGCACAGTGACGGCTCGATGACTGGCTGCAATATAATGAATAAATCATGGGAGAATGATTTACTTTTTACTGTCTATAAAAAAAGGCTGTATTCCTGATTTCAATTCAAATGACAGCAGTAAAGCTGTAAATGAACCCCCCTGTGTTAGACGTGCATTCAATACAGATTGAAATGCACTCAAATCATTTAGCATTTTTAGTGTTTCTGGAGGTACAGGCATCATACACAGCGTGGAGTCAAGAAGATGTTCAGGTGACAGAGAGAAAAACTAGGGGCTACAGTCTCAAAATAGATTTTTTGAGAAACCTGAACAATTGTACTTTCGACACATATTTACGCTTATAGTTAGATTTCATTTGTGGCACATCTACAGAACAAGTCCAGCATTATAGCACTAAACAATTGCAGTTCATGTGACTTATATAAATCGATGCTTGTGGTAATATTAATAATATGCAAATTTTAATGATATGTAAATGTATTACAAGATCGCAAGGAATGGGTTTTGAGTTGGAATGAGGCTTGAGGGTATTGATTCTAAAAATCTTGTAGTAAAAGTCCATTGTATAAAATACAATTCAGTTTCCATAGATCTAAGTGGAGTTTGGTGCTTGGACCCCTTACGTTTATTGACATTGACCTAATTGTCTTAGGATCATTTTTCAGATCAGCATAAAAAGTTGAGGAGATAAATATAATTTGCTTTGCAAATATTACATGAAAGGTTACAGCATGGAAATGCCCCCATACACTTGCCGTTGTTGGTGACCGATCAACATGTTTCTTTCACGTTTCAATCCGCAAGCTTTTTCCTCTCATAAGAAATCTACAGAACAAGATGATTAAATTGTATTGTGTGTTTCCTTAAGCCAAATCACGTTTTCAAACTACCTCTACCCTATCGCCTCACAGGGTAACTTAACACCCTCAGAGAAAAGCATTAACCAACCCCATTCCGCATACACAACCTTACAGAAGTCTGTGATTGGCTCATGTTGCTGTGATTGACAGGGGAGAGAGCCCCTCCCACTCAGATTTTTCCTTTTTGCTCCTGACTGCAATAAAAGGCATATGTGCAAGTTTAAAAATGTTATCACCACAATGGCTAATTTTGCTGTATATCCACCAGGAAAAACTATTGAATAAACACATATTTAAGCATTTTCTTACTTAAGTAAATTATATTAAAGAATATAATTATTATAGATATTCAACATGACTTTTATTTATTGTACGTTAAATGCCAGCAGGTTTTTTTCCCCCATTATTTTTGCTGAGCGATTAAAAATCCACCGATGTTCTTCCTCTCTCAGTTTCATTCGAGCGAGGTCACAAGGATTCTGTTTAGATTTTTTTTTCTTTACAACCTCACACATACAGAGATCAGCGTGATCGCTGCGACTTCAGTGTTCCTCTAACGCCTACGGCTCGTGTGAACTTCAACACAATAGTGTCAGAGCGGTTCACGTGGAACCACGTTTGCAGTTCAAGTTACCTGAATGAAATCTGGTTCAACTTTAAAACATTTCATACCAGGTTTTTGTATTTCCTCCCTTAGCAGCTCGACTAACATTAATAAGCACTGGGAGGCTGAGCTGGCGGCGCTGAAGGGCAACAATGCCAAGCTAACGGCGGCTCTGCTCGAGTCTACAGCCAACGTTAAACAGTGGAAACAGCAGCTAGCTGTTTATCAAGAGGAGGCTGAGAGGCTGCACAAAAGGGTAAGACAGCACTCGGGTCAAAAGTTTGTGGTAACCTGACCATGAGAATTTGTAGGTGCTTCTTGTTGAACATCACATTCCACAATTAGTCTCTAAAACTTCCACTTTTCTGGGAAGATTTTACACTAGATTTTATGAAGATTTGTGCTCATTTAGCCACAAGGGTGTCAAGCACTGATGTAGGTGAGGTGAGGAGGCCTGGGGTGCAGTAGATCTTCCACTTCAACCCATATAAAGCGGTTCTGAAGAGGAATTTTATGGCTCTGCCTCCTGCCTCAAGTCTGGGGGTGGAGCCTAGACCTAACAAACAAAAAATAGACTAATCTTAGATTTCTTACCTTCTTTTGACTCTTTTCAGTTAACAGAAATGTCTAGAAAGTACGTATGAAGAGGTCTGCATCTGGATAACGATCTGTCCGATGATTTGTTGGTCATGCACTTGCTTCATGGACGTTCACTTTTTCGTGGCAGTAGCTGAACATAAAATTTATGATAGACATAAAAAAGTCTTAATTCCCCTTAGTCAGCATGATGGCCTCTCAGAGTGACATTGAGGCAGGAGAAAGGACAAAGGGTTTGTCTGGTTGTAATTCTTTGCTTTAAATTTTGTGTGTGTGTGTGTGTGTGTGTGTGTGTGTGTGTGTGTGTGTGTGTGTGTGTGTGTGTGTGTGTGTGTGTGTGTGTGTGTGTGTGTGTGTGTGTGTGTGTGTGTGTGTGTGTGTGTGTGTGTGTGTGTGTTCCAGGTGACAGAACTGGAGTGTGTCAGTGGGCAGACGACAGGAATCAAAAACCAGAAAACAGAACTAAACCAGACGATAGAGGAGCTGGAGGTGGCACTGAAGGCCAAGGAGGAGGTGCGATGGCGTCTCATGCAGCCGAAACACTTTCAGTGTGTGAAATACAGAATTCTGCCACAGCTCTGGTGAATTCTCAAATCTGGTCAGAAGGTGTTGATTCATTCTCTCTTAACTTTAACTATACAGTTGTGCATCTTAATATAAAGCAGGTGTATAATTGTAGGTTTGAAGTTACAGAAAATAAATCACCTTCTGACCAATCGGATTTGAGAATTCACCAGCGCTGTGGCAGAATTCTGCCCTCTAGTGGAGATTAGGCCAGACGCAGCAGATTTTTCTGTACAAAAACATTTAACATTTATTATTGTTATATTTATGTATTAAATACAAATATGTGTTGTAGTGTTTCTATATCTAAAAGATTATGAACTGCCTTCTGACCAATCCGCTTCAAGATTCACACCACTGTGTTTATAAAATCATTGCAGAGAATATTTCAGAATTAGGATTAAGCAGAGGTTTATGCAGGTGTACTGTATGTAAATGGAAGCATCTTGCGCTCTCATACATTCAGGAGCTGGAACGACTGAAATCAGAAGTTGAGAAAGCCAACGAGTTGCAGACACAGAAAGACGCAGTCACTCAGAAACTACAGGTATTGTGGTTTGTAAAAAGAAATTTTTTATCTGGGACATTTTAAGACGTGAAATAATGTATATATATTTGGACAAAAGTATTGGGACACCTGACTTTGGCAGCCATTTGTTTTTCTTTTCCAGTTACTTTCTTAACTGTTGTCCCCAAAACTTTGGAAAATTCTACAATTGTATAGGATGTCTTTGGATTTCAATTACTTCACTAAATGTGTTCCAGCGTGACACACGGCACACAAAGTAGTTTGAATCTTGAAGCTAATAGTCTGAATTAATTTTTTGTGTGTGTTCAGGAAACGGAAACACGGACAGTAGAACTGGAAGCTCAGCTAGCCGAGCTGGAGCAGCGAGTGGAAAGCAGTCACGAGGAACAGGAGACGTTTCGCAGAAATCTGCGCTCGCTTCTCGAGCTGCTCGACAGCAAGATCTTCGAGCTGACCGAGCTGAGGGACAGCCTGGCTAAACTGATTGATGGAGGAAACAGCTAGAGTTTGCAGAAGCAAACTGCCCTCTGGTGGAGAAAACACACACACACACACACACACACACAGGCGTGTACACACACACACACACACACACACACACACACTAACACAGACATTCATGCCAGCACATCAGACTTCATTAAAACATGCATGCAAGCAAGCAGACAGGTGAATTACAAATATTGATGTTCTCACACAGGTGCACTTCTACAAACTTGTGCCTGCACACACACACACACACACACACACACACACACACACACACACTACATGTTATGGGCCTAACTGGGGTTTCAACCTGCCTTTTTGGAATTTCTGTTTTTTATGAACTTTACACATCTAAAAAAAAAAAAAAAGGACATCGATTTTTTTGTACTATCACATCTGGATACAGAGACATTTTGTACAGAGACGCCTGTCAGCATGGCTCAGTGATGAGTCTGAACGGAGTAGAGTTTATCAAGGTTAATTGTAAATTTTATGCTTTTTTGTAATTGGTCACGTGACAAGAGCTATTCGTTACAAAGTTGGATCTGAGACTGAACATCAGAGCTCAAAAACAACAAGTGGAATCTACTAACATATAGATTACATATAGAATACAATTACAGCTACAATGTTTGATGCATATAATTGTGTCTTTTTTTGCTGGAATTAGTATCGTCATGTGTACTGCACATCGTTCTTACGGGTTGTGAACAGGGAGATAACAAGAACGGAGGGAAAAAAGATTTCAAAATTTTAAGATAAAAAGTCAAATTTTTCACTAGATTTTGGAAATTTCCAAAGCCACTGGCGACTTGTTTATAGAGATCAGGTGGGGCGGAGACACATCACATATCAGCCACTTAACGAATTAGAACATTTTCAGAAAATCATTATTGGCATTTAAAATTCTGCTGAAATACAAATGACCTCTAAGTAACCAACCATTATAAAAACCGCATTGAGTTTTCAGCACCTACTGGTCAAAATAGGAACTGCACCAATAAATAATAGAGGTCTATTGGGGCAACGTTCACGCTGCCCCATACTTGGTGTAAGAGCAGCGGAAGGAAGCATTTAACCCATATTCCTTTTTATATCCTGGAAATGTTTCGACAGGAATTAAACGTGGTTCTTATCTCAGTTGCCTATAGCATATAAAAAAAAATCAGGATGCCAAATTTGGATTTTTTTTTTTACTAGATTTATAGCAAATAATTACATGAAATCAAATAAATTTTACCAAAGTGTCTGTCCAGAGCGTCGATGTAGTACTAAGCCATTTCTATTGTAAAGATATTACTAGTAATGTAAGAGGAAAAGGAGGTTTATTTAAGAACAATGGTACACCTGTACACTAAATGATTGTATATTTTGAAAGTTACGGGGTTAGTCAAAAAAATGTAGCTAGCAACTTATTGTATAAGTAAAACACCATAGCTTTTTGACTTGATGTCCTGCCTCACGAAAATAGATGGTTACAAGGCGCTACCTGTCCATTAAGTATAATCGATGTAGTCACACTCATGGGAATGATCTCATTAGCATGACCAAGATGAATATCTTTATAGATCTTTATAGACAAACAGTCTGTTGTTTCTTGGACAATTTCTCCGGCCAAATATTTTTTTAATATAAATATACCGTGTCATCTCGGGTTATTTGCTGTAATGAAGATTTTAAAACCTCAGTCGGAGTTCATGCTGCTTTCCTTTACCACACCTGGATTGATTTTGGGTTTCTTTAAAAAAAAATCGAGTGACTTTGCAGGTTGTGGATTTACGATGACACGAACGAGGACGTGGATTTTTGCCTTGGTGTCTTTTTTTTCTTGTCTTTTTTTTTTAAACATCATCAGCGAAGTGGATTCCAGAGGTCTGGTCCTTCCTTGTCTTTCGTCAAGTCCCAGCTTTGAGGCACCTCCAGAACCTGACGAGTCGACGCACGATGTTTGTGGACTTGACCCGAGTAGAGAAACCATCCTTCCACTATCAGAGCAATACAAAAGAAAAAAAACAAACAAACACAAACGTTTCACTTTCAGGTATTTTACTTCCCTCTTGTGTGAAAGAGATGTGATGATGTAAACACACACACACACACACACACACACACACACACACACACACAATGAAACACTTGATTACGAGGCACGCTTTTATTTCTACACATTTTTTTCTAATATATAAATATTACTCATTTATAGTGCACCTGTGCAATTGTGTAAACTGACCTGGGTGAACTTTTATTAATTATTATTAATATTAATTTATTTATTTTGCAATAATAGATATAAATGAATTGTTTTAACCTATTAAATTATTCTTAATTATTTTATTGTATTCAGAAATATATTCATATATTCACATCGATGTTACATTAACATTTTTTTTTTTACCTTCTGTGAATTATTATTTTTTTTTTCTTTTGATTACGTGCAAATAAAAAAACGGCAATATTTTGAAGCTATTTAAGCATTTAGATATCACAATGTGTGGATCTTTTGCAGTTTTTTTTATTTTTTCTTGCTATTTTATTTTTTTGCCAATCTGTGTTTTCCTGTACAGAGAAATTTCACTCCAGTTGCCTTTGGTTACGAAAAACACGTCATCGGTAGCTAAAGGTACTTTGGTGGACTTTTGCCAAAAATCTGTGATTATGTACAGTATAAGGACCGTTTTATTGGCAGTAATCGTAAAAAATGAAACACACTTAAAGGGCTTGTATTTTGTGGGAGGCTCAAACTGGGGACGTGGGTTGATTTTTTAAAAATTATTATTATTATTATTATTAATTTGAGTTGTTGATAATGAATTATTTGTTGGTTGGGGTTGAATAATAATTTTAGATGTTGATTACACCACATGCATAAACACAATTGTAACTGAGGTATTTATAGTAAAATAAACTAATAAAAATATATAAAAAATACACTGTGCGTTATTGAAGCCACTGAGTACAGCTATTTCTCTTATTCTCTCACTCTCACTCTCTCTCACACACACACACACACACACACACACACACCCTCCCTGCAGGGGTCTAGTTTGCGGTTCCTCTGTAATATGACAAGTTGCATGTTTTGGTCATGTTGCCTGTAAGTTTTGGGACAAAGCCAAGCTGGTGAGGGAAACGTCCGTTTATAGCTGCTATAATGTGAGAACTCTCCTTCTGCACATGTGCACTTCAGACACACCACAGTGCCCAAATCTCAGCTGTAGAACAAAACAGGATGAAACTAAGTGCCCCCTGGGGTTGTTTTGAACCCTTTAAACTCTCCCTCTCCTGGTTCTTTTCTATTCCACGTGGACTTTTTTTTTTTTTTTACTGATATCTATAATGGAAAGTTCGTGCATCACAACATGTATTTTATTGAGGGTTATATAATGGAAATCAAAGGTTCATATCTGAGGTGTGATAAGATAAAACTAAGTGCACCCTGGACATGTACTGATGCACTGCAGACCAGGAACAGCCCAGAAGAGCTGCAGCTGCAGGCCCTGACCCAGTCGTCTAGACGTCACAATTTAGCCCTTGTCATACACGCTTAAATCTTTACGCTTGCCCATATTTCCTCCTTCTAACACATCATTTTGAGGAAAACATTTTACTTGCTTCCTAATCAATATCTCCACCCATAAACAGGTGCCAAGAGATATCCATTGTTAATCACTTCACCAGTCATAATGTTATAATGTCATATTGTTATTCCTGATCGGTGTATATAACCCTCTAAATACAGGTTGTAATGCACAAGCTGAAACGTTTTATTCGCCGATATCAGTAAAAGTACACGTGACATGGAAATCAAACCGGAAAAGGGGCGTGTCCTAGCAATACGATTAGATTTTTATTTGCGTAGCGCCTTGAAGCTTTAAAGAATTAAAAGACTGTTCATGGCTGCTATAATGTAAAAAAAACAACAACCAGTAGACGTATCACAGGATATTAAATGCAACTACAAATGGATAAAAAGTCTGATGTCGCAGTCAACACAAAATGCAAAAATAATTTTCTTTACCACCAGGGGGAGCTACAACATCTAAAAATCTTCTCTGGTTCACTTTATTCCCTGTGATTCATCACATCGCGCATGTTTTAAAATTCCTGAAACATCCCTTCACACACACACACACACACACACACTACTGAGAATGACAGGAGAAAGAATTAAAAGAGAAAATAGATAGAGAAAATAAGAAGAAAGTAAAGAGCGAGTGAATGGGGTTTGCTTTTGGACCTTTTGCTTTTGGATTTTTTACCAAATTCAATATTAGCGTTAGGGAGGTGAATACTAACAGACGTGCACAGCTTCATTCAATCACACTTCATAGCTGAAATCTGAGTTCCTCCTTCATCTAATTTATCTCTTCATTCTCCTTCACCTCCTCCATCTCCTTTACACCCTCCACCCTTTTCACCATCTTCATCTCATCTATTTTCTCCATATTCTCCATGTCCTTCACCTCTTTCACCATCCCCATCTCATACATTTCCTCCATCCTCTCCATCCTTTTCATCTCATCTATTTTCACCAACTCAGCCACATTCTCCATGTCCGCCACCCCCTCTATCTCTACCATCTCCTTCACCTTCTCCATCTCCTTTACATCCTCCACCTTCTTCACCATCTCCATCTCCTTCATCTCATCTATTTTCTCTGTATTCTCCATGTCCTTCACCTCTTTAACCATCCCCATCTCATCCATTTTCTGAATCTCCTTCTTCATCTTCTTTATTCTTTTCATCTCATCTATTTTCTTCATCTCATCCATGTCCTCCACCTCCTTCACCTTCTCCATCTCTTCCTACATCAAACTGAGAGCATCTCTGTGGTTCTCCTGATCTCCCCACTGCATGATGTGAATCTGAAAATGTTGATTTGTTTCTCCTAAAACACAGACCTCAGGTTTTGGGGTGAAAATATAAAGTTCTTACGTTTTACCCAAATTTACAGCATGCGTTCGAGACGTCCACACCAACACTTCACATCCATCTCGATCCACAGATGAAATCTGAAGCGCACAGACACAAGCAGCGATCTATGTTATTAAAATCATACTAACTCGCTCGCTAGCAGGAGCTAGCATATCTGATATTATAGATATGATATCTATAATATCAGGCCGACTCCTGATCTACTCACTAGAATTAGATAAACTCAAACACCTTATAAACCAGTAGCTATCATTACTAGCACATTAGCATCATGCTAACTGCCATGTTGTTCAGTCAATGTCAGGCTTGATAGCATTATTTCAACAGATATATTGTGTGAACTTTTATGTTCAACCTCAAGTTGCAAAATCCAAAACTATAAAATATATAAAATTCTGCATCTAAAACCTTCATTCATGATTCGAGGACTAAAAGTAAAACACAGAAACATAATCATTAACTACCTGTCTTTATTTGTGCAAAGGGAAAAAAACAAACACAGTTTCATTAGCAAACATGTTTCAGGAATAAAATGGAATGAGGAGGAAAAAATTAATGTGGATGCAAAAAAAAAAAAAAACTGCAAACAAACCGGATTAAAAAAAATCCTTTACACTGACCTCACTGTTATACAATTTGTTTTTTTTAAATATTAAGCTCAATAAATACACGTAAGCAATCATGCAGCTGATTTCCTGTTTCGTTACATTATAATACACGTGAAAAATACGCATTATTTTTTCAGTTTCCGCTATAATATTGCACGTTTCTAGTGACTCCGTCGGGTCACGTATAGATATCCGGCTGGGTTGAGGTTGAGGGGATCGAAACCGTAGTAGTGTTGCAGTGGAAAATATCCAGAAACAGACGTTATTCTTCTGTCTGATGGTTTGCTGGGGATGAGGGACGCGTTATAAAGACACAGAATAGCAATGCATAGAAGGTATACAACAATTAAACGAATATGTATTAATGAATCAAATAAAAGGACTAAATACAGTACAAATGATTGAAAGAAAAAAAAAAACGTGTTTAAATAAAAGTGTCGGATCGTCTCGGTCCGGTGAGCTGATCCGGTGAGCTGATCCCGTGAGCTGATCCCGGCGCGGCACGGGTTCGGAACACGTCCCGGACGAACCCCGGATCAGCTCGCTAACGTGTGTGCGTTCCTTCCACGCGGTTACACAGTAAGCGATGCGTCGTGATCCTGTTCTCAAAACAGAATATGAACAGCTGATAGTTATTCCTCCGTAAACTTGGAATCGCCACAGAGCAGCTGAGAAGGTTTGGATGAAGGACGTTGTTAAAAAAAAAAAGAAATAACGAAACCCTGGAAATAAAAACCGTCTGAACAGCAGGTCGATGGATTGTGAAACTGGAAAGAAGGATTTGGGAATGGGAACGAGATCGTGAGGAAAATGGCAAAAAAGGTTTAAGAAATCATTGTGCGTTTTGCGTCGTGTCAGAATTACGACAATTCTCGCGCTAGCAAGTGACGGGATGTGCACCGAACGTCGTTCATATCTCTGACGAAGAGACTTTTACAGCAGCGAGACAGCGACAAAGTTACAGCGTGACACCTGAGTAGGGTTGCAAAGGGGTGGAAACTTTCCGGAAACTTTTCATGGGAACTTTGTGAAATTTGTGCAAATTTATGGGAATTAATTAGAATTTTGCGACGATTTATATCAACTGTATCATATACAAAACTATAAACATTTTGTTTGGTCATAAGCTGATGTGCATGCAAATTAATACAGAATTAAAAAAAAGACATTTTTGATTTAATTGTAAGTAGAACAATTATAGATATTATCGAAATACACCGTTCTTCTGTATGATAACAGAAAACTAGCTAGCAGAAGGTAGAAGAAGAAAGAGCATCACAGCTTGAACTAGCTTGCCTCAGCGTATTGATTTGATTGGCTACTGTATAAATACATGTTGGTATACCAGAGAAAATATATTCACCCGAGTGAGATCGAAAGTTACGTAATCTTTAGACTTAAACACAGAACTATGGCTTGAATATTCCCGTGGCCCTGCGGTAAGTGTGCTGTGTTTATGCGATGAATCTGCAGGGTAGAAATTCAACTGAAACTGCGTTAAATCTGATTGGTTGGATTTTTTTTTAAGTTCCCTGTTATAGGCTCACCTGCAATTTTGAAAAAATTCACAGTGCATTCAAATTAATTCCCGTTCATTCCCATGGCAAGTTTCCAGTCTTGAAAATTCCAGGAAATTTTGCAACCCTAAACCTGAAACGATTGTTAATTACGAAAGTATCGCGATCGATCGAAACAATTCCTTTCTACCGTATGCAGTGTGTGTAGTCTGACATTCCTTCAGTTCGGTTACTTTCTCCAATTAAACACTTAAAAATAAAAAACTGTAAACGCGATTCCGTCTCATCCTGTCGAGTGTACAGTTACAGTAGCTTGCTGTGTAAATCAGAAATACTCAGAAACCAAGATAACAATTACACTACGTCTGAACGCTACGACTGTTACGGATGTATACAATCATATGTACACTGTAATTCTGACACGATTCTGTCTACGCACCATAACCCAAACCTTTTCACCAGGGACAGAAGTGCAACCGAGACATTCTTAGCTACGACATCTCTTCAGAAAGTTGTACAGTACATAATCCTAATCCTGAAACGTTATTAATGAAAATGTTTTACCTTGGTGAGAGCTTCGAAAAGATACGGTTCGCTTGGTATTAGAAATTATTTGTATGTAAAAACCCTGAATGTCTGAAATTCCCCCAAAAAATTTTCGCGCTTAAATTGTTTCAATTTCTACGAATGTGGGTGGAGTTATGGAAGGCTTGCTGAATCATCTACTGATGAACACTAGTGACGGGTCGTTCATGAACGAGTCTTTAATGTGTTTTGGAATAACGAGTCGTCTCAACGAGTGATTCGTTCATTTTTTCAAGGACTTGTATGAGCAAAGCATCGCAAAATCTCCGTAGGTTACGTACTGGAAACAAAATTGAGTAGTTCTGTAAACTACGAGTCGTTCTTCGGTCACGTGACTCACATACACGCTATGCAGTACATTAGAAACAGAATTGAGTAGTTGATCTCATGAGTCCTCTGGGCCGAGACGTTCGTTTGTTTATCACGTGACTCCCATATACTCCGTTTTATATACATATAGAAAATCTTTCGATCTGCTTATCGGAAATGTAGCATTTGATTTTATTTCTGATTGAAGGAACCAAATGAACTAAACGATTTGTTCATTTTGAGAAACAACCAAAGTGATCCGATCTTCCCACCACTAATAAAAACTCAGCAGAAGACTGTAAACCAAAAACAATAAAAACAACAGACTGCCGTTTGGAACCTTCTGTAGAACGATTGTAGCTGGTGAAAGATGCCTTTAACCTCTTCTTCATGTCACTGGTTGCACAAAAACCTATGTTTCTTTCCTCCTGACACGTAATTCAGCATTCGTAAAACGGGAAAAGGAATATCTGAAGTCGAATGGAAACAAGAAAAATTGTGCCGTGTTTGTGTTCACGGATAAAATGTCCATAATTAATGTGTAAAAAAAAACAAAAACAAAACAAACACACACACACACACACACACACAAACATTATAGACTTGGGAATTGAGTGAAATGTAACTTGGTGAATGAGTACAAATACATGAGGATTAAAATAAACCGACACCACTCGAGAAGAAAACACTATAAACGCATAAAGAAACACACTCGCGCGCACACACACAGATAATCAAGTGGAAAAATAAAAGAGCGGCACTTGTGAGCGGTGTAGATAAAAGATGTCGGCTGCAGGTGGCGTCAGTGCATCACTACGCACATCACTACGGCCTTTTTCTCCAACCGTGACCAAAAACGACACGGAATAAAGACGATGAAATTACAAAACAAAAATAGAGAATGTTTCCTTTTGCATCTCGAACCACAACAGAGAGAGAGAGAGAGAGAGAGAGAGAGAGAGAGAGAGAGAGAGAGAGAGAGACAAAGAGAGATACAGAGAGAGAGAGAGAGAGAGACAGAGACAGAGACAGAGAGAGAGAAAAGCGAGACAGAGAGAGAGAGAGAGAGAGAGAGAGAGAAAGAGAAAGCATGGGAATGTGATATTGTCCAAAATGGAAAGGACAGAAGGAGTTTTGGTGGGAAAAAAAAGAGACACGCTAAAACACTTAGCGTGAAAAATACCAACCGTAAACTTAGTAAACACATTAATAATAAAGCAAACTACATACAGACAAACACGTGAGTCCAGAATACGAACTCTTAAGGTGTTTAATTACACGTAAAGAAAAAACCTGCACATGGTTTCATGCGATAAAAGAAGCGTTCTTAAAAGACCAAAACTCAACCACTGCTGGTCTGTACAAAATCTGCTTTATTATTAATGTGTTTACTGAGATTGGTCTTTTAAAAGACTTTGGTTTTATCGCTTTATTAAGCCACGTTAAGCTTTTTCCTTAATGGTTAATAGGAGAAAAACACGTAACGCGTAATTAAACCTGCTATGTTCGTATTCTGGGCTCCTCTGCTTGCCTATACATCATTTACTTTATTATTCATGTGTTTATTGAGTTTGTTCTTTAAAAAAAAAGTTGTATTATAGAATTAGCTCACGTTTTAGGCGTTTGAAGATGCCCCCCCAATAAAAAAAAAAAAAACCGTACACACGGGTTTGAAAGCTACTGGCTCGCGTCAGGGATCGGGATCTAAACGCCGGGGAATTGAAATTGCGAGGACGTTCTGTTGAACTGAAGTCTGTGGCTCGGATTTCGCTCAAACAAACAGAACCGGTGGAAATGAGTGCATTGTGTTGCTGAATTTTTGTAAATGGTGAACGTTGGTTTGTGTACAGGACGAGGCGTGGGGGAGAAATAAAAAAAAAAAATACATTGAAAAACATAAACATGGCTAGACGTCTGATTGAGAGAGACGTGACGGCACATATGAAGGTTGTGCTTTGGGTGGGTGTGTGGTCAGTGGTCTGAGCCTGACTTTGTAACTCGTGGGTACGCGGCTACAAAACATCACATCCGATGCTTTTCCTTCATAAACCTGATGACCAGCAGTGTTGTGTTTATTCACGATCTTAAATGTGTCTGATGTGTGCATATATGAATATATACACTGGTCACTGAAGTGTGTGTTTATAAATGTGTGTGTGTGTGTGTGTGTGTGTGTGTGTGTGTGTGTGTGTGTGTGTATAATAAGTGATCTAGCTCTCCCAGTCGGTGCATGGCAGCCCCTCGTCCTCGGACTCGGACTCCGGTGAAGCCTCCTTGATGCGGCGCAGGGCTTCGTGGATGCTGCGCGTGAGCGGGTCGCTGGATTCGGTGCAGCGTTGCTGCTCGTGATGCCGCACCTTCTTGAGCTTCACGCCACGTCGGATCTGAGCCAGGATGTTGTTCCCGTCGTCCTCGTCTGGATCCGGGGCGAGAACCCGCAGCTCGGCTTTGCGCAGGTGGAAGCTTCCGCGCTTCAGGCTGGCCAGGACTTCGTCCATAGGAGAGGACGCTGTGGACAAGAGAGGTGATTTAGGGCTGTGGCGCAAATTACATGCGACATGTTCAGTTCCATTTAATGTGCATTGATTGGAAAAGGTTTGTAAATCACTCCACTTCAAAACGCACCCTTTACATACCCTGTCTTACTCAGTCTTACTATTGAAGATTAAAAAACAGTTTAAGAACTTCCTGTCGTCTCACCTCTCCTCCACTGGGATGACTCGAGAGAGGACGTCTTCCTCAGTTTTTTGCGAGCGTTCACAAGCTGACTGCTGTCGAAGTAAGCGAGCGGAGAATGGGCCGAGAGGGCTTTCTGCTTTGGGTTGGGACACGGGGCTGCTCGCTTGTCCCTCCCCTCGTCCTGACCCGAGTGTGTCTTCAAGAGAGGGAGGAGGAGGTGGAGGAGGAGGAGGTGGAGGAGGGGGAGAGATCGGAGAAGTGGATGAGTCCAGGACCTGGCGCTCGGTAAGCATGGGCAGGGAGGATGGCCCGAGCGTTTCAGGGATGGGTGGGATGTTCGAGGGTAAAGACGTGAACCCTTCGGGTCTCTGAAGCTCCGCAATGGCAGCGGAAACTTTCAAAGACGCCGGGGCATCGTCCGTCTGCACGCTGGCCACCTGCGTCTGGGGCTGGAGCGCTTTCGCGGCCATTTGTGCGACACCGCTTTTCTTTCTGACGTGTGCCAGACGCAGGCGTGTGGACTTCAGGGTGACCTGGCCCGGGTAGCGCTATGTGGAATGAAAGAACACCGAGAGTTCAGCGTCCCTGCAGATATTTCATAGATGTTCACTGAGTTGAGTAAAAAGAAGGAACCTGTTTGAAGCTGCGCAGTCTGTCCAACGTCTTCTGTCTCTCCTGGCTGACTCGTGTGTTCCTCACCTCCTCTTCCTCTTCCTCCTGCTGCACAAAAACAAGCATGAGCTCTGGTTTATTCCATTATATATGTCTCAGGCAGAGCAGAGATTCTCGAGACAGACCAAAGTTACTGACAGACACTGTTTTGATTTAAACGAAGTGCATTAAGACATAACTGCAATAGATTTTAATATAAAGGAGAAGCTAGTTTTTTTGTTTTTTTTTTAAGGTGTACCTGCCGCAGAGCATGCTGGGAGTCGAGGTCCTGGCCGCTCTGGCGTTGCTGCAGTTTCTGGGTGTGATTGACAATGCAGATTTCCTGATAAAAAAAAAAAAAAAAGCCCATTAACCTCCAACCTGATTATCATCAAACTTTAGAACAGACTGTGTCTCAAATCCACTGTCATCAAGACTTTGGAAGGAAAGCAGTTTCTAAAGGTTCCTAGATCTTAATTAGTAGCTCTCGCCTCCAGACGAGGAAGTTCAACTTCAAGTTTATTGCTATAACGCATTTCCCAATGGACATACAGAATGTAAGGATTCTAGATACGAAAAAATCTAGATGTGATGACTGTGGCAAGAAAAAACTCCCTTAGATGGTATGAGGAAGGAATTTTGAGAGGAACCAGAGTCAAAAGGGAACCCATCCTCATCTGGGTGACACCAAAAGTGTGATTATAAAAACATTACAAAACACCAGAAAGAAAGAGAGAAATATCATGAGCACCGGAGTGTGTGAATATGAGTAATGTCCTTTCTACTATGTTCTACAGTCAGCAATAATCCTCAGCAACTCAACTTCTGAGATCCATCACCAACTCCTCCAAGCCTTTAAATGTTCAATAATGGAGAAACAGCATATGTAGAATGTTATATTGAGTGCCGATTAACAGGTTGTATCTCTGTGGGGACCCCTAAGGGGAGAAGCCGAAAGAAGCAGAGGAAGAAGACGACGATTAAGAGGTTGTTCAGGTCTGACACGTGGTTCCCCTCTGCCACAAGATCTTATTGAGCTGCTAAATCACACTGCAGGCTATCACACTCAGACCAGATGCTAACTGATAATTTCCACATACATAAGCTCACACGCACCACCGTTTTTTAGCTGCGTCTCATGCCTGTCTCTCTGCCAAATCTTTTTTAAATAAAGCATACAGATACTGGATAAATCAGACATGTCAACAAACTGTTATAACTTTAATAATATTCAATGTAAAATAGCACTAAATTTAATTACAAATACAATAAAAACTAAAAGACGTGCATTCAAATTTAAAGTAACACTCCAAATAAATAAAAAGTTACATCCAAAATGAATGTAAAAAAAAGACACTTAATAACACGTGATTCGCTCTAGAGGGCGCTCTCGCACTGCATAGCGTAACCCGGAAGAACTATCTGTATGGAATTTTGCCTATAGGCGGTAGTTCCAGCAATAAAATACTGGTTATAACCTTTCGACAAACGAGGACTAATTTCAGCTCCTGGACTAATAAAGTGGACTTTTTTTTTACATTATTTGTAAACTGTACAGCAGCACCTTTGCACGTGTGCACGAGTTCTACGCTGTGATTGGCTGCTACCTTTTTGGTTTTGAGGTAGGCTTTCTTGGCAGTGATGCGTCCCCTCCTGGCCTCTAGCTGCCGCGTCCTCTGCTGCAGCTGCACGAGCTCGTCTCTCAGGGGCGCAGGAGCGAGGAACGCCTCGTCTGTGGCCTGCAGGGCGTCAGGACTTTCGTATGCGTCATAGTAAACCACCTCATCCTGCCTCTCTGCGTGCAAAACACAAATAAAACGTGTAGAAAACATAGTTAGCAAAACCAACAATGCAAAATCAACATTGTGAGATGAACTTCTCCACTCTATGCTGTAGGGTCTTGCGAGTTTTGTACACGACTGAAACGATAATTAAAAGCACCCTTGTCATTATCAGATTTTTTCCATATACCGATAGACGATCATAATTTGAGGGAAATAAATATTTTCTTTCGTATAAAGTGGCCATCATTTTGTTTTTACTTCATGACCCAACACAGATTCAGGTTCTTTGTTGCTGACTTTACTGATATTTTGATTATAGTTGCCTGGTGTGTTTCTTTGTCCAGCATGTGGTGCAAGTGAGCAGCTCCAAGCATTAGTCACTCACACGCACACACATTTTGAAAAACAGCTGCTGGTGAGAGGTCTGGTGAATCAGCTGAAAGGTGGCTCAAATCCCACATAAAGCATGCAATTTTTTCAAGGGACCTGCATGCGACTAACCGGTCAACTGTCTGCGCAGACTCTGCAGCTGTGCAGTCAACAGCAATTCCTCATACTTCAGGATCTCAAACTGGATCTCGTAGAGCTGCAGCTGCAACTCGTAGTACAGCGCCTCTAACTGGTCCAGACGCGCCATGGCGTCCTCGCCATCCTCAAGCCCCTGCATCTGAAAGACAAGGGGGTAAAAAAGTTTAGGATGTTCACCTGCAGGGGTCCTCAAACTACGCCCAGCCTGCATTTGGAGCGACCCTCTGAACAATATTCTGTGAATTTAATTTTAAATATGTTTTACTCAAATGATATCTGTATCTGTTGGCTTTCAAATAAAAAGCACCAATAGTTGATTGCAGGAACTATCGGCAAAAAACGATACGGGTAGTCAGATCTACTGCTGCTAGACACTCCGTGTCATTTCCTGTTACAGACTGACCCCCATTAAAGAAAGGAAAAATGATGTGGCCCTCAGCGAAAAAAGTTGGGGGGACCCCCTGTTCTATGATCACAAGCGTATATACTGTACATGGGGTAATCACGTGTGTACGTGTGCATACCTCCTCTCTGAGCCCATGCTTCCTCTGTTCCAAACAGATCTCTTTGGCACGCATCAGTTGCAGTGTCTCCTTGGAAACAGCGTACTGCAGTTTCTCCATGCGCTCCACTGCTGCACCCCAGGCCGCCTTCCCGAACTTCCTCTGGTCAGCTCGCATCCGCTCGTACATCACTGCGAGACGAGACGAGACGTGCGATGTTATTCGATCGGTTTGTCACGGGCTGCTCCTGCTTTCACAGCCAGGCAGGAGAGCATTCACAGCCAGTGAGGTTACTGGGAAAAACACAGACCCTGAGGCCTCCACTTCCTGGAAGTGTTATTGACTAGCCAAAGGTCTCACGGGGGAAAACCGAGCGCTGCTGTCTAATGTGTCAGGAATACAATATGAAATTATTTTCCCCAGTTTCAACGTGAGGGAGTTTTTCTGCACACAGCAGCTTCTTTATATGGACCAACTGATGTGACTATGATGAGGACTGAGCTGTGATCCTCAGTGCATCTCAGATCAGCAGGTTCTTGTGAATCTGTACATACATGCTCAAGAAGGGAAATAGATAGATAGATAGATAGATAGATAGATAGATAGATAGATAGATAGATAGATATAGATAGATAGATAGATAGATAGATAGATAGATAGAGAGGAAAAAAGACAAAGATAGAGAGAATGAGAAATGGAAAAATAAAGATGGAAATAAAGATGGATGGAAAGCAAAAGACAGTGAGAGACAGAGTTGGAGAGTCAAAAAGCGATAGAGCACAAGAAAAAGAGAGACAGAGTGCAAGAAAGACAGGACAAAAAGAGAGAGAGAGGTATAGAGATAGAGAGCAAAAAAGAGTGTGACAGATAAATAAAGAGGGAGGGGGAAGAGAAAGAAAGAGATAAATAGAGAGAGAGAGAGGGAGATAGAGAGAGAGAGTTATACAGAAAGAGAGCAAAAGAAAAAGAGAGAGAGATAGAGTGCAAGAAAGAGATATAGAGAGAATGGGGGAGAAGGATAGAAATAGACAGCAAGGGACAGTGACAGATCGATAGAGTGTGAGACTGCACAAAAGAGAGAGAGAGAGAGAGAGAGAGAGAGAGAGAGAGAGAGAGAGAGAGAGAGAAAGATAGAGAGAAACAGAGTCAGCATGGTTTAATACCTTTCTGTGCCCTCGCCGTGGTCTCGAAGTACTTCACCGTGAGGTCCTGGATCGACAGCACTGCAGTGTGGGCCTTCCTCTGCCAGTCCTCATCCTCCCTCCTGAGGGCTTCGACCCTGCGTGGACCCAAATACTCCGTCTCCAGAGAGATCTGAACACAAACCCACAGACAGATGAAGAAACAGAGCGCTTTCTGCAGATACTCATCCTGTTCTCACATCCTGGTCTGAGAATGTTCATCCTCACACCTTTTCACCTTCACACTGGGGATTTGGAAAACATTTGGAGAACTTTTTTCAGGAACTCATTAAGAAACCGAGCATACAAGTTAAAGTGCACCTTTATTTTTAATTAAAGATCCAGGACTGTATTTCTGAGCTTTACTCTAGTTACTAGAACCATTTTTTTTTAGTTCCCAGACCAGAGTAGGAACTTTTCTTCAAACCATGGATCCATCTACCAGGATGGACCTCGCTGCACTGAACCTCAGTGAAATCAAACTCTAGGGACTAACCTTCTAATCTTCTCATCTGCCATTTTATAAGTCATTTTTATTAAAAACGTAATATCTTTGTGGAAACATGGGCCGGGATCTCATCTAGTACCTGTGTACTTTTTTAGTTCCTCACAAACACACACACACAGACCACGTGTGCATATTTGCAGGATGACACAAAGCAGGGAAATTCATGACCGAGCTGACACACAACAGGGCCTCGTTCTTATTTAGGCGAGCAGGAGAATCTAAGATCTTGGCAAGGAGGATCTCCAAAGCCTGCGACCGTCACCTGCTTAGAGACAGATCTTGCTCCAGGCTAGAACTTGCGTAAACAAGAATCACTTTTATTAGCGTCTCCCTCGAGGCCTTCGAACGATTTTAGTCTACTTAGTAAATAAACACACAGGAGCTCCGATGCGGTTCTGCGTATCCTGACAGTTACAGGATCAGGAAGAGAAAAAAAGAAACCATAACGTTGGTGTTTTTGTCCTCAAGTCTTTGGTCGCTTCACCTGAGAGGTCACAAGCATGAGGAACTTCCACGTGTCTCTCAGACACACACACATGATTATAAACCACAGCTGGGTGTTGTGAGGAAGCTGGAAAAACAAGTTGTTGAGACACACATTTCAACCCATATCGATTTGAGGAACGAAGGGAAGAACAAAGAAGGTAATCCAGGGTTTTTGACAAGGAAAACATCGAAGTGCTAATAAACAATATACAGTCAAAAGTATTGGGACACCTGACTCTTCCAGCCAGATGTGGATCTTCACCGAACTGTTACCATGTTGCAATTTACACTACCGTACTTTATAAACTATGCAGTATATATATGTATGTGGACACAGAAAAAAAACGAGCTCTAGCACGGAGACAATTTTTTCAACCGCTGGCGAGAGTAAGGCATCTCACATGGTACATCCGTACACTCTGGCAGCTTCCCAACGCCTCGTACAGAAATTCGAACCATCTTAACTCGGGGACTACCTGCATAAGGAACAAACTTATAGGCACTATATTTTACACTCATTCATACAACTTTGCACCTTTTCATCTCCATAAAGCTGCTTTGAGACAACGTCTAATTGTTAAAAGATCTCTACAAATAAAAATGAATTAAACTGAATTATTGAAAATGTTAAATGTGAACGCTGACTGAACCCCAGGCCTCCTCACATCACCTACATCAGTACCTGACTTTACTAACACCCTTGTGGCTAACGGAGAACAAATCTCCACAAAACCCTGTGGAACATCTTACCAGAAGAATGGAGGTTACTATAACAGCAAATGGGGATTCAATGTGGAAAATTATGTTCAAAAAGATGTTCAAAAAGTTCAGGTGGCCACAAACTATGTGGTGTAGAGGATAAAGTGAATAAAAAAAAAAAAAAAAAGATTCCTAGCGTGTGTTGGTGAATGAGACCGCTGATTGTTTTCCAACCTGTACGCCAAGCAAAAACAGAAAACAGTGAGTGAAGCACGTGTCTGGTGTGAGCTGGACGACATAATGACAAGCAGCTCCTGCAAATTTCTTTCCAGACGAAGCGTCCGCCTTGAGCCCCTCCTACGTCTTCTCTGATTGGCTCGCAGTGAAAGTGAATGCTGCCAGGCGTCTTTGCGCGTCTCGTGTCTTTTCCCCTTCAATAAATGTGTTTCTTTGCTGGCCATTGTTTTTGCAAATCTCTTGTTTGCAAAAAGGGTAAGAAAAAAAAAAAAACACGCGGCTAAGCCGTAAAAAAAAGAAATGTTGGCACCGGACTGTTAGCACATTTACCTAGCCAAACGTCCTTTTTTTTTTACGTTCGTGGAAACGTAAGTGCGGAATTCCTTTCCAATTTTTTATGATATTTATTGATATATATTTATTTATAGCAGAAGATCTTCCACTCCAACCCATGGAAAGCAGATTTTCATGGAGCAGGATTTGACCAAAGATTTGGGTCTCCAAGTTCAACTGAAGAGAAAACTGAATTCTCAGATCCAAAGACGTCCTATACAATTGTGTCCCTCTGACTTCGTGGGAACAGTTCAGAGAAAATATTCTGAAATGGCTAAAATATTCATGTGTCCCAATACTTTTGTCAGTTTAGTGTATTTGATATTACAAATCTGTACAGGTTAAAATATTCATCATGCATTTTTAAGGCTCAGAGTGTTCCAAGGTTTCGTGGTGTTGCCATAGCAACTATTAAAGCGAATAGAGCGGTCATTTAAGATGATGTCAGTTTCTGCTGTGTCACAGCTGGGAAAAAAAACTCATTTGAATGATAGGAAGCAGATTTTATATATATATAAAAATCATTTTTCCTGTTGGATTTCTTTCCACCAGTGGTGGATGAAATACACAAAGCATTTACTTGAATTGAAGTTGAGATACACAGTAAAATATGACTCAAGTAAAAGTCTCCCTTTAAACTTTCACTTGAGTCAAAGTACAAAAGTTTTTCCCTTCATATGTACTTAAGTATTACTATGTACTATGATTTATTATAACTATAATGTTCCTGTTATCATTTTTATCACAAGATTCTTTACTGAATCACCTCAGTTTATGTGTAAAGACTCGAATGTGACTCTCAGCACACTGATCTATTAATAGAATGATATTAATGACTCAAACACTGATTGATTTCTGTAACAATGTTCATGAACCCAAAACTTTCTTTTCAACTACTTCAGAAAAAACGTGTAAATGAGGTCACGTGTGTTGTGGTGAGTTCGAGTCTGGAGAGTCTTCATCATTTATTCCTCTGTAAATGTTCTGCTTGATGTTGAACTGATGCTGAACTGTATGTTGGTGATCAGTATGTTGGAGATTACCAAGCACCAACTCGCTACATGTTTCACCAGTTACGTTTTTATCCTCGTAAATAAAAATAAATGTCTGATTTTACTGAATGTAGTTGAGTACAAATTTTAATATTTGACTTTGAAATTTAGTGAAGTTACAGTAAAAGTCTCCCCAGATGGAAACACTTCAGTAAATACAGATACGCCAAAAAGCTACTTTTTGCAGTAATGAATCACATTTAATGTCCACCATTGTTTTCCGAACCCTCCTGATTGTCGTACGCTTCATTTTTAACACGTTGTGTGCTACGATTGTTTGTTTTTTTTGTCCTGAAAACATGCCTTCGATGAAACTTTCCTCAAAACCACTGAGATAGGATCAATCAGGCACTGAGTTTTTTGACTGCTATGCCTTGGAGTTGAAAACCGAGTCTCTCCCAGACTTGAAACCAAACACAGCTCTTCCTCATTTTCTTGGAAATTCTCACTGAAACAAATTCCAAATGTGTGTGTGTGTGTGTGTGTGTGTGTGTGTGAACTTCCTAAACCCGAGCATACACGCCCATGCAGGGTTTCTGTATCCGCATGGTTTAAAAATACTCTAATGCAAAACAGATGCTGCCATGGCCTACAGTAGGTCACATGTACACACACGCTTGACATGTTTCTCTAACATTATGAGGACCTTCCATTGCGTATCAATTCAGTTTAGTGACTATGCGACACCTTGGTTTAATGACCTCAGGAACTAAAATGAAACATTTGGTCTCCACCAAGCTATAAAAACACGTTCCCCCAACACCAAACACACAAGATTTCATTACATTTGAAGGTGAGAGTGAGACGTCTGGAGAAGCACTGAAAAGTGAGACTTAAGTCTCGTGAGTTAGACGTGAGCTCGCAGCTCAGGAATCTTTTATTTGAGATGGCACGGACGTGCACTGCGACTGGCACCGCACGCTCCATTCTTCTGCCTTTTTTCCCGACATTCCTCGCGTTCTTGTAATCAAACACTTCGAAAAGACAAAGGCATGAAGTGGACGGAAAATAAAAACTCTGGATGACCTGAGACGAGGTTATAATGTAAAAAAAACAACAACAAAAAACACCATAATCCAGGACTGAGCACTGACGTCATGATGGAGTACCAGGTACCCATCATGCATTGCGGTAGGAGAGCGAAGGGAGGGTGAGTGATGATGTAATGAGGTTTCAAAGGTGGGATGGATGATAATTATAATAATTTATATAATTTTTATATATATATAATCATCTGCTGCAAAGTCCCAGGTTCTCGTCCATATGAGCCAACGCTTAGCTGCGGTCTCGAGTCTCGGACATGCGATGCGAGCCAACCCCCAAAATTTGGCATGTGATATTAGAAAAACATCTGTAACTGGGAAACAAAAGCACAAAAGTGGATAGGAGGAGCTTACTTCCGCTCCCCCTGTCAATCAAATTAGCCAAGAAAAGTGTTTTGAAAGCTATATTATCTCGGTTAGATTTTCTAGTGATCACCGCTCTGCTCCATCTTACCTGCCACATCTCTTATTCATGCCTGTGCTTGGGTCCTGTCAGAAACACGATAGTGACGGATGGTGTATGTCTTTGACACTCGATAACCCCGTCTCATTATGCCTCGTTTGCCGAGGGGCATGTGTTCCCCCTGTGCGTCCACCACCCATGGATTTATCGCTCATTCATCCCACGTGCTTTCATTCATTCGTTCATGTGTGCACTCGGTAGAGGGTGGATCAGGTACCATATGTTCATTAACTTCATTAGCTTTACAAGAGAGCCTGGGAAGAACGAGTTTGCTCACATGCTAGACACAGGATATAAGATGGAGATAATATATGTTATGCCAATAACGGCAACGACTTGGGAGCTGGAACCAAAACCGGTAACATATCCTGTAACTCCCACTTCCTCTTTTTATTCCATATCAACTATACAGACAAAACTTTCTTTTACATCTGACCATAAGATCTGTGGACACCTGACCAACTGACCAGGAAAGTGGAAGCTTAGTAGTTTTTGGCATTGGATTGTGGATGTGAAGGTCTTGAGTTCAAATCCCAGCCACATTAAGCTGCCACGTCTGGGCCCTTGAGCATGGCCCTTACCCTCTGCTCAGTTGTATAAATGTAAGTCTTTTCAGGTAAGGACGTCTCTTGTAAAATATATATAAATTAGATTTGTGCTTTTTTTTTAACATCCCATTCCACATTTTGTCCCCATTTGCTTGAAATAATGGCATGTCGCTCTGTACTTTACTCGGTGGCACAAAGGGGGAAAAAACATTGATATGGAGGAAACGTTGGCTACAGAATGGGCTTTTGTTTAGCCACAAATAACAGGTGGTCAAAGTGCGAGCTATTTATGGTTGGGTTGTGTGTGTGTGTGTGTGTGTGTGTGTGTGTATGTGTGTGTCTCTGTGTGTGTGTGTGTGTGTGTGTGTGTGTGTGTGTATTCACGAATACATTTGTTTGTGCATGTATTTGTTTTTGCTACATGCAAGCACCTGAAAGCGTGAGTTTTCTCACACACAGATGTGCCAGAGTGTCGTGTCGGCACGTGATTTTAAACTCCGTCCTCCCTGCTACTATTAGTCCCGTTGATCGCATGCAAAGCACATGCAAAGCACACACACGGCTTTGTTTGCATTACACAGACCTGAATAGTGAGGATGGAGGACGTACCAACCGTCTAAATTGGGGGTGGGGGGGGGTGATTTGCATACAGCTTGTCTCGGTTTGTGTCAAGAGATTATGTGATGAAGTAGGACAGTGTTATTATAGTACACTAATACTCAAATGTACGCCGGAAGACGTCTCGGATCTGAGACGTGCTATTAGAGTTTAAAAGCGTTTTTTTCCAAACTGTTCCCACAATTTCGGATAGCATAAAATTTTCTCTTCAGGTGAACTAGGAGACGCAAACCTGTTCCAGCAGGACAATGCCCCTGTGCACAAAGCCACGAAGATATGCCTTAGAGATCGGCCGATTCATCGGTTTTGCCGATTAATCGATAGTTGAGCGATAGTTTTGCCGATAGTTGATTTCTGGAACTATCGGCAAAAATCCCTACATCTCTCAGTTTCATTCTTTTCACTCTTTTTCTCTCTCCTTCTAAACACACAGTAAGTTTTCCTTGTCTATCTGCAACTTGCGCGCCGTACAGTTCTGTCTGATTCTTCCAGAATCTGCTATGGATTAAGCAGCCTGCCAACACCCCACTCCGCCATAACCCCTGCCTTGTGTTTTCATTTCTTTTCTTTTGTAGTGGATTTGTTAGCGTATTGCTTAGCAGCGAGGCACAGGGAGCTGTTCTGTGTCAGGATTCGCGCCAGCAGCCGAGCTTTAAAACCTTGGCACAAAACTCCAAGTTGCCCGAGACGACTGGCTCAAAGCATGGCTGCGCTCTCGTCTACACTCTGCGCTCTAATCAGGAGCTGTGGAAGCTCAGAGGTTAAGGTCAGGGGGGACAAGCCCCAGTATCGCCAAGCTGCTGTTGAGCACTCGACTCTGGTGCTCTGTCTAGTGCTTCCTGTTACTAATCCGTACCGCAAAAATAAAGCTTTTAAACAAAATCCAGTTTAGACCGCACCATGACCTTGACCTTGACCTTGACAACACAAATGAGATGCACACAAATAAGAACCAGAGACAGTGTGAGAAACAGGAATGGAGAACGATTTGAGATATTTGACCTTGCTGTGACCTTAAACCTTTTTTGGCTCACTTTCAGAATGTTGTCTCACATCTTGCCTATGTTACGTCTACCATCATGTCTGTCCTGTCTGTGTCTTCTACCCTTCATCTCACTCTCTCTTTCTGTTTATCCAGCATCCTTTCTCTCTCTCTCTCTCTCTCTCTCTCTCTCTCTCTCTCTCTCTCTCTCTTAATTAATCCCACATCCGGTTTCTGTTATTGCCCCCTCTTCTGTGTCTTCCACCATCCCACTCACTCTCTCTGTCCTGCATTCTTTCTTTCTCAGTCTGTGTCTTGTATCCCCTATCTCTCTCTCTCTCTCTCTCTCTCTCTCTCTCTCTCTCTCTCTCTCTCTCCGTGTCTTATATCCTTTATGTCTCCCTATCTGTTATATCTGTTTTTCTATCCCTCCTGCTTTTCTTTGGTGATTTGTCCCACATCTAGGTTCTGTGAATCTCAGTGTTTGTTCTGTCATGTCCCTCTCACTCTCTCTTTCTCTTCCTCTGCAACCTTTCTTTATCCCTTTCTCTCTTGATTTTTCCCACATCTGGTGTCTGTGTTAAATCGTACTTTTTGTCCAGTCTGTGTGTCTCTCTCTCTCTCTCTTACTCTCTCTCTCTTACTCTCTGTCCCGTCTGTGTCTTCTCTCCTTCCAACTCTCTATCTTTCTCTCCCAATCCCCAGTACTACGCTTCCCTTAATAAAATTATCCCAGTCGATTATGAAGGTCACCATGGCAACCCGGCGCAAACAGGAGGTCGTGACCGCTTCGATTACACGCTGTATCCTAGAGTAATCTGATTGAAGAGAGGAATCTGAAAAGAGATCAAAGTGTACAAGCGACTGCGCTGCGGGTGGGGCGAAGACGCCGACGCGACCTCCACGTCGCAATACATTCACCGTGAGATGCTTTTCTGATGACGCCTGATTCATTCAACCCGCGTCTGTAGCTCAAATATATTTGTAGAATTTGCACAGAAAAAAAAACACAATTTGCATTCGTTTCAAATCCCCAGTTAAACCTTAATGCATGGAAAAACTGCTTGTGTTTTGAAACTGCTTGTGTTGGTGTACATCTCCAAATAGTAACGATGTGTGTGTGTGTGTGTGTGTGTGTGTGTGTGTGTGTGTGTGTGTGTGTGTGTGTGTGTGTAACCTTTATTTGTTGTCTGCGCAGCATGGCGAGCTCTCGCATATCTCGGAAGGGCTGTAGAAGGTAGTGGTAGAGTTCAGTGGTGGCCTCCACCAGATCGCTGTAGGCCTCATCCTGCTCCGAGTACAACTCCAGCAGCTCCACCATGCTCTCCATGCCTCGCTGCTTCTCCAACAGCTACACAGAGACAGAGACAGAGTGAGACATCATATTATATGTACAACACAAAATACATTTGTCACTTTTACTTATTATTTGTAAAATGTTTGAAACCCCATGACTTGAGACAAAGGAGAAGCCTGGATGCCTGAGACGAGCAGATTTCATGACTGGATCATTTTTTAGAATTCATTTTCAGTAACCATGGCAACAGAATAAAACCTGCCAAATGCAAACATACACCAGAAACCTATGGTACGATCTATACTACATGGCCAAAAGTTTGTGGACACCTGACCATAACATTCCTATGTGCATCTTTTCCGCAATAATCTGCATTTGCTGTTAGAAAAAACTCCACTCTTCTGGGAAGATGATACACTAGATTTTCATAGTGTGCTTGTGAAAATTTGTGCCACAAGGGTGTTAGAAAATGTAGGATCATCGATTCATCGATATAAAAAAGTGTGCATCGGATACAAGTTAGCATTTGTATCGTTTTGCGTAGATTTTACCATATTTTTTTAATGTATAAATTTTTGCTTATTATAATGCATTTGTCTATATATAATTACTGGTAGATGTGCGATACTTTTATTATTTACAAAGGGACCAATCATGTATGACCAATATTTAATATGTAGATTGATTTCGCTTCTCGAGTGCGTTCTCTCAGCACCGCTGTCGCTACGTGCACACGAGGCATTACAACACTACGGAGACCGAGGCGTGTCCTGAGAGTCACATAGAATACAGATTAACATGGCAGAGGTAGAGCTGCGTCTTCCTGGAGACAGAACAGGAAAAGAACGTCTGGTCCTTTTTTTGCACTACGAAGGCGTGTTTGTGAAAGGGACATGCGTTAGAAGGCAGAAGGCTCTCAAGTAAATTGATTTGCTGTCTGTGTGAACCAAAAAAAAATGATTAAACTATCTGTACCATGTTAAATTGCAGAGCATCGTATTCTTTCCAATACATTAAATCACATTGCTCCTTCCTGCACTTCACTCAAGAGGAAAAACTACAGACGCAGCTCATATACAATTAATATATATATATATATTTTTTTTTTGAAGGCTAACTGTTTTTGACCTAGCTTTTAGGAAAACCTTCGAAAAAAATTCATAGGATGACAGATGTGGTCGTCGAGTGACTGCAGGATCTGGTGTTGCTCATAACGGTTAACCAGGAAGCACATCTGTACTGTCAAGCATGCAACTAAAAAGGCATTAGAAACACTTTTGGTGTGAATTGGCCATTGTTTCTCGAGCCCTTCTTAAGCTTGTGCTTCCACACACACACACACACACACACACACACACACACACACACACACACACACACACACACACACACACACACACACTATGGTGTTAGCTTGCCGAGAGGAAACACTGGCTGATTCAGCTCAAACACTGCTCCCTCTGTTTACCTTAGTCGCTGGTCACCGTGGAGAGGGGGAGCTCGCAGCCCGGCTCGTGTCAAAGGTCACTTCGGATAGAGCCAAACATGCCTTGCATTTATCTCCTCATTACTTACTGTGGGGACGTGAGGACCTTGTTTGCCCCCAGTCAGCCTGGCCTGTGTATCTGTCAGTCATAATGAGGAGACGTGGGCTATGCCAATTCCAGGGATATGTTTGGAAGGATTTTCATGATCAAGGTATTATTTAAACAAATGTAAATCATCCGTCTCAATCCCACCCGTTTGCCTTGTTCAAACCAACCACCTGCATGTCTCCTGTCACCAACATCCATAAACTGCTTCCTTGGTCCTCCTCTTCTCCTCCACCCTCAGCATTCCTTACCCGATATACCCCATGTTCCTTCTCTGCACATGTCCAAACTATCTCTCTCACCTCGTCTCCAAAATATCCTGCACGGTCCTTCTAATAAACTCATTTCTAATCCTGTCCATCCTCATCACTCCAAATGAAACCCAAGCCTCTCTTTATCTCTTTTTCTCAATGCCACTGTCTCGAAACTGTCCACCATAGCAGGTCTCACCACTGTCTTATTAAAACTAATGTAAATCGTTCCTTCTTTACACACGTCACAAATTCTCCTCTGAGGTCTGTCTCTACCAGTCCTGCCTGAACACAGCATCGTGTCCACCTGAGCAAACATTCAGTATCATCTGGGTAATAACACACACACACACACACACACACACACACACACACAGCTGTGATAAAAAAAGAGCTGATTCTGTAGAGTGTTGTTCTGCTAATCTGAGGTCGGTTTACCGCATCCATTAAATGTCCTCCATCAGGCTGATAAAAGTAAGTCATCACACAAACATCCCTTAAACCCTGTAAACTTTATTTGTAGATTAACTTACATATGGGCACAAGCTCAAGTACATGGAAAAACAATTATAGGGACTTTTGGCTTTTCCAGTCAAATATAGTTCTTCCTCAAACAATGTCTTTGGATGCAGTAGCATGATATTTTCCCTTCACTTGAACTAGGAGACCTGAACCTGTTCTGGCATGTCAGCGCACCTGTGCACAAAGCCGACTCCATTAAAAATATTCTTTACATGGTTTCGTGTGGAAGATCTCCTGTTATAGAGCTCTGAACCCTCTCAACCCTATTGAACACCTGCACTCCAGGCCTCCATCAGTACCTGACTTTACTAACACCTTTGTGGCTGAATGAATCTCCACAAATCTCCACAAAATCTAGTGGAACATCTTCCCAGAACAGTGAAGTTTATTATAAGAGGAAATGGAGAATACATGTGGAATGGGATGTTCAGCACATAATCACATGGTCAGTTGTCTACAATATTTTGTCCTGGTAGTCTACTTTTTGTATCATCAGACATGTATATAAAGAAGACTCATGATGATTTCAGGATTAGTCCAGACCCCTTGTATAGGGGCTCTAAATAGATCATGTAAATAGAGGCGTAAAGACTGGATTATAATGTCTAATAAAGCCTTCGTATAAAGCCTCCGCATTAGAGCAGCTATAATCAGATTACGGTCACGTGGTAAAATTCACGTATGTCTTCAACAAAAATACAAAGGTGAGAAAGAGCGAGGAAGCAGCATGCATACGTTTGACAATTAAATCATTTCAAATCATTAAAATGTAAGTAATTATTCCATTTGCAACAAGAAGTTTGTAGACGGAAATAAAACGAGGCGAAGCTTCTTACGTTTTCACGTGTGTATAAATACAGTATAAACATAGCCGTTCTGATGGAGAGCGTCTGGAAATAAAAATGCTGCATAAATTAAAGAGGAATGAAAAGAACATATTGACTGTTCATTCATGAATGTTTGATTTGCATATTTGGCCTGAGCCGAGTACAGACACAGCGTTCGTCTTCTGCACTGATCTCAAATCTGCTGAATTAGACTGTAAAAAACACAAAGCTGAGCATGCGCGCACACACACACACACACACACACACAACACACACACACACACCACACACACACACACACACACACACACACACTAGTTTTACTATCGGTACTAAGTTTTCCTTCCAGCTGTTTATATTACAATTTATTTATTTGCTTTTAAAAAAATCTGAATGGACACCACAAACTCCAACAAATAAATATGTACATGCAGATAGATTGATGGATGAATGAATAAATGGATGGATGGTTAGCAAGAAAGAAAGAACTAACAAACTAACGAAAGCATGAGTAGATAGATAGATAGATAGATAGATAGATAGATAGATAGATAGATAGATAGATAGATAGATAGATAGATAGATAGATAGATAGATAGATAGATAGATAGATAGATTTTTTTTTAGGAAAGAAAGCAAGAAAGAGTGGAGAGGGAATACAGTAAGGTAAAAAAAATAAACAAAACAAAGAAAGAAAGAACGAAAGAACAAAGAGTACAAAGAAAGAAAAAATAATAATAAATTTTATTTAAAGGCGCCGAAGAAAGAACTAACGAAAGTATAAGTAGACAAGGGAGATGGATGGATGAATGGATGGACGGACGGACGGACGGACGGACAGACAGACAGACAGACAGACAGACAGACAGACAGACAGATAATTTGATTAGCATTTAAGTCGAAGTCAGTGACAGGTTTAGTGATACACAGGCTACAAGACTACATTCAAACATCTTGAGGTGACATTGTACAGTCGTGGGCATCCAGACAAGTCGTGGGCATCCAGACAAGAATCAAACCTCAGATCAAGAGTATCTGTGAAATTACTGAAGAACCCCAGGACGTGAAGTCTATCAGGACAGACCTAAAGTGTTTTAACACCAGAAACAAAAATACAGCTCTGTATTGTTCCACATTATCTCATCACTTCCTGTCTCCACTCCGCTGCCTGATTTTGTTCAGATAGGGATGTGAACGAGGCACTCGAGAAAAAAACAAACAAAAAGCTACAACTGGCAAAGATGAGCTCATAGTCGGCGGCATGCGTAACGGATAGTTACACACGTATACGTAGCGTCTGTGTGTGTGTGTGTGTGTGTGTGTGTGTGTGTGTGTGTGTGTGTGTGTGACCAGAGCGTCGTTTCTACGTGTTGACTTGCGGATCACATCGTCTGTTTCTGTTCGGGTTTTGCTTGTGAGGTTAAAAAGGACGGAGCGAGGAAAAGAAGTCAAGCCTCGTTGAGAAGGTTCTGGACACACGCTGGAGGAAGGACGAGTTTATTAAGGGGCGCGAGAGCGAGCGTGTCAGTGAGCACTTCCTGTTATTATTACACGTCGCCACATGAACATCGCTGTAAGTCACACGAGCTGCGCCCACCCTGCCCCGAGTCTGCACATCGGCAGGACGCCTCGAAACGCCCTCGGAACCCTTTCGCCACTGGGGGCGATGACTCATTCAGAGAGAGAGAGAGAGAGAGAGAGAGAAAGAGCTTTATGTGCACAGGTAGTTCACGCTGCAAAAGCTTCCAGCTTGATTAACGTTTTATTTTTTTTTTGTGGGAAATGAAATGAGACTCGAACACAGTGAAATGTTTAACGTGAAATCGGATTCGGGGTCTTATGTGGGAGCTAATCTGAGCTGATCCTACAACAGCAGCTGTCGTAAGAGAGAGAGAGAGAGAGAGAGAGAGAGAGAGAGAGAGAGAGAGAGAAAGAGAGCAAGGGATGTTTTGAGACAATCAGACGTCATCATGGCTGAACTAGACGTAAACCCCTGCGCTTTCTCTACAGCTTTGACTTTCTCACACACACACACACACACACACACACACACACACACACACACACACACACACACACACACACACACACACACACATTGTTTCTTTATAGTTCTCTCAGGTGCAGACGAATCATAAAAGCTAGTCCACTGCGTAAGAACTCCACGTCTTTGTTGCCTGGAAACCTCTGACCAGGACAAAATAATAGTTGCTTGGACAGAAGTTTGTGAACACCTGAGCACCACAAGAGCTTTTTGAACATCCCATTCCACATTTCGTCTCCACTTTCTCTCATAACAACTCCCATTTTCTCTGGGAAGATGTTTTACTAGATTTTGAGGAGATTCATTTCGACACAAGGTGTTACTAAAGTAAGAAACTGATGGAGGTGAGGTGAGGAGGCCTGGGATGCAGTCAGAAGATCTTCTACTCCAAACCATGGAAAGCAGATCTTCATGGAGCTGGCTTTATGCCCAGGAGCATTGTCATGCTGGAACAGGGTTGAATCTCCTAGTTCACATGAAAGAAAGATTTCATGCTCCTCCATACATTTTCTTAGTGTATTTCTTATCCATTTCTAGCTACATTAAACGTTGTGGAATGTCTGGGAAACGTTTGGTTCATCACTCCTTTGAAGTCAAGACAAAAAAAAAACAGCAGCTTGTCGACGGAAAACCGTAAAGCCCTACTCCTTATTTTCCAGTGACGGAAAATTTTTCGGATGAACGCAAAGCAAAGTGAAAAGGAAAAAAATATGTTAAAGGAAGGAGCGAATTGATCCGTTGCAGTTGTTCAATTGACAAAAAGAGAGAAAGACGTCTGTGCGTAATTTCCAGCGTCTGTCATATATTTGTTTAATTCATCACCGGGCCTGCATTTCATCATGAACGAGTAATAATAATAAACGGTTTAAAAAAAGAAAAAGAAAAAACACAACAAAACAGAGATTCTCAAACTATAGTCTTCACATTCGTCCCTCTGAACAATGCTAGAAACATACTTTGAAAATTTAATTTGAAATACATTTTTTAATCATAATCATATTGTATTTGATAATAAAAATTAGTTGATTGCTGGAACTATCGACTAGCTGCAAAAAATCCATAACGATAGTTTTTCCGCCTTCCGGTCCGCTGTCATTGCATATGGAAGCCGGTTTCTGCTACATAAGAAAAAAAACTTGCCTAAATCTTTTTTTCGCAGTCTCGGAATTTTTTTCTCTCGCAATTCCGACCTTATTTCTCGCCATTCCGACTTTCTTCCTCCAACTGAGACTTTTTTACCCACAAATCTGACTTTTTTTCTCGGAATTGCAAGTCTTTTTTTCGCAATACCACATTTTTTTTCTCGCAATTCCGACTTAATTTCACGCAATTCCGACTTAATTTTCCCGCAATTCCAACTTTATTTCTCGCAATTCCAACCTTTTCCTCACAATTCTGACTTTTTTTCTCGGAATTGCTAGGGTTTTTTTTTTTCGCAATACCACATTTTTTTCTTTCGCAATTTCGACCTTATTTCTCGCAATTCCGACTTTCTTTCTCTGATTGAGACTTTTTTCCCCCTCACAATTCTGACTTTCTTTTTGGAATTCCGACTCTTTTTTAGCCAATCGGGCAGTGTAGTCAAGTTCGCAAGTACGATCCAAACTAGATATCTTTCTCGGTCGACCTCTAGTTATTAACGAAGCCTAATTACTTGTTAGATTCACCCACCATCCACATGTATATGCAAAATGTGCAGAACAATATAATAAACTAATTCAGCTTTAGGAGACAAATTAAATACATATAAAATCATCCACAATAATACTGATAGTCACTCCGACCCGTGTCATTTTCTGTTACAGACCCCATTAAAGAAAGGAAAGATTATGTGGCCCTCACAGAAATAAGTTTGGGGACCCCTGTTCTAAATATTGACTTGGCTGTGGCAGATTTCAGGCTATTATCTGATCCCAGCCGGTTCTAGTGCCGATCCGACTCGGCAGCTCTGGGAAATCTCAGCTCTTGACGAAACAAGCCCTGGAAAGTTCTCGAAGTGAAAGACGGGGTCGCCGAGGTCGTTATGGAAACGAAAAGACGCATGGATTGAACGCCTGGTATCCAAAACTGCATCCACTTTAAACATTGTTCTTTTAATACCCGTGCCATTCCTGAGTCCACGCCCTCTATTATTCTTTTATTTAAGGCGGTAGTTGGGGAAAAAAAGAAAAGTTTTTCCAGTGTATCAGCCTCAACCCCTCACCAGCCAAAGCACTCAGGACAACAGGGTCACTTCCTGTCTGGAACTCGTCCATGCTGGCTTTAATGTCTTCCTGTCTTTGTTTCTCACTTTGATTCTTTTCACACGTCTGCTATGCCCATTCTTTTTCTCAGCCCCTTTTTTCTTTACTTACCTTAACAACACACAATACACACACAATACACACACACACACACACACAATACACACACACACACAGTCTTCCTCTTGTCAGTTTTCACTCGTTCACTCCCTCCTCGTACCGGAACAGCAGGTTTGAACAGGGCTTTGATCTGACTACGTCTCCCTCCTTTACACTAAGTGCTGGATGTCAGACCAACCTGCTGCGTGGATTTCCCTTTATATCCATGCCGTCCGATCTATAACCGCTTCACTCCAGACGTGATTGGGATCGATGCGGCACTTAGGGTTTATTAATAATGTAAAACAAACACCCTTGTACCCTTGTACTGACAGCGGGCCGAATATAGAGACATAAAAAAGTGTAATAACTGTTCGGACAGCTCGATACCGACGAGGCCAGAGTCGGACGAGTTATCGACATGTTGAATCGCTTCAGCTCGGCTCTCAGAAAGATGGATACGCTGCTGATATTTAAAGCTCCCGCTCGGTTTACGTGATCGCGCCACGTTCAAAAAAAAAAACAAAAAAAAAAACAATCAGCGATATTTAACGTCTGCGATTTGCTTTATCGGTCTGTTTCAGACAACGTTTCACTGTTCCACGTTCGCTGATAGCTGTACGTGACTAAAATCGTTTTTTGGAACAAAGCGAGTACAAGATGAAGGGAAGAAATTAGGAAACGGGTTTTCTTAATTGGGGTGGAAAAGGGGGCGGGTTTACTGACCCCAAGGCCACAACCAATAGAAAGAAAGCAATAGGCTGACAGCTCCCCTGGAGCAGAGAGGGTTAAGGGCCATGCTCAAGGGCCTCACAAAAGAATTTTTTCCACTCGTTTCCATTATTGTAAACAAAATATTGTTTTGTGTTTATATTTACAAGTACATTGTTTACAGTTCTGTATGACATACAGTAGGTTTACTGGTGGTGCTTTTGTTTGTTTGCACTCGGTTGAACACAATGCACTTTATGTGGCTACCACAACTATCTTTAGTCCATAACTCTGTGTTCTGCATGGAGCTCTGTGTTCTGCATGGAGCTCTGTGTTCTGCATGAAGCTCTGTGTTCTGCATGAAGCTCTGTGTTCTGCATGAAGCTCTGTGTTCTGCATGGAGCTCTGTGTTCTGCATGGAGCTCTGTGTTCTGCATGGAGCTCTGTGTTCTGTATGGAGCTCTGTGTTCTGCATGGAGCTCTGTGTTCTGTATGTTGTTCTGTGTTCTTTTGCGTCTGATGAAACTATAATTATTGGATTTTTTAAAGAAACCTAGATGAGAACAGGTTCCCTTTTGAGTCTGGTTCTTTTCATGGTTTCTTACTTCTACCATCTCAGGGAAGTTTTCCTTTGCCATTATCACCACTGGCTGACAGGGACTGATATCTATCAGTCTATATATAGTCGCTAAAGTGCATCAGTCTATATATGTAGATATGTAGATGTATTGATGAATATAATTGTAAATGCACAATCTATTTATTTCTGTACAGCCGAGTTAATCGAAATTAATCCCTTGCTGATTATTTTATTTACCCCCCAAACAAACGGTCGATTTTACACAGGCCTTGTCTCAGGGCAAAAATGCTGACTGCAGCAGAACAGATCAGGTTTCAGTGAGATAAAGGTCAACAGATGGCAGCTCAGGCGCTTTCAGAAAACAAAAAACACATTCAGTGCAGCGTACGTCTCCAGAGGTGACTCAAATACACACGTTCTCTTTTCACCTGAACTGTAGTCTGTATGTGCTGAATCGAGGCCTTGTTCGGCGCGGGTTTGTCTTTCAGAGACGACGCATCACAAAAGTGGAGTCTATACGCTCCAAGGCCAAAAGTGTAACACGACACAGAAGATCTGCAAAATGATCGATTAAATATTAAAAGCACCGGGTCCTTGAGCCGCGTTTGGTGCGCGACCGACTCGTCCATGATTATATCCAGACGAGATCCTGCATCATACGTCTATATCAGGCGTCTGGTACGAACTTTTCAAAACACGAAAATAAACAATAGCACTCGTTTTATTGCCACATTGAGGAAATGGTTTGTGATGTGTGTGTGTGTGTGTGTGTGTGGTGTGTGTGTGTGTGTGTTTGGTCCCATAACAAACCTGACCCGTAGATTAATGATCATGTGTAAAGATAAAAGAAAACACAATAAAACCCAGCTCTGACCATCTTCCTGCACCTGATCATTAACCTTGTTGTTTAATCATGTGTGTGTGTGTGTGTGTGTGTGTGTGTGTGTGTGTGTGTGTGATGGCAAAAAAACATCATACGCTTCTTATAGAAAAATAATCCACTGCATTGTGATATCGAAGAACAGCCGAACGATTAAAAAAACCCAGGTCCTTCATAACAAAGAGAAACAAAACAAAGCACCTTGTGTGTGAAATGTTCACTAAAGCAGCTCAGCCACCGCAGCTGCTTCCAGAGATATACTACACCCCCCCCTTCTCTTCCAGGGTGCCATTACTTTCGCACACAGTTTCATAGATGCACATCTGAACATCTGTTTTGTTCTGGTTTGCATCATTTTGAATAACGAAGCTAACAGACTTTTGCAAGCCAATTTTACTACGAGGAATCATTGTGGCGTCATCCGTCGCGATGACGTCATCAAGAGCCGTAAACGTCACAACTTTTGGCTTTTCCAAATTAAAGCGAACACACTTTTGGGGGCATTTTATTCTCCTGGACTATATATATATATATATGTTCCTCCACATAGTATCTACTAAGGGTTCTTACCTCGTGCAGGCGCTTCTTCTGGCGCTGTAGAGCATCTTCGTAGCCCTTCTGCCGCAGCTCACTCAGGCTTTCGTAGTATTCCTCTGAGTCGTCCCCATCCGCAAACAGCACCTGGGAGAGGATCTTCCATCCGCACGTGTCCAGCGCGTGGCCCAGGTACACCTGCAGCTGGTAGCAGAGCGCCTCGGTGTCCCGCCGCGCGACCTCCGGCACACCAAAGAGCACCGACCACACGGCGGACTGCTGCTCCTGCTCGGGCAACGGCGGCAGGCACGGCTCGAGGTCCGAGTTGACGGCGCAGAGTTGCGCGTGAGTCGCGCGCAGGTCCTGGAACGAGAACAGGCCGGCCCAGCTCGAGTCGCCGCACACCGTGGCGCCTGTAGTGGAGACGTCCGGGTCGTCCGCGTCGTCGTCCGGGAACCGCGCGTCGGCCACCGACACCGGCTCGATCACCTCGACGTCGACGAGCGCGGCGGCGGCGGGTCTTCCGGTGCTCTTTTTGCGCGCGGGCTCAGATTTCTCCACGGGGCCCTTGGAGGCCACGGGACGCCCGTCCTCGGACACCTCGGCCGCCGGCTCGCGTGCCGCCGCGCTGCGTTTCTGCACCGTCCGGTCGTGGCACGTGACCGCGAACTTGCCCTCGATGTCGTTCCAGGCCACGATGAAAACGAACTTGTGTTTCTCTTTCTCCTCGAAAACGTTCGGCCTGACTGAAACCCAGCCTGATTCCAAAGCCTCCTCCATGCTCAGTGATCTCGGACAGTGGAGCTACCCGCGGGGAGAAACGGAATATCAAACCCGCGGAGGATCAAAAGAAAAAAAACAAGAAATAATTATTTTATGACGTCAGAACAACAGTGACGTCGTGGCGAAGAGCATCCGTCAACGTTTTTTTTTTTAAAGGAAACGGTCAAACTTTAAAACTACAAAGCAGCGGATTAAAAGAAACGTCTCGCGCACACAACCGATTCCGGCCCGTTTGATCCTGGAGCCTGTCTCCTTTCATCTTCATCCTTTCTTCTTTTCCTTCTCCTCCTCTTCCTCACCGGTAACCTGGTTGTTGTGAGAGTTTTTTTCTCTTGCGCTCGTGGATTGTTTTGCGCGGACAGAGAGGAAGGACAATGCGGTGGGGACTCGACCGTGGGACTCGCTCGCGCTGCTCGCTGACTCGGTCACGTGGTTGAGGATCTGTTTACAAGCGCGCAGCGCGTGAGGGTCCCTCGTCGTGACGTCAGGCGCTCGAGCGGAACGTCTTCGGGGGCGGGGCCGAGGCTCGCTCTCTCTCTCTCTCTCTCTCTCTCTCTCTCTCTTCAACCCGTTAGGAGGGTCGTCGTGACGTCACCACTTTTTTCCCTTTCTTTTTTTCCTTCCTTTTTTTCCTTCTTTCCCACCTTATCGGTTATAGCTAACAGGCTAAAGAACCACAACAGAACACTAAAAGCTCAAACCACCGCGTGTGTGCGTGTGTGTGTGTGTGTCCCTGTGTCCCATCACTCCAGCAGCAGCATCCATCCCTTTTTTTCCCCCTCCGCAACGGTCTGTTTTTATCCGACGACTCCACTCTGTCTGCCCGGTGACGTACCGGAAATGGGCTGCATAAACATCCGGCACGTGGGACACGCACTGTACGTGTTGACGCATTGAAGGATAGCGCGATTATATCATATCATATATATACTTCCACAGTATAATCTATATTATATAATTATAATACACACACACACACACACACACACACACATACACACACACAAAATACTGTGCCAATATCAATGAAAAATTGCTGTAAAGTGTTTCAAAAATAAAAGTGTTAATAGTTTTTTTTTCCTGTTAGGAAAACAAAAGAGAAATCCAAATATAATCAATATTTGATTTGATCAACCTTCATCAATTCTGGTACACACAGTTTTTGAAGGAGCTCAGCAAGTTGCAAACATCTGGGAGAACTTGACCGCCTCAAATCCTTCTGATTCTTCATAAAATCCCAGACCAACTCGATGATGTTGAGATCAGGGCTCTGTGGGGTGCCAAAACTATTACTTCCAGGACTCATTGTTCTTTACGTTCTTTTTTCTTTTAATTATCGTTTGATTTATTTCAGCACAAAAAAAAAAAAAAACCCAGAGCAGATCAATATAGAACACAGCAGACATTTTAACACACTAATAATGATATATAAAGGATATATTGTTGGTATGGAAAAAGTGACTGTGGAAAGGCTGAGGGCAAAACAAAAAAAACACAGAGTAGAAAAGAAAAATGGGAAAATGATGTAAATCAGAATTAAAGTCATGTTTGTTTATGTAAATCCCACAATGAGGATCAGCCATTTATACCAAACACATCATTAGAGTTGATACCTGAGATGATGACTATAAGATAAGTACACGTTTCTTTGCCAGATAATTAATGAAATCTGTACTTTACTATTTCTACAATTTCTATTTTTTATGTGTTTCCATTTGGGGAGTCTTTTACTTAAATTTCACTACATTTCAAATTCAGATATTTTACTTGTTTACTCGACTACATTTTGTGAAATCGGTTGGTTTCTATTTTATTTATAAGTGGATAAAAAACAACTGGTAAAAACAAAGCAAACCACCAATCAGTCCACCAATCAGAGCGTGCGCTTCATTTTAAACTCGTTCTGATTGGCTCTTGGTGCATCTACTGAGCACCAACGTACGGTTCAGCATCAATTCAACAGCAAGCAGAACATTTAGAAAAGAAAAAATTATGAAAAAACACGAACTCGCTGCAAAACACACGTGGTTTTATTTGCGGGATTTTCAAGTAGTTGAAAAGAAGTTTTGACTTCATGATAATCGTAATAGAAATCAGTGTTTAACATCATTCTATTAATAGATCAGTGTGCTCAGAGTCACATTTGAGTCTTTACATAAACTGGGTGGATTGAGTAAAGAGTCTGATAAAATGATAATAGGAACATTATAGCTGTAATAAATCATAGTACTTTGTAGTACATTCATGAAAGGAAATACTTTTTAACTTCTACTTATATGGAAGTTTAAAGAGACACTTTTAAGGTGGTGATATTTTACAGAGTGGATCTCTACTTTAACTCAAATACATGCTCTGTGTACTTCATCCATCATTTTCTGAACCATTTCATGTACCTCATCAATTTCATGCACCAATTTCTGATTTATGTTTAAAACCACAGCTGAGATAAAAAAAAAAAATCAAGTCAAGTCAAGTCAACTGGCTTTTATTGTTCACTTGACTTGACTTGACTTGAAAGTAAAAAATATCTCAGCTGTGGTTTTAAACTTAAATCAGAAATAGGTGCACTGATGCATCTATTTTGCGACTGAAGGTAATTTAACCTTGTTGGTATGAGGTGCATGAAATGGTTCAGAAAATGATGGATGTATTAATAGAGTTGGAGGTGTTTTTATGGAGGTGTATCAGTGTGAGATATGCTCAGTATATACATTTAAAGTTTTGCTCATGCGTAGGGCATAAAGAGGCCCATATCTCTTTATCATATCTTTCTAAGAGAATTTAAAGGTGAAGAGGTTTCTAAGAACAGAGAATAGAGTTTGGAAATCTGATCCTTCAGCACCCCCGGGAGAAGAAGACGATTTCCATGACAGTTCACAGAGGATTTTCTCCTGTTTCATTTCGGGATTAAATCGGTTGGCGTAGTCCGAGAAATTAGAAAAGATCTGTTTCAGGTATCTGGTGATCGATTCTAAGTGTCTTATAAGAATTAATAACTGAATCTTAGTGATCTTAGAGTTCAGGGGTCAAGGTTGATTTCTCTCCACTTCTTTGATTCATTTTCTGAGATTGACGCCACCATTTGAATTCTCGTTCTACATGATACACCCTACACCCCTAAGCCTCTTATTCCCTGTACAGCATGTTCAATGCTATTACACAATAATTAACAGATATAAACTCTGACCTACAGGACGACCTTTTAAAAAACATATTAGACTATTCCTTCAGATGGTCTAAATAAAAGGCTTTTTAATTGCCGTCCAATCAATTATTGATGATTCTTCAATTCTCTCTTTGTGTGTGTGGTGTGTGTGTGTGTGTGTGTGTGTGTGTGTGTGTGTGTGTGTGTGTGTAAAGATGCTAATTAATGACATTTATTTCAGTACATGCAGAGATGACAAAGCAGCCTCAGATGTTTTAAAAACCGGAAGTGGTTTGTGTTTCCACCAGGGGGCAGCAATTAATTAGACTTCAGCTTTGTGCAAAAGGTGGAAAAGGAAGTAACATTAAATTGTACTTTTTGAATAGGAGATTTTGAAGATTTGCATTTGTGTCACGTTTGCAAATATTTCAGTATTGTTCTTCATCATAATCAATATAATGATCGATGTTGATCAAATGTTTTGTTTTTAGTTTTGCTTTGTATTATTAGAAAAAGCAATAGTGGTTTGTGTAATTGGCCCTATTTTATTAATATTAATAATCACCATCATCAGAGAAATCAGAGTTCATCATAGAAGTCAAAACTTTCAGTCAGTTTTACATAATAGCAGGAGTTTTTGCTGAAAACAATATAAATGATCTAAATCTTAAATTTGATGTTAGCAAAATGTTTTATATTAATTTCGCTCCTGAGAAAATCATCAGCTTACAATAACTAACAATAGACGTTATAACAAGAAATAAGCACTGAAAATACTTTAATAGAACAAAATTGTTAGTTTTTTAGATTAATTTTTTGTTATTTACATTTTTCTGTGAATCTCAGCACATGGAGTGTCATGAGCGCTTTAGATCATTCAAGACTAACCTTGTTTAACCCTATTTATATCTTTCATATATCATAATCATAGGCTTACCAACCAGTACATATATAAATATTTTACATGCTAGCAATGCACTTCTGGTTAGATGCTAACTGCATTCTGTTGTCTTGTACTGCGACATTTTTGATGACAATAAAGTTGAATCTCATCTCATCTTTTATTTTACTTTATAGAGTAGTATATCTGAAAGCTGAGGAGCAAAACCTCTCTTTTTCTCTCTCTCTCTTTCTTTTACTTTGATCCATTGAAATGAAATGCAAACTGGAAGCAGAATTAAAGCAGACAAAACAGAGAGGCATGACATCGAGGTGTTTAATGAAGCATTGAACCAGCAACAAAATGCAAAAACGGAGAAATTGTCACTCGATCACCTGCGAACTTGGAATTTCGAATGATCGAATGTGTTCACACAGAGTCATCGGACACGTGGACTCGGCTCACAGGTCACAGACCACGACGTTAGTGTGGATATCGTGCAGTAAAACACAAATGCAGCGGTGTCTGAGGTTTGATTATAAATACACTTCTTCATCTAAACACTACTTTCACATGTTGGAGGAAAAAAAAAAACTGAGATTTGTTTGGATAGAAAAATGGTCCTGGCACAACAACAACAACATGCCAATATGAACACTTCGCTTTTGATAAAATTTCAACTAACAAAGAGAAAGAGAACGAGAGAAATCAAGAAAGAGCAAGATCTTGTCGTTTTCAACCTCGTTCCTCCCCTTCCTCTCCTCTCTTTTCTCGCTCTGTTTTCTGGAGGATCTTAGAGATTCCCTTCGTTCAGCACTTGGATTCGGACTTGGCGAACAGTGGACGCAGCTGATCCTCAGTGGTGGCCTCCCTCTGCTGCATCAGGTCTGGGTGGCCTTTAGTGACGCCCCAGCTGTCCGGGGTGGACATGGATGGGCAGAGCGGGCGACCGGAGGCGGGCTTCAGCTTCTCCCAGTAATCACGACGGGCTCTGGATGACAAAAACAAGCACATTCAGGAAGTCAGCAGAATTCAGTCATGGGAATGAAGCTGATCCGGAAATTCTGACCGACAGCATGAACGATGCAACAAATGCACGTGGTCTCAGGTGTGCTGAATTCTGATACCTGCTTTTCACCAAAAATCTTCCATGTATATTTTGGTCTTTGATCCAAATTTTCTTGCAACCTATGACTTTGGGCTGATGACCAACGTGAAACAATATTAGCGATTTCTTCGGTTGTGGCTCTGAAAACATGATTATACTGCGAGAAAGAGGTTCAAAGAAGGCCGTTGTCATGTTTTCCGGAATTCTATGACTAACGTCTAGTGACTAGTGATAGATTAATACTGCCTGGTTCATTGATGTTAATTGTATGATCAGTTGATACCCCTCAATTCTGCCCTTTATTTGTGTGTGTGTGTGTGTGTGTTTAGGGTAATTTACTGAAGTGTAAATTGGGGTTACCTGGCACGAACCCATGGCTTAGTGTGCATCTCTAGGCCGCTACCCCACGGGCCATGCTTTTGGGATCCCTCGGGCAGGATTCCGCGCTCCGGAGCCAGCTCCTCAACTACAGCACGGATGTGGTAGGGCTCAAATCCACAGCAGCCTCCGATAAATCGGATACCTGCATTGTAGGCCTCTCGGGCATAATGCTGCATATCCCAGCGGGTCAGCACTCTGGGCTCGAGAGCTGTAGGACACACACACACACACACACACACACACACACACACACACACACACACAGATAAGGGGTGAGATTAAAGTGTGTGTCATTTGTTCATACTATTAACATTATATTTAACACTTTTTTTAAAACACATTTTTAATCATATAATGTTTGTGCTGCTTCTGAAGTGGTCAACGTTTTTATCCAGATAGTGTTACTGTAGTTTATTATCTATCTATCTATTACATTTACATACAGATGAAGAGATGATAGAATGTGGGGAATCATTAGAAGGAGAAGTGAAAATATTGAGGGACGAGTTGTAAGAAGACAAACACAGATCTTCTGTAAGCATTTCTTCTGTAGTCATTTGGTGATGTATTTCTGGTATTTATGTTCTGCAGGGGATCACAGACCGAAGGTGTATACGGCATTGTTTAATAGTAAATGTTTACCGAATGGGAACTCGGGCAGGTCGATGAAGCCTTGGCAGCCACAGTCAGGCGTGTGGTATGCCAGAGGCTGCACCATGAAGTGAGCTTTAAGACCAGCCTTCTCTACTGCTGCCTTCATCATGGCTACAGTCTCAACACAGGTTTTGGGGTCAAAGTGGCAGTTCACACCAACGATATCGGCACCTGGAAGACATAGAAGACACCCAAGACATAGAATTTATAGGGATACACTGTAAATATGGATTTAACAGGCACATTTTTATTATTTCTGTTATGCTGTATAATGTTTTTTTGCTATGGGACTGAACAACAGTGTTACCAACCACAAGCGTGTAAATCTAGGGTATAAATCAAACGAAAAACTGAGAAATCAAAATAACCCTACCTGCAAAATCACCTGCAAAATTTACTACCTGCAATTAGTTCTCATTTACTGTTTAATAAACAAAATAATTAAAGCAACTGGATACTTCTGGCAAGTTTATATAGCTAATGGAAATAGCTAGCTTTGTTAAACTGCCAACAAAGCTAAGGAGCATGAAGCTTAGCATGTTAGCATTGAGCACAGCTCAGTGGTTAAGATGTTGGACCTCTGACATGATTTCAAATCCTACCATAACTAATCTGTCGTTGCTGGGCCCTTAAACAAGGCACTTAGCTCTCAACTAAGAATTGTAATAAATTGTAAGTCGGAGCTCCGCATTGACAAATCTGACAAATGCAGTATATATAAAATGTAAATATAACATGAATCGAAAAGTGATGCATTTAATGATTTCGTTAAAACCATGTCCATAAGCAATAGTTCCCACAGACGCATTAACAATGTAATGTTGCAAATGTGGACGCATAGGAGATGTTTGTTTATTAGTTAGAGCCGTAGCCTAATGTATAAACGGTGGCATTGTGTGCTGGAAATGTTTTCGAAGAGTTTAAGAGGTCCTAGCTTAAATATCGAGGTATTCTTTTATGTCATGAAGAAACAGTTTCAAACAACGTCAATTCAAAGTGAAATCGTTGGAACGATGCTAAACTACAGTATGAGCTACGACACGGCAGAACTTCAGTAAACACATTTGGGGTAAAGGGTACCCTATTAGACCCTATTAGAGTGACGTGATCAGCAAATCACATGAGGAGTAAGTGTTTATTAGACTTTATTGTAGGTTTGAGTTGATGTGTACTGTGCTAATTAATAGTGATAGACATGAAAGAGAAACAACAACAACAACAACAACAACAACGTACCGGCCTTTACCAGACGGATAGCGCACTCTCCGGGCGTGACCCCGTGCATGTCTCCCATTGGTCCAATGCACAGAGAGGCAGCGACAGGTTTCCCAGTCTCCTTCAGGACATGGACGGCCCACTCAGCTTCTTCCACGTGCTCGAAGTACTGCAGCATAAATCAACCAATATTTGAATAATTCCAGCATGAACACTGATAAAGCAGTCAGGTTTTAATATTTGTATAGGTAGTGTTGTGTATATTTCTGGTACAGCGTCACATGACCGCCTCACCTCGGCGATCAGGAAATCTACGTTCTTCTTGACGAAGACGTCCATTTGCTTCTTGAAGATGGCCTTCACTTCAGTCTCGCTTTTGCAGCTCAGGTAGGAGGGGGTCTGGGAGACTCCTCCTGCCACCAGGGCATCGCCCTCATTGGCGACTTCCCTTGCCAGGTCACAAGCGGCCTCGTTGACTTGTGCCCCCTGGGGGAGGGATATTAATTCTCAACACGTGCATGAGGATACAGTATGTTCTAATTTCATGTTCAGTTTTTTCTCTATTTATCATTCCCCCTTTTCTTATAAAATTTTAATACTGGCGTTCCAATATGTAAAAAAAAAAGTATTTACACCACAGTGCCTTGAATTCTAAAATCAGTGTAATATTGTGTGTGGAAACAGCGAAAAGCCGCCCTGATGTTCTTTATCGTTTTATTAAAACAGGGTTATAAATAAATTTTTAACAAATGTCCCTCGCACATGCACATTTAAAGAAATATATATAATAAAAAAGTCTCACAGTGAAGCAGACAGCGTTGCCTCTGTTCTCAAGTTTGTCGTCGCTGGCGTAGAAGGTAAAAGTCTGCATGACATTTGACCCTGCCCGCAGGAATTCTCGGTGCAGCTGTCGCACTAAGATGAGACACAGAGAGAAAGTGAGAATCCGTTCACAGCTGTTCAGTGCTGAGCGAGCAGTTCTTTGGAATTGCACTAATCAAACCCTTCGAAATGACGGTCTTTGATTTCAGTTCTATATACAAACACACTCACACTCAAATATCTAATATGTCCACACATTTTATACCTCACACACACACACACACACACACACACACACACACACACACACACACACACACACACACACACAAACACGCACACACGCACACACGCACACACGTCCAAAAAAACATACACTACATTCATAAGGTAAAATTTTGTTTCAAGAACTATTTAAGCTTTCACACTTTTTCTAGAGCATTAAATCGGAATCTCTTCCCCTTATAAATCCATTAAAACAGGAAGGAAAAATATAAAGAGAATTTTATGAGTTTAATGGGAAAAATCTAAAAAAAAAAATGAAACAGTAGTGCAAAATAGAAGCATTTTTACTAATCGACCAAAACTTTATACACGTACTGTATATGTTACGAGTTGTCAAGCATCATCTATAATTAGAGACATTATTGTATTTAAATTAAGCAACCTTTTAGATTTGGCTTGTTCCATTATTTTATGGGAAAAACAAGCAGGTTTTTATTTAAACCAATCTGGAGACATGTTCTTGAAACTAAACCATCAGGTGAACATATTTGTTGCTTTTGTGATCAAAAGCCTCAGCAGGCCTCTGTAGATAAAACTGGCTTAAAGACAGGGTGTTATTTGCATTCTTCTTCTGATCCAACACACTTAATGCTTCTAATCAACGCTGGAACATGAGTTGAAACTTTTAGGGCAAGAAATCTCTAGAAATGGAGTTCACCATCACCAATTCCAGCTTTTTCTTTGAATTCATGCAATGTGTTTTATCTTTAGATGGTGCTTTGGTGATCCATATTGCTCCTTTTGCAATTTTGGAGACTTTTATTAGTTGTAAACACACACCACAGCTCCATATGACAACGCACAGCAAAAACTGATCAAAGACTATTCACTTTCAACAATATTTGGCAACTTCTGGTGTAACCACTGGCAACCCGAATGCGGCGTGTGCCAGCGATGCTCCAGTTGCAAAAGGTTTCCACAAATTTAGAGAGGCATTTACCAGTGAGAACGAGGACAGTGGAGACAGTAGAGAATGGGGAATGCTGGTTGGCAACTTAAAGATTAAAGTTACTATGGCAACCAGTAGTAGGAACGCACACAATACATGGTGACATCACCACGTCATACATCGACAGGTGACTGTGAACGTAGTATATAACTTATCAATGTGTGTGTAATTATAGGATAGATTTGATAGGGTTTGATGGATACTTGGCTGAAGTGTGCATAAAACAAACATGTTTCCAAAATACTCAATAAAAACAAACAAACAAACAAACAACAAAAAACGAGTTCCTGCCATTTAAATAAAAACATGACTTTACTCATTAGTAAATTCTGGAGAAAATCAGTTTCGAAAATAATTGAAACTTCAGTTCAGAAATTCGAGATCATCCTCAAGAGTGGAACAAACGATCGAGTGGCAAAAATCATGAAGACATTAAAGAGTCTGGACAAATATATACGAACTGTGTAGACTCTCTGATGTGATTTGAGGATTTTAGTAGGTTAGGCTCGGTTTAACCAGGGTCACCCAAGAAGTGACGCCCCCATAGAGCGCACGGTTTCTCCAATCAGGACCATGACGCAAACGTGGAGGACATGTGCAGGTGAGCTGACTTTCCTGATGTTTTGAGCTTTCATAAAGGGGGTGTTTTTAGGGTTAAAAAAATGATACTCACCCGCTTCAGGGTGCTCAGCTGCAGCTTCAGGAGTCCAGGGTCCGGCTTTTACGTAGCCTCTTTTTTCCAGGGCGAAGACGAAGCCGCCGTCTCCGATCACAATCTCACCTGCATCCAGGCGCTCCAGGATGCCCTTAAAACCAATCAATAATTACATTTAAAACATAAATAATAATAAAAAAAAATCTATATTCAATGTATAGTTTGGGTTTATTATAAGAGTTTATTTTAATAGATTGTGTCCATTAAAGAAATCCAAAAGTAGGGGAACAAGTTCTGCAAAATATCGGCTCCATTGCATCTTCATATTTGATTGGCTAATTTTTGTTGTTTATTTTTAATACATTTTATAGCTAATTATTTAAAACAATATTTTTAATGTACCTTCTTTGATCCAGCAGGTGCCATTTCTTTTGCAGGTCTTCCAAGTGGATATAATGTTAACGTCGGAGCAGCTCTCAACCCTGGTACTCTGGTGAAAGCAAGAACGCAGACCAGCTTTTTATATCCCTCTGAGAAGGAGGAGGTGGTAGAGGTGAAAGAGGAGGACTGGTGGGTGTGGATATTTCTCCAAACCACTAAATCTATTGCGCAATCACGACTCCCTCCTCTTGTCTTTTTCGAAATCCATTGGATTTATCTAAGAATTGACGTGAAATCCGGCCCACGTGTTTATTTAGAGGCGGACTATAGCATGCGGAGAAAAGATCTCAGGTTGCACAGCAGGTTTAATTTAATGCACACTATTTATTTATGCATGTATTTAATTTTTTGGGGGAAATTCTTCCTGATTAGTCAGAGGTAGCACAAATCAGCACTCAAATCATTTTTCGAGTGATTTCAGGACAGCCGGATGATCAGCAGGTTCAAAGATCATCACAAAATCAGTTTTTTCTTTCTTTTTTCTGGCCCACTTGCAAAATGCATGATAAAATCATGCTGATAAGCTGCAGATATTTCAGTGTGCAGACAAAAATAGTCGTTAGCATTGCACTTTTTTTTGTGTGCATGCTGTACAAAATGATGGGAGTGGATTATACGATCGATCCTTGCAACAGGTTGACTGACCATGGATGTGCCCATGGCGGCATGGGTCAGAGGTCAAAACCTTTCCACACTCACTGCTCTAGAGGAAAGCAAATATTTACGAGGTGGTCAGCATGTCTTGTTTTCAGACATGTAATGAAATTCACAACTCATAACAGTTGTTTAGATAGTTCGGCGATTGGGCAGGATTTAAGGACTTAACCTGAAAATTAACCCTTAACTGCAGGTTTCTAATAGACCTCAGACTTTGGGATATTTCTTTAAAGAAGAGCAAGAAAAAATTTAATGTGCCACACAATGTTAAATGTTCTCAAGCTGTGCTGTGCTGTAGAAAAGGATTAATGAATTAATACAAAATCTATTTTCAGCTGTTTTTAGACATTTAATTGCTTATAGATTTTCATTGATTGGTCCCAAACTATCTTGTTTTCTTCTCAAACTCCTTTTTCCAGTTTATTTTTGCATAAGTATTGCATAAGATCATTTTTGCATAAGTATGAAGTTTCAGGCCATAACCAGGCTGTGCTGTAAAAGTCCATGTTGTAGCACTTTAAGGAATATCAGTATGCTAGAAAGGTGCGAATAATTATGTTCCTTCACGGATTTTTTGCTCTATAAAGGTCACACAAGGTGCATGGTACCAATAATCCACCCCCCCCTACACACACACACACACACACTTTTGCCCTCGTCCTTGATCAGCAAATATAACGTTTGCTGGTTATCTTCAGCTGGAAGTACACAGCTGTTTGTGGAGATCTCTGCACACACACACACACACACACACACACACACACACACACACACACACACACACACACACACACACACACTCACTCACTCATGCATGCAGTCAGACTTGCAAAATTTTTGACATTAAACCAGTAACCTGAACATGAAACAAAGGTAAAATTCTGTCCCGTAGGTTAAATACAGTGAATCTGAAGGACTATATGAAAACGTCCCTCCCCCCCAAGCGGCTGTTCTGTAGTGACCTGTTCAGACCGGATCTTACATACCAACTTGGTTCTGAAAGCTCTGTTATTACATCTCCAGTTGCGTCCAGCAGCAGAGACTTGAACACAAGAGGCATAGCAATGAGATCGGTTACAGATCTGCATGCTCAGAAGACAGATGGAATGAATTTGGACGTGATTCGTAACTGTTAAAAATAGGCTAAGGAGATCTAATAATAATGTATAATGCATATATATATTTTTTTTATGATGCACATTTCCAAAGCTTGTCTCTTGTGTTAAACCTAAAGTGACATTGTGGACCTTTTTATTTAGAGAAAAATAAACATTTCTGGATCCATGTTCACTTATACCAATTAATTTGCAGCTCAATTGGACTGTAATGGCATTTTTTGTATTGTTTATTACTCGCATATTTTGATCATCTTGTGCAATCATCTTTTGATCATCATATGTGCAATAACACATATAAAAACACATTTGGGTAATGCATTTTCATTTTCATTTCGCAACTTATAAAGGGTTCAAATTAATATGTAACTTGCATATTAAAACTGTTGGAAATGGCAAAAGTAAATGATAAAATTAAATTTTCATTTTGCACCAAAGTTTGCACATATGGTAACTGAAAATATGAATATAAAACACAGAAATACATTGACATTTTAAATATTGCGTTGCATATTACATTTGATTGAATTTTGCCACCTCTATGCTTCCATAGGATTGACATGCAATGGACGCTGAATTCCTACTCCATAGAGCGTATTAGCTCCAGTGCGCATGCGCGGAGACGCAGCTGCGAAAGGGAGGAGGCGAGGGTCAGCTGTGCTCGTGCTGCAGAAAGAGGAACCGTGAGCGTCTCTTTGAGACCTGAGCAACATGTCCAGACTTCTGAACAGAGTCACTGTGCAATTAACGAGAGATCCGAACTTCTGCAGGAAGTTTGGGGCAACCAGGGTGCTGAGTTTAGGCTGCACACTGAGGAAAGAGACTGAGAAGAAAAGGTAATGCAAGAACAAATTAATTCTGATAGTGTGTGTGTGTGTGTGTGTGTGTGTCTTATAAGGTGAATGGGGTATTTAAAAAGTGTTTGAAAGTGGTGCTATTAAATTATGAGTCTGATGATGATGATTATTATTATTATTATTATTATTATTATTATTATTATTATTATTAATAGTAATAAATAATTATATGTTTAAACATCCAGCATTATTGTCACTTCCTTTCATGCAAATATTCACATATAAATATATTGATTTGTCTGTTTGTCTTGTGTTCTACGCATCAGCACTGTCGAGTCGACTTAAATAAAAAAATAATATTAAATATTTTGTGTATTTTTACTTGTTGCAATTAATTGTGCATGATGTTAAACAAATTTCTTCCTCTGTACAAGCAAGTTAAGGGCCATGCTCAAGGGCCCAAGCCGAAGACTGGAAGCTTGGCAGTACAGGGGCTTAAACCCCCAACCTTCCGATTAGTTGCCCAGAGCTTTAACCACATCTATCACTACTCTCTAATCTGTGCTATAGAATCAATTCGGCGTCATCTTTTTAATCTAAATTGGGTAACTGACAGATAATAAATATCTCACTCAAGCCTGTATGATCAATACAATATAATCTGGACTGTACAATCAATACATCAGTATATACAATAGAATAATCCATTATATCATCCATGGGTATGTGCACGGTTTCGCTCTCAAGGAAGATCGTGCACACAAAAATGAAAGACAAGATCAAAATAACTGGCTTTGTCATCATCATCATCATCATCATCATCATCATCATCATTATGTTTGTTCATTTAACTTCATCCTGGAACTCTGTGTTTGTATACACTCCAGATACACAACCATCTACACACACTAACAATAATTCATCTCTAGAAGCAGTGTAAGCGAATTCACTTTAGCATGTTTTTGGGAAATGGGAGGAAACCGGAAAACACAGAGGAAAACACCATAGACACTTAAAAGAGAACATGAATTAAAAACTAGCTCTGAGATCTAAATGCTGTTTACCTCAAACCTCTTACTTGAGTTCAGGATCCAATCCGCGCATCTGATCCACCGTGGCATCAAAGTTTCTGTTTTGCTTTCTAACATTCTCAGACTTTTTCTCTTTCTCAGCGATGGAGATGTAGGAGTTCTGGGGAAGAGGCTGAAGGAGACAGCCGAGACTCTGATCATCGGAGGAGGATGTGTCGGTGTAAGTGTGGCCTACCACCTGACCAAAGCCGGACAGAAGGATGTGGTTCTTCTGGAGAAGTCCGAGCTGACTGCTGGATCCACATGGCACGCTGTAGGTCATGCAAAGGGTTTAATTCTGTAAAACTCTGCACACGTTTGTACGTTTCACTGTTTGGTGTTTGCATTTTGCTTAATTATGTTAAGGAAACCTTTAAATGAGACACTGGACCTGACAAACATATTCAGCAGCTGTAAGTGTTTTTTTATTGTTATTTAATGAATATTGTAAAATAGATTTAAATAAATCTAAAATACACTTAATTGAATTATAATTCCAGGATTTTGTAATTATTTACATTTTCATTTAAATATTAAATCACAATTCTCACTGTAGTCCTCGAAGCCCCGCCCCTTCCCTGAGAAACTTGTGTTGCCAGGTTTGTATTTGCAAACCTCAGCCTGATTGGCTTGTATAAAGTTTGGTGCATATATTTTATAATATGATTTATGATTCATATAATCTATTCAGATGTGCAAAAGTAAAACTGTAATGAGGTATAACAAAAAAAAAACACATTAAGAAGTTTAATAGCTCCTCCTGAACCTTACAGATTTGGCCATTAGACAGCAGACATCAGAATGTTTTCTATAGCCCCAGTATACACAGTATTCAGAATTACTGGTAAAAGCCTACATTTCCTTAGCTGCTGAAGATGATAGAGCCTCACTTTAGGTGAGATTGTGTGTGGAAAAGACCAATTTAGGTTCTTAAAGATGTGTACTCCAAGATATTTAAAGCAAAGCCCACCAAGCATGGGTGACGGTACTGACGTTGATGATGATAATCATTGGCGTTTCTGTTTGCAGGCCGGTCTGACGACGTACTATCACCCCGGGATCAACCTAAAGAAGATTCATTACCACAGCATTAAGCTGTACGAGCAGCTCGAGGCAGAGACGGGACAGGTGAGACATTAAAGAGCAGCGTCTGAATGACAGGAAGTGTATCCAAAGCTTATAAAGCAAACAAAAAGTTTATTGTTTTTTTTTAAGGTTTATAGTTTTCTGACTTTTGCAGACCAAAAATGTGCCACCTGGCTTCATGGTGAGGGCACAAACATGACCTGCTGAGACACTTTTCCAGAAAAGCATAATGTGATTTGTCCCCTTCGGTGGGAATTTAAATACACACTGTTTTTTAATGCTCTTAACAACCAGCTGTGAAACTCACAATACATTATTAGCTACCACCTTTTATCCCAATCCTGAATCCCAAACCATGGGATTGTGGGCATCACACTGACTAGCTAATAAATTTGGGATTAGCATTTGTTCACCCAAAGAACCAAAACCATGTTTGTTGTGCTCAAAATAAACAATTTTCCATTTTACAGTGAAACATTGCTTTTTTTTTTTTTGTTGGACCAGATGTTCTTCATGAACGCAAATGTTCATTCAGTCAGTGGTCCTGCCACTCACAATAAATCTGACAGGATTTCCAATGTTTTGTTATAATGCATGACCTGGCAGTAAATAGGAAATTTTGTTTCAGGCAGTCGGCTTTCATCAACCAGGAAGTGTGAGGATCGCCTCGACTCCAGCCCGAGTGGACGAGATGAAGTACCAGATGACCCGAACTCACTGGCATCCAACGCCACAGTTCCTCATCGAACCCGAGAAAGTCCACGAGCTCTTCCCTCTTCTCAACATAGACAAGGTGAGAGGAAACCAAACACAACTTCATTCTATCTTAAGGTTGGGATTTAGGACAAGGTGACACCAGACTACTCATGAACTGTGAGCGTTTCTGCAAAGTTCATGCAGCTATTTTAGCAGACTGTTTCTATTCATTACAATCCAAACCCATCATGAAAGTTCTTGAGTTGCTCAGTAGCTTCATGGATCTTTAGGCTGTTGATGTGGAACCATCCCCAGCTGCACAGAGCAGATCCTTTTTTTTCCAAGTAAACGATTTTCTACCATGTGTATTGAAATTAAATTTTTATTTTTTGAAAGAAATCCGCACCAACATGTGGATCGAACAACGTTTTTTTTTCTAGTAAAAACAAAACCCTTTTCCCTGGTTGAGTGTTGTGTACGTTTTTGGGGAAGTGGTGGCTCAGTGGATAAGATGTTGGATTTCTGATCGCTAAACTGTTTCTGGAGTGCGTTCTCTCAGCAAAGCTGCTGCTACATGAATACGACGCATTACAACACTACAGAGACCGAGGCGTGTCCTGAGAGTCACGTAGAATACAGATTGACATGGCAGAGGTAGAGCTGCGTCTTCCTGGAGACAGAACAGGAAAAGGCTTTAATTCTTTTAATTTTATTACATCTTTTTTGTGAAGTGGCCATGCGTTAGAAGTCAGAAGGCACTTAAGTAAAGTTTGATGATTTGCTGTCTTTCTGAACCAAAGAAATAAATGTGAACTCTCAGTACCCTATTGAATTGGAGAGCATACATTTTTTTTCATGTGCTTCATGTGTAGCTTTAATGTATCCTATTGTTGGCTTGCAATGAAAGGCGAATTATGGAGATGTGAAAATTTAGTACTAGACCATTGCTCTGCTTGCTTGTCCGAGTTGCATGTACGAGTTGAAGACAAGGAAAAAAATAACGCAGTATTAAATGCTTGTCTATTCATTTATATATCAGTGTCCTCTTATTTCTTTAGGTATTAGCAGGTTTGTACACTCCTGGGGATGGACACATCGACCCGTACTCTCTCACCATGGCTCTCGCAGCTGGAGCTCGGATGTATGGTGCTCAGATCTACAGCCTCGCGCCTGTTACGGGTCTCGTCCCCACCCCTGATGGAAAATGGGATGTCCAGACGCCTCATGGGACCATCCGCGCTAACCGCATCGTCAACGCTACAGGTAAGTACTGCAGCCTAACCCTGCTCCGAAGATCAACATCACACAGTTCACTCATTTAGAATTCATTTCTCACAATTATGCGATTGTTTAAAATCTTGCATTATTATTATTATTATTATTATTATTAATATAGGTAAGGGTTATTTTGTATGTACTACTTGTGTGACCTCACTCGCATGGTGTGTATTTGCGCATTGGCATAACAAACTCGCCACTGCTTTTTTCACATTTTGTTTTCGCTGCTCTTGCTTCTCTCATACTCTGGTTTTTATTTTTAAGTCTCCCTGACGAGAGTCGACTTGTTTCACACAGGCCCAATTCAGGCTTCATGTTTCCGCCTTCCCCTTCAGCCAATCAGGTGTTGCCAGACAGCCAGGCCAATAGTTGTGATGCAAAAAGAATTGGAAACGCCAGTGTGTAGCTCTGTTCTGTTTATTTTGGCTAGCTCATATTAAGTGAGCTCGGTGAAAAATAATCAGCTAAAAAAATATTTTCGAATGGGTCGAGCACGACCTATTTTTTTTTACTCAGTGGGCATAAATGTGCTTCCTTTTCTTCCCTTCCATGAAACGTTGACTTCTTGAGTCTCCACGTGTTCCTCCCTCGCTTTGCTCGCTAATTTCAGACCTGAAACCTAAAACAAGAGAAAGCACATCGCTACGTTTGCTGGACTTGTTAGACGTTAAAGGTCAGGGTCTGCGTTACGTTTCTGTTTGAGATCCTGTTCACGTCACGCTGTTTGCACACTGTGCAGAATTTGTGTGAATTGGCTTTGCTTGTAAGGAGAAATAAGTTCAAATCTTCTTTCTTTTTGACTTGCGTACTGATTGGAGGTTTAAAGAGTACCTGAAAATCATACTTCAGTAAAGGTATAGAAACTTTACTGCAAAACTTGACTATGACTCGAATAAAAGTCTTTGAGTATCTGATTTGAATGGTACTTGAGTATTTGTCTCATATTGAACGTAGGCTCAAAGATGCACTAATCCTTGACACCGAGACACACATAAGTGAAAAGATAAAAACGGTCTTTTTGTTTTATTTCCAAATATACAAATCAAATTCTACACCTCAACACTGCATTAACCATCAATTCAACAGCTTCTTGAACATGCCAGAATATAACAAACAAGTCGGCCAAAAAATAAAGACCAATTATTAAAGAAATGTACAAATAACGAAGTACATTTACTCAAATACTTTATACCACTGACATGCTCATGTACTTACAGGCTTACTGTAGGTACTGACTGAATTTCTAGACTTTGTTTGCCTAATAACTGACACGCTACTCGCAAAGTGTGAGAGATAGTGAGAGATAGTAAGAGAGAGAGAGTGAGAGAGAGTGAGAGAGAGTGAGAGAGAGAGAGAGAGAGAGAGAGAGAGAGAGAGAGAGAGAAAACATGGGCGTCAACAATGCAGGAGGTTACCTCAGGATACTTTGGACTATTACATAACCAGAGATAATTGTATAGCCAGAGGCACAATTTATTTTTAAGAGCCTAAAAGGCCATTGTTAAAAGTTTCAACCATTACCTCATGTCCTCAAAGCATTTCTTTGCTGAGAACAAAAACTTTGAGTGACAGCTTAGTTCCAGAGATTCTTTACTAATCCCAGCAGGACCTTTCAGACTCACAATCTGGCCCACAAACTTCTACATTGCAAATGAGAGCAAAGAAAAGAGAAAATAAAGGTGGGATTTATATATATATATATATATATATATATTCACACTGTTAATGGGTTGGATTCTTATGCTGACCATAGCCAAAGTTTCAGAAAACTATTTGGATGCGGGTATCACCAAGTATTTTTGTGCCAAATATGTGTTTTGGTGTCCATCTGGGAAAATTCCTCCTTCCCAATAAAACACTGGTTAGTCTGAGGAGTACGTTCAGTGACAGACTCATACAACCAGGATGCACCACGGAGCCCCACAGAAGATCATTTCGACTTGTGGCCATCAAACTAGTTATCTCCTCGCTCTGTGTTAAATGCCTGGTCCGTGATGTGGATGTAGCCGTATAGCTACATATAGATATAGATTTTCATACCATGCTTAGTATATGATATTATGTTTAGCAATTATGTGTTATAAATTTAGTACAATAATAATAATTGTTTCATGTGCATTAACTTGTATAACTAATTTTATTGACTTTTCTGCCCTCTGTTTTACTGCTGCTACACATTTCATTTCACTTCATATAGCTAAATATATATAATTTAATATTTATTTATATCATATATATAACTTTATACATACATTTTATTTAAATGTATTTTATTTTATTCTACTTTAATATTTACATAAATATTTCTATGAGTAACTGCAACTCAACAATTTCCCAATGGGCTCAATAAAGTATTTGGATTCTGATTCTGATTCTGATTTGCTCCTTTTGGGTTTGTATACGTTTTGGAAAGTTTATTTTTTCCGAGTACGGCCCTTCATGACGTCATTCCCCTTCTCCTGGAAGAACGCACTTACAGAAACTAGTGTGAGAACAAGAGCATGCTTCATCACCGTGCTTCATTTGGTTATTAAAGTCGAAGAATCTCTCCAAATAAGTGTGGTTTTGGATCCTGGCGAAGAAAAACCCTGTTTGAGTTTCCACGCCTCCAGGATGTTAGCTGTTTATGGAGAGAAAGCACAAAGCTATATTTCTTTTTAGAAGTCTGATAAAACTCCAGACTCTTTGGAGATATGAAGGAACTCTCAAGGTACTCAAGATTAACATGAGATTGGCCGAAACTGGGTGTGTTTTGTTCCCTTTAAGTTTATTATTGATTATTGATTTTTAAATGAAATGCCTTATAATGCTTAGCTGCTTATGATCTCACTGGTCTCCAGGTTTCTGGGCACGGGAACTTGGTCAGCTGGTTGGTCTGGAACATCCCACGATTCCTGTCCATCACCAGTATGTGGTGACGGCAACCGTTCCTGAGGTAAAGGTCTTGAAAAAGGAGTTGCCCGTGATTCGGGATCTGGAGGGTTCATACTATTTGCGTCAGGAGAGAGACGGCCTGCTGTTCGGCCCCTACGAAAGGGAGGAGAAGATGGTGCTGCAGGACTCGTGGGTCAGAGATGGAGTCCCTCCAGGTACAATGTGACAACCAATTGTGGTATTTGTTGTTATATTCTATAACGCCTCAGATTGAGAGACCTCAAATCTGTACTGAACACGGTTTAGGAATTCAAAGTGCTTAAATTTTTCTAGATTTTTTTCATTCACAATTTTTATCTTAGGGTTTGGTAAGGAGCTGTTTGAATCGGACCTGGACCGTATCATGGAGCACGTGGAAATGGCAATGGAGATGGTTCCTGTTCTCAAGCATGCCGACATCATTAACATCGTGTCTGGACCAATTACGTACACTCCAGACCTGCTGCCCATGGTAGGACCACACCAGGGACTCCGCAACTACTGGACTGCCATTGGCTTTGGGTAAAAAAAACAACAACAACAACAAGCACCATGTTGCAATGAAAAGTGTCTAAAATGTGTACAACAATACAGTGCTGCTGAATACTTAAGTCTGATTGCTCAGATGATGATGATTGATTGTCAGGCACAGTGTCTTTAACAGAAGTTGTAGAGGCGAGAATATCTCCGGTTTATATCAACGCATTTATTATTTCTATGGGAATTCTTTTTTTTATACGAGAGATGATTTAGGCACCAATTTTCAGGGTGCACTCAGTTTTCTGAGTCTTTTTGGAGATGCTTCAGGATGTCCTGTTATTGGAAATTGGCCTGTTATTGGTCATTTTCAAGGTCAAATTGTATCTCAGAACCTTTGACAAAGCAAAAAACGAGGGGAGTTCAAGCAAACCAAGACTTTTGAGTTTATAAAATAAAAGAACACATTTCAAGAAGTGGAAACACGATGTTCCATGCACACTCTAAGACTGTTGTCTGCTATCTTGATAAACAGTCATTGGACAGTCGCGCCACACACAACAGCCACGTAGTACCGCGTGTAGTACCGCCACGCTAGTATCCATTTTTATACCTGTAATTTTAAAAGTACCTGTTTGACTTGAACGTCCTTCGTATATGTGTTTTTAAATAACCGAATGTTATTTTTGGGAAAAGCTACGGCATCATTCATGCGGGTGGAGTGGGAAAGTTCCTGAGTGACTGGATCTTGAGAGGTGAGCCCGCTTATGATCTGATTGAATGCGACCCGAACCGTTATGGCAAGTGGACCACTGTGCCATTCCTGTGTGCCAAGGCCAGAGAGTCATATGGGTTTAACAATGTGGGTAAGTTTAAATAAAAGCAAAAACATTCACAAGGACAAACCTATACGAGGGTTCCTACACATTTTGGAAAAATATGAAAAAGTATGGAGTTTGATTTGAGTGAGTTACTTTGGGGTGGGGGGTGGCGGTATGTGGAACACTGAGTATTGAAAAATATAAGTGTTTTCATCCTATTGCCCTGTTCGGTTAAGAATTTGTACAAATCTAAAAAAAAACCACAAATCCGGATTATTTTTTAAAATGACGTTTTTGTCTAAAAACGCTTCACGTCCACACTTTCCTTTTCAATCGTTTCCCAAAATTAGCTCATCCACATTAAAATGTATGAAAACGATCACGTCCCTGTGTTGCACAAGAGCAAAACCCTAGCACGCTTCAACCCGCGTCATTTTCAAACGCCGTTTATTTACGGGTTATTACGCCGCTTATTTACGGTTTATTACGCCGTTTATTTACGGTTGATTACGCCGTTTATTTACAGTTTATTACTAAACTATAATATAGTCTATGACAAAGACTAAAAATCCTTTATCGTTTTCAAAAGCCTCTGTTTTCACACACAGTTCACACTGCGATACGAAAACGCTGTTTTAAATTGATCCACTTTCGAGAAGGTTTTCAAAAAGCTATATTTTCGTTGTTCTTTGTGTGGATTGAACCAAAACCGTATTAGTGTGGACATTTTTAAAAGGTGTTTCGTCTTTAAGTTAGGAGCAGACTCTCATCATTAGAGCGGATCTGCACAGCTCTGATTAGTTGTTACGTTGTAATGCAGCAGTTGCCATGACAGTACAGTGTCCCTGAGCTTGTGACTAAACACACAAGATTCAGACTCTGACATACATCAGAGATTGTAACGTAAAGCATGTTATAGGTAAAATTTAAAATCAGATGTTAAATCTGGTCTTAAAAATCTTTAGGGAAGTCTGCATATTTGAGTCTGGAATTTTGAAATGAAAAATGTGTAGAAACCCTGCTATACATGGCAGTGTGGTAGATTTCGCTTAGCATTAATTGCAGGTGTATAATGGATTTCTCTTACTCTCTATTGGTCAGTGGGGTATCCTAAAGAGGAGCGCTTTGCCGGTCGGCCCACCAGCAGAGTCAGTGGACTTTACGAGCAGCTGAAGGAAAAATGCTCCATGGGCTTCCATGCAGGCTGGGAGCAACCACATTACTTCTACAAGCCAGGAGATGACGTGGGCTATAAGTATAACCGCCACCCTAACACATGAACAGGAACTACAGCAATGTCTCGATGTTTGGAATTACAATTTCCTCCTACTATCTCAGTTTTCTCTTTGGTCCTCCCCAGACCCAGTTTCAGGCGAGCAAACTGGCACGGACCAGTCGGCCGAGAGTGCAGGCTCGTAATGGAGAAAGTGGCCGTTATTGACCTTTCACCATTCGGAAAGTTTACGGTCAAAGGAAAGGATGCGCACAAGCTGCTGGACCGACTGTTCGCCAACACCATGCCGAAGGTAAGCTGCAGAAGATCCCACGAAAGCGCCTTCAGTAACTTTTTATCGCTTTGTCGTTTTTCTGTTCAATTTTAAGATGAAAATTTTTCATCACACCAACCCATAGGGGTGTAAGAAAATATCGATACACGTGAGCATTGCGATATTTTGTATGTCGATACTGTATTGATTCTCAAAAACGCAATATCAATAAATTAAAAAAAAGTCACAAGATTCATGCCAGTTATTTCATTTTTTAGTTTATATCAGATCTGCAGTCTTTTTATCTCTGAAATCAAAAATTTTTTATTGTCATTTCAACCATATATAGCTGATGCAGTACACAGTAAAATGAGACGACGTTCCTCCAGAACCCTGGTGCTACTTAAAACAAGAGAGAGTTACATCACACAACATAGAGCTACACACAGAGGAGTAAAATAAGTGTCCTCACTAAATAAAGTGCATCGAGTGCAAATTATAAGTAATTTATAAATAAAAGTAAATAAGACAAATTAAGAAATTAGAAAAAAATGATGTTCTGTGAACTGAATGTTGTTATGATTTCGGACATCACTTCTGCTGCACAGCTGGGCTTAACTAACATCAGTCACATGCTGACGCCGAGGGGGCGTGTCTACGCTGAGGTCACTATTACCCAAGTTGCACCAGGAGAGTTCCTGCTCATCACTGGCTCAGGGTCTGAATTGCACGATCTGAGGTTGGTCTCTCACAAGCACTTTCTACTTTCAATTTTTGATTGGAAATTTTGCGGAAATTCGTGTAAATGTAATGAATTTTTTTTTATTTATGAGATTTGTGGTCAGTATGGATTTTCACCAAGTGGTTGAGATAAGTATGGAGCTCATCATTCAGAAACAGTTTTTAAAGTACAATTGTGAGCCTTCATTTTTGTGATAACAGTTTGGAAAAGAAACACGTATGGCTGGGAAAGTCAGGTTTCCGAAATCTCCATATAATGTGTGAAGGTTGAAGTTTAAGGATTTAGGACAAGGACTGGGACATCCAGGGGAAAAAGCATTTATTTCTGTCACACAGTAGTATTAACTTCATGTATTTTATATAGTAGATATGAACTGAATGTAAAATTATTCTAAAGCGTTTCCTTTTACTGCACCTAAAACAGTCATTGAAGTTACAGAGACACCAAAACACTTCTAACTTTATTGTGACAAACACACACACACACACACACACACACACACACACACACACACACACACACACACACACACACACACACACACACACACACACACAGAGTCGTACAAACCACCAAAGGACTTTGTGGTTATAAAAAGTTAACGTTTCACCCTGAGACTATTTTGGACCTCTGTACTGGTACCACTTGTAACAGACAAATCTTGGACAACGTTCTAAACATGCATTTGGATATTTTTATGAACCTAATCTGCCCTCTTGTGGTCAAATTTACACATTTCTTTTTTTAGAATTTGCATAAACCACGTATAGAAACCACGTTGTGGGACTTTTACCACCATGTAAAACACAGTAATGCAGTCCATTCACGCCTATTAGCTCTTTGTGAATAATTTAAAAGCAAGCTAATTTTATCCAACAGAAGTTAGCTAGGTAACTTGCTAAAAACAAACAAACAAACAAACAAACAAACAAAAAAAACAACGAAAAACTTCTTAGCTAACTGAAATTATATTCATATACACCCTTTATGTAATTAAGTTAATTATTAATAATAATTAATTATGGGTTCGATATCACGGCTAACTTGACTGACTGATTAGCTAATGTAAGCTTTTAGCCTCTGTGCTTGGTATTAAAATAGATTCAACCTGTAGTGACTAGCAGCATTACTTTAAAAATAGTGCCAGGACACTTTAACATATGTTTTATGCAAATAGCTAGCGATATTTTATATACATCTCACTCTCAAGTCACTCTTTAGGTTTCTTGGCACACTATCGTTGCTGTTAAAGCTAACTTGATGGACTAATTAGCTAATATTTGAGCTAATACACAGTTCAAGATGGCGCCACCTGAGGGGCAGCCTGTTGCAGCAGCTCTGTTTTTCTGCTTTATATTTCAACATTTTTTTTGCTTCTGTAACATAGAAATCTTACCATATCTGAACTTATTTAATAAATTTTTCCAATCTTGGTACTAGCATGCTGTAGCAATTAGCCTAATGAGTCTTGTCATTAAATTTGACATGAACAATATTTGCCCAGTAGAAATCATGTTCATGTCTGTTTTGCTTTTTAGGAATTTTGTATAAACATGCTTCAATATGTAATATGGTAGAGAATCACATAAATGGCGCGTGGCATTAAAGAAAAACAGTTGAGCAACTGCGATTATGTTCCTCTAGCAACACTTCCTGCTGTGTATTTCCGCAGCGTTTGTTTGATTTAATGACGTACATTTCTTTCTACCCCCCGTCACCAGATGGATCGAGAGAGAAGCAACTGATGGTGATTATGATGTAAACATCTCTAATGTGACTGATGAGATCGGAGTGCTGGGAATCGCAGGTCCGAACGCTCGCAAAGTCCTGCAGAAACTCACCAACGAAGACATGAGTGATGCCGCCTTTAAATTCCTTCACTGCAAACACATTCATCTGGCTGGAGTCCCATTGAGGGCCATACGGATATCATATACAGGCAGGGATGGGGGCAGTATTTATGATGCATGCATTTTAGATACATATTTCAAATATTAAATAGGATTTGTATTTGAGAGGGTTGATGAAAATGGCTTCATATTTTGTATCAAATCTTGTATTTTTGTAGTTTTAAAATACTGTAAAATACGTTGTAAGAAATTCTACATGATGACATCATAAAAATACAGCCTCTGATTGGTTCCTGCAAAGCATCTTTATTATTATGTAATGATGTGTGTGTGTGTGTGTGTGTGTGTGTGTGTGTGTGTGTGTGTGTGTGTGTGTGTGTGTGTGTGTGTGTAAACATTTGCTTGTGTGTTTTTTAAGGCGAGTTGGGTTGGGAGCTGTATGTGGACATGCCAAAGCTGGCAGAAGTATACCAGGCCATCATGGAGGCTGGAAAAGAAGAGGGAATCGATAACTTTGGCACTTATGCAATGGGTTCCCTCAGGCTGGAAAAGGGCTTCCGAGGCTGGGGAGCTGAGGTCTCACTCACACACACACACACACACACACACAAACACACACACACACACACACACATCTGTACATCTATATATACACATAATATGTGTAGAGTAGAATATAAAGACCTCACAAATGTGTAGTTCAATATCCAATCAATCAGAAAAGTATTATTTTAATCTATCTTTGGGATATGTGTGTGTGTGTGTGTGTGTGTGTGTGTGTGTGTGTGTGTGTGTGTGTAGATGAACTCTGACACAAATCCTCTAGAGGCTGGTCTGGATTACTTCATCAAACTCAACAAGGTAGCTAAATATTATTAAATATGAAATGTTTCGATCAGCGCATCTGCATCCGCTGTAGGTCTAGTAAGGCCTGAATCATCGCTGTGTGTGTTTGTGTTTGTGTTTATGTGTACACACACACACCAGACTGCAGATTTTATTGGTAAAACAGCCTTAAAGGAAATCAAGGCTCAGGGACTAACAAGGAAGTTAGCGTATCTCACTGTGAATACGGACGACATAGACCCTGAGGGCAACGAGACCATATGGCACAACGGAAAGGTAAAATACATCGATCACCCGAGTGTGTTCGAGTGGAATATTTGTGAACAGCTGATTAAATGTTGGTTGTTTGTAGCAAAACCAAATTTTTCCTTTCTCTTGTGCGCTCTGTCTAGGTGGTCGGAAACACGACCTCCGGAGCGTACAGCTACTCGATTCAGCAGAGCCTGGCCTTTGGTTACCTTCCTGTAGACTTGGCCACCGTTGGTCAGAAGGTCGAGGTGGAGCTCCTGGGCAGGAAATATCCAGCCACGGTGATCCAGGAGCCGCTGGTGCACACCGAGCCCACCAGAACACGTCTGCAGAAGAAGAAGAGCACAGCGTGAAGTGGGAATGCTCATTTGGAGAAACTACACTGTGACCTGAAAAAATTCTATTCAGTCATGACACTGAATCCTGCAGTAAACTCAACAAACAACAGAGTTGGAAAATAAAACCTGAACGTGGCTTTGAAATAAAAAAAAATGTCTTGTATGTGTTGAAAAAAGGAACAATATCATGTCTTAAACATGACTACTTTTGAGCCATTAGTGAAAAAATTTAAATAATATTAAATAAAATAAAATTTCCTTAAAAAAAACAAACAAACCATCTTTTCATCTGCTTTTTTCTTGATTAAAATAATGATTACATCAATAATATTAACCTATGATAATGTTATTGGGCTTTTTTTGGACTAGGTATTGTGTGAGAGTACATTAATAATATAGACCCACAATAATTAATATGAAATATGCTGTAAAAACAGGTGTGTTTTTTTTAACTAGACATTGTGGTGAAAAAAAAGGATTCCGGATTTCCGGAATAATTTGTCAGGACTAAGTTGCTATATTGAAATAATATAATATATAATATAATATGTTAGATACATAAAAAAAAAACTATTTATTAAAACCACTAAGAAACTCAGGAGTTATTACATGCTGAACAATCTAAAGGTTTAACCTTTAACCTCACAGATTTTGGTTTAGGCTCTTTATTCATGACGACTGAGTCTTATGATTTCTTTCTTTCGACAGAAAGCCAGTGACATTTTGTCCACGATGTTCAGTAAGAAGACCTTTGGACAATTTGATAACATCCTGGCAAATGACAAAATACAGAGCAGCAAAGATTTGAGGATCTGATTATCACCTTTATCTTATGAATTTTTTTTGCTGTATGTTGGATTTGTAAACCGTTTGTTTTTTAGACTCTAAATCAGTATTGTTTACATAAGAAATGTATATCTAAGAAATCATTATTTCAGTGTTAAATGTAAATTCATTTGCTGTCTGCTTATGTTCAGCGAAATGTTGGTGTCTATAACATACTGACCTCTTTTTTTTTTTTTGGGGGGGGTTGTCATTGTTATGACTGGTGAAATGTGTTCCTGCTAATGTGAATACTTTTTATTTTTTATTTTCTGTTCACGGACCTTAAAATAATCATTAATAAACGTTGTGAGTCAAATCCCAAGCTTGGTCTCTCGTAAGGTCAGATCTCAAGTGAAAATCTCAAAATCTCAAATTGCTTAATACAGGTTTAAATGGGGTCTAATCGATTATAAGGTAATGATCCCACCATTCAAACCAGGTGGTCTGGGATAAATGTGGCCAAATCGATTTTTTCCTACTCCTAGGGTCTCCTAGTCTAATTGAAGGTCTTTATTTTTTATATATCCAAAGGCATCCTGTACAATTGTGTGCCTTTAAATTTGTGGCAACAATTTGGGAAGAAACCACATACAGGTGGAAAAAGCAGGACTTAAAATGTACATAGAGAAGAAAAATAATAGTTATGCAGAACAAGTGTAATGTATAAATATATAAGGTGATATTTTTATTTTTAAAAGTGGATTATATTGATTTTTAAATTTCACTCAGGTTTAGCTTCATGAACCAATAAGATTGATCTAAAACATCCATTATTATTTACTAGCTACTATTTTAAAGAATGGTGGTGCTTCCAAATACTTACTCATCAGCTGACATAATATAACTTAAATAAACCGTAAACCTCGAGGTGGGAACAGGGAGTTTAACTCATAACTCCACTGTTAATAATGATCTCATACCAGCAAGCTATAAGTGTGTGTGTGTGTTTTTCCTACGTCTGACTAGTCATGAACACAGCCTGGGTGTGCAGTCATGCAGCTCTTTAATAACCAGATAATACAGCTGTAATCCTTCGCTATCTGGGATCATTTATGTGCATATTATGGTTGCAGGCAGTCAGTGTTTGGTAAAGAGCTTTTAAAAAGTTGAAAGGGAAAACCCTCATCATCCTCTCATGTCTTTCTCTCCATGTCACTCTTTCAATTTCCTGCACTTTAATGAGTTGAGGTGTAGGAATGGATTTGACACACTTATGTCACGACTATGGAGATTGCTCTTTCTCTCTCTCTCTCTCTCTCTCTCTCTCTCTCTCTCTCTCTCTCTCTCTCTCTCTCTCTCTCTCTCTCTCACACACACACACACACACACAGGGATTTTATTCACTCATTCATCTCTCTCTTTCTTCCTCTCAAAAATGTTCCTATATATCATAATTGATCATTGTTCTATTGTACCTATCCCCATTTTTTAAAAGCATAATAAGGATCAATTGCCTTTTTATCCATTTATAGTTACCCCAAATATAGAACACTTTCAAACAAATTAGTTTCTGTTATCGTTGTATTATTATGGCTGGTTATGATCACGATGGCTGATTTCTCTTGCCGTTCATTTGTTAAATGCATTTTATGTCGAGAAAAAAAAAGCACTGGAGAATCCTTTCAAATAGCAACGCAGCCAATATTGTTGCTATAGAAACGATAATCTATGACAAAATATTATGGCCAGTCAGAATGGGGAAAAATCCACACGTGATTTCAAGAAACACGAAATTTAACAACCACCTCCACAAGAAAACAAACAGAACAAGTTTCAATTCAAGTTTCTGAGCGCTTTTTATAGTGGACATTGTTTTAAAGCAGCTTTACAAAAGCTAATAATTTTGACACAAAATTACTTATTATAAGTGAATTATGTGTATATTTTCCTCTCATGTGCAAACCTGGGGAGACTGTGGCAAGGAAAAACTTCTTAGATAGTATGAGGATGAAACCTTAGGAGGAACCAGACTCTGAGGAGAACCCATGCTCATCTGGGTGACACCATGAGTGTGATTAGAAACCATAAAATATTAAGGTCAGATATAGGTGAGGTGAGAAGGCCTTGGGTGCAGTCAAAATTCACATTCATTGTGTTCAATAGGGTGGAAGCTCTACAGCAGGAGATCTTCCACTCTAAATCCATGAAAAGCAGACCTTCAGGGAGCTGGATTTGTGCACAGGGATTTGTGTGTCATGTTGGAGCAGGTTTGGTTCTTTCAATTTAAGTGAAGGGAGATATCTAGTACAAATTGTGTTCCTCCAAATCTGTGGTATGGATGGAAAAATCAGGTGGTCCAGTTCTGTACATAAAAAAAGCAAAATGTGGATTATTTTTTTTGTGGTGAGCTTGAGTTCTCATAAAATCATGGAATTGACCTAAAACAGCTTTTAATATTGTTATTGGTTTATACAAATGCTGGAGCTTCCAAATTCATACCCGGGGCATTATCTGATCTTGAAAAAAAAAAGATGCCCTATATTATTCTTCTGTCAATTACTTGATCAACACAATTATTCTGAACATCCTTGAAGATGAATCATCTGCAGAATAGCGTGCTCTGTGACATTCACACTGTCAGTGCCCAGGCGGGACGTCTAAGTGAGACAGAATTAGCCCCTGGGAAAGGGGGGGAGGGGAGGGGGGGTATATGGAGGGGAAGAGTGTATGCGGAGGGCATCTTTGATTTGCACCATTTTACACATTTTCCTGTTTCACAAAGCGACAGATGAAGGTTTGCTGAAAATAAAGAGTCATAAAAACCCTCACGGTTAGAACAAAGCCATCTCCTTTTCTTTCTGTGCTAGTGCCAGAGATAAATGGTTTATACCATCACCTAAACCGAGAATGGTTCGACCTACTATTCAGCCAGCCTACCTTGAATGAGTCATCCCGCCTGGCTCTGATTGGTCGGCCTCTCTCCATCCCCGAGGGATCGCCTTACAGAAGGAAGCTGAGGCCCGACTCCATTCACAGAAAACGAGTCTGCGCTCATCTGCCTGCCTCATTCACAGCCAAGGCGCTGTTCTCCTTCTCCTCCGCTCAGCATCATCCTCTCATCAGCATCCCTTCTTTCGTCAGCTCGTCTCCCTTTTTTCTCACGCAGCATCATTTTTTTTGTCTTGTCTCTAGAGAACAGAAAACATGCTGCCTCTCTCTTTCTCTCAACATCTCCCTCTCCCTCTATCTGTTTTTTCCTTTTTTTTATTCCTAGGCAGGCAGGAAGGCAAGACGTTGGGAGGGACTGCAGTGTGAATGCTGCAGCGGCGAACGCAGAAGATGAAGCTTATGAATGACTGACGCTCTCCTGATGCACACTTCCTGTGGATGGTTTTTACATGAATGGCGTTTTTTTCTCCTCTCTCTCTCTCTCTCTCTCTCTCTCTCTCTCTCTCTCTCTCTCTCCACCCTGGATTAACGCGGCGGGCTTTCACTCTGCCAGCTGGCTCTCAATGAAGCAGAGAAAAATCGGATCGTCTGATTTATCACGCCGTATATTCGGATACCGGACTCTGATCACTTCTTAGCCTTTCTTTTTTTTTTTATCTCGATATGACAATCAATCGTTCCGCAAGACAAGAACGAATCTCTGTCGAATCTTAAAGAGAATTCTAATGATTAAAGGTGATCCCTGTCTAAGGGAATTTTGCGATTGATTTCTGGGATGTGTTTGATTATGTAGTGGAGGACATGGAGACGAACTGTTGAACAAAGAGGGGAGAACGTCTTTGGCTTTTATGCTGTAATTGAGAGAATTTGGTAACCATGGAGAACGCAGTGAGATGTATATATTATATATATAAGCGCTCTTTAGAATGAGGCACGTCAACAGACGCAAATGAATTTTTCATTTTGGAGGAAAAAAAAAACCTAGATCAGTCCGCATTTTTATCCAGAAACCAAAATGGTGACTTTTTTTTTTTCTCAATGAGACACTGCGGTTTGCTCTTAACATGCCTGACGTGAGCTTCTCATGGACGGTTTTAATGGCACACAAGCGCTGAGCTTTGCTTTCACTGTCAGGTGTCTGGAAAATTAGTCGTCATCATGGAGAGCAGCTCAACTTTGCGTCTTGGTCGTGGATGTAGAAACCTAAGCTCTAGCTTTATTTTAATACTATTAGACTTTGTGATTTGAAGATTTTTTTTGGTCATGATATTCATTTAGGTTGCTTTTATTCTATTTATTTTTGTATTTATTTATCAAATGTATTCATTAGGTTGCAGTTAATTTTTTTTTATATGAAAAATATATGAGTTCTGATTTCTTATAGTTAAACACATTTATGTTGAATTGAACACACTGAGATTCAACCAGCAAGAACATAAAACCTGTTGTTCTCTTTTTGTTTTTTCTCCTCTGATTTTCATTCACTATATTTATTCAGTCTGAATTAAAGTAAGGCATTCCTTTGGACGGTGACAAAATATCGTCATAAGGAAATTTCTGAATCGATCGGTTCTGATGTGCTGCAAGTGGGAGTTTTTTTTTTTCTGCAACAGGAAGTGATCTGCGGCGTCGAGTGAGTCTTTTGTTGAGAAGGGTTCTGTCTCTCTCTCTCTCTCTCTCTCTCTCTCTCTCTCTCTCTCTCTCTCTCTCTCTCTCTCTCTCCCTGCGAGTGAGTCATGCGTGTGCACAGATCTGCCAGGCTGCAGAGCAAGAGAGAGACATCTCCTTCATAAAGCTCTTTTCTCCTCTATCGAACGCCATCGCCGAAGAGGAGCGTCAACTTACTTTCCCTCTATTGTTCCTCCCTGGGTTTTTTTTCCTCCCATGGATTGTTTGAGTAGTGTGTAAAGGGGGTTCATAGCTTTTTCCAGAGTAGATACTCACCATAGATGCCACCAACATCAACACCAACACTTTCAAGAGCATAACCACTGGAACCAGCGCTAGAGTTCATCACCAGCAAGAAGCGGATTAGAAGGACAAATACGGGCTTACTTGCATCACCTGTGAGGCTTTTTTTTTTTCCGGCTCAGACATGCCAGAGGAGAGGCCGGCGAGCATGGCGTTGCTTGTGCCCGTGCACGCATAGGCATACGGAGCCGGGGGCATGCTGCAGCGCGCCAAGTACAACCGCTTCCGCAATGAGTCGGTGACATCTGTCGACGAGCTGCTGCTCCACGGCCTTCCCATGAACGCCAAGGTGCCCGCTGGCGCCCCGGTGCCTGCTCCTGACCCGCCGTATTTGCCCGCTGTTGTACCCCCACCCCCCGAAACGGCCGAGGACTCAGGCACTGCCCTGTGCACCCTCATCAACAAGGTGTCCAGTCTTAAATTCACTAACTCGTCTGGCCTGCTGGGCATCAAAGGCCTACCGTCGGCCGTCAAGGACCTGGCTGTGTCCAAACTTCAAGGAGGAGGTGGAGGAGTAGGAGGAGGGGGAGCAGGAGGAGGGTCCACGGGCAGCCCGGCATCTTCCTCCAGCTTCTCGGCAGCCACAGGGGGCATCTCGTGTGCTTCTGCCACCTCTGGCCACCACGAGCCAGGCTCTATGAGCACTGGGAAGAAGGGAAGGATGGAGGAGGCGCAGCCTGGCGCAGAGGACTGGCACGCCGGTGGTGTGGGTGGCAATGGTGGAGAATGCGCAGGCCTGGTGAATAAACCCTCACGAGGATGGCTGCACTCCAGCGACAAGATCGCGGGACCTGGAGTGTCGTACGTTGTAAAGGTATGGCCTCTCAAATGTCTTTCAGCCTTCCCCATAACATTCCTAACGGTCCTGTTTGTCTTTTCTCCCCCTTTTTTTCTTATTCTCCATCTCCATACTGCATGAACCTCTTCTGAGCTTCAGAGGGAAAAAAAAGGCGAACAAACAGCTACAGCTGTGCTCGTTTCTTTTTTGCAGTCGCAGGAAGAGAAGCAATGGCGAGGGATGAAAACAGGCATTAAATAACACAAGCTCGGTTCGGCTAACTACCTTTAGGAAGGGAAAAAAACAAGCAGTGCGAGTTCAGAATGCTTTTACAACACTGTGTTGTGTATGCACATCGAAATTGTCTTCATTTTTCTATATTCCTATTCATATACTCCAGTGTTCAGTGTCCATCTCAAACTGTCTGTCTCCATGTACTATGAGCTATAGATGCACACTCTCCCTTTCTTTTTTTCCCTGTCTCCCTTTTTTTTTTATCTGCTGCATATGCACCATACAGGTTCTCCAAGCGACAGGCTATTTTTACCACGCCAGTCAATCTATTCAAACGAACACCAAGTTTATCTCATCAAGCGGAAACGAGATGCAAATAGTGTAACCACGGTGACCAGAGCGAAGGCGGCAGAGCTGCTCTCCTATCACTTACATTCATAAAGCGTTACGTCGGCACCGGTGTAAAGAGTCGAAGGTGACCATTTTAAATAATTTTCTATAGACAATGGTCTGAACGATTCTTTTTTTTATTTTTATTTTTTTATTATTATTTGGAGATCTACCCGAGCACATTTTGAGCAGGGCTTCATTGCTTCATCATGCAATGTGTCATTAGAGAGGCACTGAGGTAAAGGTGACTTCGATATCTACCGGATGATTCATGCCTCATACCCTTGTTCCCTTTTTTTCACTTCTCAGAGTGAATCACCCACAGTTACAGCATCAGCACTGGAGCACTGTAGGCTCAACATGCAGGCAGATGGAGAGAGAAAAAGAGACAGAGAGACAGAGAGAGAGAAAGAGAGAGAGAGAGACACAGAGAGAGAGAGAGAGAGATACATAGTGTACAAGAAGAAGGATTCTTTGTACGATGTTGTGCATTTCATTAGGCCTTGATAGTACTTTCCCTTTTCTACATATCATGCATAATTCAGACGTAACGTTTTAAAGGACAGTGCCGCTAAAAATTCTTAATCTTAAAGCTTTTGCTGCAAATTCTGCGAATTTTGCTCAACATTTCGTTTTTGGATGCCGAGGTGTGTTTATTAACGTGTCGCTATTTGTCTGTTTGGACAAAACACACCGACATGCTCCTGCGATACTTTTGACCTATGACAACGTTTTTTTTTCTTTCTTTCTTTTTATTAAACATTTTTGCATCACTGACGATTGTTGCACGAACTGACATGCCCACATAGTTGTTTAGTTTTTTTTGCCGTAAATTGACGTCATGTACTGTTTACCTTCAAATGTCTAACTGACAGGTTGATTTGATGAATCTTTTATATCCCGATGATTTATTTTTCACCTTAAACAGCTGTGTTTCTAAAAACATTTAATGCCAAATGAAATAAAGTCTATTATTATTATAACAGCTTACAGATTTGCTTATAGAGAATAAATTGATGAAAGACTATGTGTTATCATTATCGTAATTATTTTTGAAAGCATCTCTGTTGTGCTATTATACAACGATCAGATTCAAATTCTTGTTATTTCGAGTTAATTGCGTTTTCTTGGGAGCAGTTTTGGCCTTGAAAGCCTTAACCTGAGCCGTTTTTGAGCATCCATGGCTCATTAAAGTTCAGTGATGATCAGAATGATTATTGCAGTTGCGTTGGCATTATAATCATGGCACGAAAAAAAACATCCTCAGCAAAAGTGCCATGCACATGCATCGTTACTCTTATATCACTGCAGCTATTAATAGATTATTACACAACGTTTTGTCTTACTGTCAATCCTTTTCCAGTTGTTAAAGAGCATCCAGGTTTCCCTTACACTAAAGCACTCACACTGGAGACTCCTTTCATAAAGTTTAAAGAAGCATGTTCTCACAGGAAGGTTTAGCATATGAGGGATTATATGCTGTACGAGTCCCTGGATATGTTGTTACTATAGCAACCGTCTTCGTGCAGTCAGAAGGGATGAGTCTATAGAAAATGAATCAACACATTCACACAGTCATACATTATCGACCAATCACCATGGAGCTCAGTGATTCAGATGTTGGACTTCTGATCAGAAGGTAGTAAGTTTAAATCCCACCACCACTAAACTGCCAGGCCGGGGCCCTTAAACAAGGCCCTTAACACTTAAGTGGTAAGTTTTATGAAGGAGATAATTTCTCCTTTTTTTTTTTTTTTGAAAATCTCAGCAATAGGAAGCTGGGGTCAGAGCACAGGGTCAGCACAGACGGTTAAGGGCCTTGCTCAAGGGCCCCAAGAGTGGCAGCCTGACAATACCAGGGCTCGAACCCCCGAACTTCCAGTCAGTTCCTCGTTCACACAAAGACGTAATGAAACATGCAGTCGAACTGAATTAAAGGTCTGTCCGAGGAGCCACTGATAACAGTATAAACGGAGCAGGTGAATCACTCGCTTTGTACAGATTAGAGAAACAGAAGACAGATGATTCATTCATCCGTTCATCCGCCGATGCCGTGAGGGCTTGAGGTTAGCATGAGACAGGTCCAGGTGAGTCACCGCTGTGTTCAGGTGAGTCATGCAGTGGTAAACTGCTGAGCATTAAAGTCAGATGCAAGTAGTGTTGATTAATTACGTGTGACTGAAGAAGAAAAAAAAAAAACACACGTCTGTACACGATGCAGGAGACGCGATCTGTCAGAGATTAAACCTCAGTATGGGCAATAAATAAACAATTATTTTTAGAAATGTTTTAATTAGACACACGGCTATGATTTATTTGTTTATTTGTTACTAACATTAAAAATGTGTGTATATAATTCAGCAATATTTATATGAATATAACTGGTATGTAATTATTTTTATTTTATTCATTTATTTTTTTAAATAGATTTTTTAAATAAAGATTTTTTGTTATTTATATTTTATATATATATATATAAATATAAAATATATATAAATTTCGCACATCCCTCTTTACCTGATGCCACATCTCCTTGTTCTTCTGCCTACTTTTCTCATCACTCTGTCGATCCCAATACAGTTTCTCCAACCTCTTTCTCCTTTTGCTCTCCTGCACTTCTTCATTCCACCACAACGTCTTTTTGTCTTCCTTTCTTTTTTCAGAAGTCACATCAAGTACCTTTCTTGCTGTCTCCCTTATCACTTCTGCAGTAGTTTCCCAATCATCCAGTACCTTTTCACCACCACCGAGCTCCTGTCTGTCCTCTCTTTTCCCTGAGTCTTCCTCCTTCAGTTTCCACCATATATTTCTTCTTTTAGTCCTCACTCTCCTCTTCTTCTTCTTCACCTCCAAAATCATCCTACAGACCACCATCCAATGCTGTCTAGCTACACTGTCCCCCGCCAACACCTTACAGTCTCCAATCTCCTTCAGGTTGCTAGGTTCTATCTATCTTGATTTCTTTTTTTCTTTTGGTGCATTTTTATGGTGCCAAAAATTTTTTTTTTTACCTCAGACGACATATCAAGAGTTTTTGGATCTGATGTGAAGGTACATATGAAGCTTTGTATTCCATCTGTGGTGCTTTTGTGTGCCACTCTATTTGTCAAAACAGGAAGCTTAAAGTTTTTCTCAGTTGCTTTTTAGCGTTTCTCAGATCAGAAATGAAATTCTCAAAGCTACTTGTTCAACCCCCACATCATTTAATGCACATCATAAAAGCATTTCTTGTTGCTTCGATCCAATTGCGAACGCTTTGGTACATTAAAATACCTGATTGTTTACAAGTGTCTGCTGTTTCCTACATTATCAGTTGTTTATGTCCATGTTGATCAAAATACATTATACTGGTTTAACCTGAGTAGTTTTAACCCCCAAAACATCTCAGCATCACTTCATTGCATGTCATTGAATGCAAAACGGTTTAATCTAAAATTTCTACTAAACTTTTTTGGGGAAATGTGACTTGAATTGATGAATTGTGCAGATGAATCTTGAATGTCACTAATGAATGCGAGTGAACGGCATCAGATCGACCAATGATCAACCAGTTCTCTGAAACAGGTCAAAGGTGAATCTTGTGAACCTTCAAGGACGTGTAATTCTGATGGGAATGAGATGTTCACTGACACAAAAATTTACTTTTGAGAGTTGAACTAAGGATTTTAAGTAAAAGTAGAGGTTTTGGCAAGAAATCCAATGTGTTGTGTTGTTTGTACACTTTGTTTTTAGAAATGCACTTTCTGCTCTGCAAATACTGAGATTGATTCAAGAAACGCTCCAAAGCATCTGAAAAACTGTAATAATGATTGATAATTATTCTGTATCAGTCGCAATTCATCTGAGAGGTCAAACCAAACAAGCTGTTCCTAACAGTTATATAATGTTAAAAGTGCTATTCGAGATACGTGTTATTCAACCCACAACCTTGTCTCATCGTCGCAGCAGGCGCACGGCCTAATCAACTCCGATATGCGATCTGACAAACTGTTCTCAGTGTGTAATCCGCATGTTCTTTCTCACACTGTCTCCTACACTCCTGCTTGCTTTTTGTGTGTATGCTCGAGTGCATGTGTGTGTGATTGTGTGTGTGTGTGTGTGTGTGTGTGTGTGTGTGTCCATGCCAGTGCCTGTGTGTGGGTGAATTTAATTTGTCCAAAGCTTCCTCTACATGTGATTTCACAGTGACTCGTGAGCACCACAAACATGTCCAAAGTTGGTTCACTTTTTTCACTTTTTCACGTTTTTTTTTTACTTCCAGGTTTCTATCTTTGTCTCTCCTTGTTGCTAAAATGTTTCATGAATTTCCATGAAGTTTCATGAAGTTCACTCCCTAGTTTTTGTCTAATACTGAAGGAATAAAGAGTTGATTGGTCATTCATTGAGCCGTATTTATATAACAGGTATCAATTCATTTTCAGAAATGTAACTCTCAGCTTCCAAAACAAACTTAAAAGTTTCAGAGAACATTGCAGCAGAGGCAACTTAGAAATGTTTATGTATAAAATTATGAGCTACACTTGAGTGAACTGTAGCAAATTCAATTCAATTGAATTCGTTCTTATTTGTAAAGCGCTTTAAACAATGGACATTAGCTTAATGAGCGAGACAGTGGCAAATGTGGCAAGAATAAACTCACTGAGATGAGAAAGCATGTGGAAGAAACCTTGAGAGGAACCAGACTCAAAAGGGAACCCATCCTCAATTAGGTGGCACCAAATCTCCATTCATTCAATCAGAAAGGGCCACTGTTTAATAATAGGTGCTTAAATGCAGAACTGTCCATGTAGACTACGACCCTGAACCATTGAAGCAAGCTGTTGATATTAATTACAGTCCAAATCCAACCTCAGAGTTCTTGAGTTGCAACTGAAGCTGTTGAGGAGGAATCATCTCCAGTTGCACAGAGTGATCCAGTTGAAGAAAACTCCATCCAGAGGTAGAACGTTAGGAAGAATCGGGCAGATACGAAAGGAAAGGACAGAAACACTGGTACTGGTACCTCAGGAGCATGTTTAACTCAAGAAAGAGAGAGAGAGAGAGAGAGAGAGAGAGAGAGAGAGAGAGAGAGAGAGAGAGAGAGAGAGAGAAGGAGAAGTAGAGGTGTGACAGGGAGAAAGAATAAGGATTGTTAAGCAAATGTGTTCTATGTCAGCGTATCTTTCAAACTGTGGCCATGTTTTCTTTATGGGAGACTGCATCTAATTAACTGCCATTATTTTGTTATTATCAAAATAATTCAGAATAGAAAAGTGTAATAAAATAACAGAGATTTTTTATTTCGTACAAACATTTCTAATATTGATCTTAACTAGCAAAAATCTTGTGGAAACTGCTAGCATTGGTAGCAAACCCACAGGTCCTCTACAGGTCTTCTACTTCTTCTTCTTCTTCTTAGTAGCAGTAGTTGATTTTTCTTTCACAAAAAACGGCATAGCTTTTTTCTTCACAATTTCCCCAGTTTCCTCTGTCACTGCAGCTCCAGCTCTTTCAAAAGCACACACCTTGATCAATGCGTGCACCAGTTCCTTGTCACCTTCCATCTATGTTTTCCTTTTACTCTATAAGCAAAATAAATACGAAATAATATCTCTCTGTTTGTCTGTTCTCTTTGCTTACTCGTTCCAGTATTTGGGCTGTATAGAAGTGCTTCGGTCCATGAGATCCCTCGACTTCACCACAAGATCTCAAATAACAAGGTACGACTCCTCCGCCATCAACCCACAAGCATCCCACTTGATCTCCTGTCTCTAACACACTCTTACTAATAACACAGACACTTAAAGCTCTTTTAAAAGACTTTTCAAATTGGGGAATGGTTTTGGTAATCAGCATTAGGGGAAATTTTGCAAAAAACATGCCCAAAGCTGACTTTAAAATCCTGTTCTTCCACGAATCCACTTCCATCTTTTCAGATTTGTGAAATGAGAGATAAAGAATGTAACTCCAACTCATTCATGTGTGCATATGAGTCACTTTGTGATGTTGGTTTAGAGAAGGCCAGACTTCTCCCAGCGGCCACTGTTGTTTATCGAACACTGTGTAGGAGAATGGGAGAGAGAGAGAGAGAGAGAGAGAGAGAGAGAGAGAGAGAGAGAGAGAGAGAGAGAGAGAGAGAGAGAAAGAAAGAGAGAGAAAGAGAGAGAGAGAGAGAGAGAGAGAAAGAGAGAAAGAGAAAGAGATGGCATGTCACATCCTTTTTTCCACCTGACCTCCTGTTTCCCACTAAAGCTTGCATTCTCACACAATCCCACCCACTCACCCAGCACACACACACACACACACACACACACACACACACACACACACACACACACACACACACACACACACACACACACACACACACACACACACGTTCATTCAGCACACTTCGAAATAAAGAACTATTTATAGAGTTGCTTTAAAGCCTGAATCAAAGCACAAACTGATAATGAATGTGTCTCTTGTTCTATATGATTTCAGCAGAGATTAAGGAGGAAATCTTTCCAGGTTCTGAGGAAAAAAAAGACAGTTAAACAGCGAGTGTGAACTTTATTTAGGGCAAACCAGCAATAATAATAGGACCTAGACTGATTCTGGGTTTAGAAATTTACAGGCTCAGGAAAGGCTCAGAAATGTAAAATTGAATCAGCAAGACTTTGCGACGAGACATGGACACCGCAGGGTGTGCGTAAACAGACAAATCACGAGAAAAACACCAAACAGGTGAACACAATCAGTAAGCAAATCCAGTCACATGCCACTATGATTGAAACAATAAAACAATGAGTTAGTGTCTTTTTTTTTTAGCATCTCAGTTTGCATTGAGTCCCCGTTTGCTCTTATAATAAGCTCCACTCTTCTATTCTACTAGATTTTCTGAAGATTTGTGTTTACTAGGACAAAAGGTTCTTAGTAAAGTGGAGTAGTGATGTAGGTGAGGAGTCCTTGGTGCAGGTTTTCAATAGGGTTGAGAAAGTTCATAGTTCTATATCAGATCTTCTATGCCAACCCATGTAAAGCATATCTTCATGGAGTTGGCTTTGTGCACAGGGGCATTGTCTGCAGATTTGATCCCTTCATTTATGTGAAGAAAAGATTTAATAATACCGTATCCAAAGACATCCTATACAATTGTGTGTCCAATGTTGTGCCAGCGGGGAAAAAAAAACACATGACTGTCCCAATAATTTTGTGCATACAATGTATTTAAAATACAAATTATTTTCACCAGAATTTGTTGTTAGTACAAAATAATATATATAAAAAAAATAATAATATATATAATACTTTAAAGCATATTGGTTGTTGTCCAGGGTCCTGAACATAAAAAGTGTCTTTCTCCTCCTGTGATCAAAAGCCTTCTATGGACAACAGACATCAGACTCTGTCTGAGTGTCTGTATCTTTCTCTTTCTTTCTCTCTCTCTCTCTCTCTCTCTCTCTCTCTCTCTCTCTCTCTCTCTCTCTCTCTCTCTCTCTCTTTCTTACTCTCTCTATCTCTCTATTTATCTTTTGCTCTGTCTCTTTTTCCAGGGAGGCCATCAGTTTGGTTTGTGAGGCAGTACCTGGCACCAGAGGAGCACTGCGCAAGAAAAAGGTAAGTTGAAGAGAGAGAGAGAGAGAGAGAGAGAGAGAGAGAGAGAGAGAGAGAGAGAGAGAGAGAGAGAGAGAGAACCTGAAGATACCTAAATGAAGAGTGAGACAAGCAGGAATACAGAAATAGAAACAAGACAGACAGAAAGCATCCTTCTATTGTACAAATGACAGGGAACTAAAAGATGGTGAGACTGTAAAGAGAAATGTGGAGTAAAGAGAAAGAGGAAAAAGCAACAAGAAAAAAAATGTTTGAAAGAGGGGAAAAAAGGGGAAAGCCAGAGAAAGAGAGAGGGACTATGAGAAAAGGAAAGATGTGGTGTGGTTCAGTGTGTGTGGGTGGACACACAGCCCACGATATACACTGTAAGATCTGTGACTCATTTTGTGCTGAGGATCTGCAGTCGGTTCAGCTAGGCCTGATCGTGTTTGTGTTTGTGTGTGTGTGTGTGTGAGTGTGTGTGTGTGTGTGTGTGTGTGTGTGTGTGTGTGTGTGTGTGTGTGTGTGTGTGTGTGTGTACTCTAGTACACTCTAGTTTATACACCTAATTCAAATGAATGATTTTTTGAAGGCAATTTAATCCAAAGGGTTATGCTAAAATTTGTTTTTAAATGTAAATCATGAAGTTTCGTGCATCGTGATAAATTTGGGAAGGGTAACAGAGCATCCTGGGTAGAATAG